>JAUTXW010002854.1:737500-1089816 GCA_030620095.1 Kuschelorhynchus macadamiae | reverse complement strand
ATTTCTATATCACACTTAATGCTTGCACATATTTTGAAATTAATCTCATACGTAAGTTTTCTTGCAGATTTTTTAAATATTTTATTAGGCCGCCATTTTGTTTTTCTCTTATATTCATATCAAAATGTTACCGGTTCTATTCCTATGTAACAATTTGTGTGTAAAATTTGAGGAAACTGGATAATTTGTTTTTCTAGTAATAATTTTTTTAAGGTTTCACTAGACTGCCATCTTGTTAAAGCATATTGGATTTTTATATTATAATATTTGAAGTCCATGTGATGAGTATTTTTTGGCATCTAGGGACGCTAAAACCTGAAAATATGTAAAACCTGAGAGGGTTATTTTTGGACACTATTCTGTTCCGCCATCTTGAAGGAGTAGGTACACAATTTGACTAGTTCTTCTCTATACCACAGTTAGTTATGGCATACAATTTGAAATCAGTCCATTAAGTAGTTTTTTCAAGTTGACATTTTTAAAAATTTTATTAAGCCGTCATTTTGTTCTGCCATCTTGGATTCATACCAAAATTTTACCAGTTTATTCCTACATAATACTTAATTTTTGTGCAAAATTTTAGATAAAATGGATAAGTAGTTTTTTCTCATATTTTTTTAACATTTCACTAGGCCACCATTTTGTTTTGCCATATTGGATTTTTACCATGTCATCCCCATATGACCCTTAATTTTTTACCAAAATATGAAGTCAATCGGGTAAGTAATTTTTTAGCTAGGTTGCGAACAGACAGACCGACACACAAACCCTGAAACTTAAAGATCCGAAAAAAATCTCGGATGATTTTTTATCGATTACAATACTTTTACCTTATGCGAGGGAAATAAAAACAAAGAAACAATACAAAATATGTAACATTATAGAAATTAACATATAACAGGCTCAAGAATAAAGGAAATTGTTATTGTTGATTGTTTTATCGCGACCATCCGAAGGGCCTTAACATTATCGGTTTATATTGTCATATATTTTTAATATTCTTCGGCCTCGGACTTGCGGGGCTTAAACCAAACATAATTGAAAAACATACCAATCAAAGGTGGATAGAAATTTTTAATCATTTTGAATCTGAAAACATTAAATTTATAAATATTTTACGTATATACAAGTGAAAAACCTCAATTGTCGATAGAAAGAATTAGATCTATATTTTGATTTTAATTTATAATGTAGTAGAACATTTTTATAAATGCATATGTTTTAGAAATTTTTATTTTATATTAAGGCGCCAGTGAATTCTAAAAAGGCATGGTAAGCAACCATTTCGAACGGGTACAATTCCCTGTAAATGTTGAAAAATGCGTGATATGTGTCACCTTAGACATTAATCCTACAATCAGCAAATATGTTTGTAGTTAGTTATGGTTATAAATATATTATTTTTACCATTTTTCGTGCATGTTTAGCAGATCTAGAACTCATCAATTTTCTTTTAATGACCCCTGTATATTTTATAGCAACTTCGACTTCTAAAAGTGTATGGCGTTTACTTATAAAAACAGTTGGTCGAGCTAATAACTAATTATTATGTAAAGAACTTTACTAGATATTTTACTTAGATCACTTTTCTCCTCAGTGAATATTCAGGAACCTAATGTGTTATAAACCTAATACAAACCACGACCCACTCTAGAGTCGGCCGTATCCAAACATTTAACTTTATTACTTCCCCGTGACTTCCCTTGTAAAAGGAAAGTATTCTTATTGTGAAAAAATCACCCTCCGATATTTTTCCAGTTTCATGTTAAAAAAAAATGACTAAAAAACTAATTATCAGTTTACTTCAAAAGTTGACCTAAAATTAAGTATTACGTAGAAATCAACTGTCAAAATGTTGGTACGAATCCAAGATGGCGAAACAAAATGACGACCTAATAAAATTATTTCCAAGAAAATACATATTAGAATGATTTCAAATTTTGTGCAAGAATTAAGCTTGATATAGAGATGAACTTGTAAAATTGTGGTATGAATTCGAGATGTCGAACCAAATGTTTGTTGTGGAAAAATCATCAGGTTTTACATATCTTCACGTATTAGCGTCCCTAGATGCAAAAAAAATATGTTTTCTCAATTCCGTAGGTCTGTCTGTCGGTATGCCTGATATAAACTGGTAAAATTGTCGTACGAATTGAAAATAGTGGGAAAACATGGTGGTCAAATAAAATCTTTAAAAAATCAACGTAAAAAATATTTTCTTATTCAATAGACTTCTAATTTTGCACAAAATTTAAACATGATATAGGGATACAAAATTGGTACGAATTCAACATATCGCAACAAAATTCCGATCTTAAAAAAGGCAGTGTAAAAACTAATTATTAAATTTATTTTAAATTCTGCCCAAAAATCAAGTATGTATTTATATTTAGTAGGAATTCAGTATGGTGGAAATAATAAATGACTATGTGAGGAACTAAATTGGGTAACACTTCACTATTCCTAATTTTATCAATTTTTTTATTTGGCTACCAAAAAATGCAAAATTAATTCAAGTTGAATACCAAAACTACCTTTTGTAAATAATAATAATCTTTAGCATTTGCCCGTCATACCTGTCTGATCTATGACAATGGGATAATGCCTTTTATTCTCAAATGAATTTTGGAACTATTAAATTGACTATTTCAAGATTATGGTAAGTGCGGTTTGATATTTTGTATTATTAAGCAGAAAACCCTATCAAATCAATTCTGTGTTTTTTCATTACTCTCACTTACAGTTTAATTTATTTTAATCATGCAAAATTTAGTTCGAGCATATTAAATTTTTCCAAAGAATAATTTTGCCACATTTTTCTGCTACTTATTCATTATTTTGAGAAAGTGATGTGTTTTTTAAATTTGCATAATTTCATATTTGCATAGTGAATATTTGATTACAATTTTATTATCAATTATTCGATTATAGGTCATTTTTATCATGAATCTAATAATATATTTCATGGATATAATAATTTATATTTTTTAAGCTGCCGATCGTAATGTAGTGTTTAGAAGATCTCAGCCATGGCGTACTTACGGGAGGATTAGTGCGATATATCCTGCTATGGTTCCGCTTGAAATAAACGTTTCTTATTAAATTATAAATTGACATTGTATTGATCGTATTACAAAACAATATTTAAAAACGAACAAAGTAGGGACAATTTAACTTTAATTGAGAAAAATGTTCTCTGTACATTTGTAAAAACTTCCGAAATACGACGCACGAGTTGAGAAAACATCGTCTGTCCGGGTCGTGATTTTACTAAATATTAACTGTTACAACACAAAGTTTTCTTCCAACTACGTGATTTCAATGTATAATCGGATTCAGCACATAGTCGGAAAATCTAATCGTGTCCAGGACAAGTGAGCTCCTATTGGTTTGTGATTTATTTCCGCGGAATATAAACAAGTTTGGTCGAGTGGCCAGTGTGGGCTATCTGGCTCAGTGTTAGGATTCTCGGCTGTGGATGCGACATATGTGTTTGTGTGTGACATATTTTTTGTTTTAATTATAGGTTCTAACAAAACTTATAATTAATAAAAATACGGATTAGCTTAGGTTAGGTTTGGTTAGGTTTGTTGTAAAGAAAGCACGCGGTAGAGCACCAACAGAATTGAGAGTCTATATTAAAACAAGGATTTTCTTAACAAAACCTATACTGTTATGTGGCTCTGTCCCATTAGCGTTACGTTAGCCCAGGTTCGTCGATAA
This sequence comes from Kuschelorhynchus macadamiae, assembly GCA_030620095.1. NCBI lineage: Eukaryota > Metazoa > Arthropoda > Insecta > Coleoptera > Curculionidae > Kuschelorhynchus > Kuschelorhynchus macadamiae. The sequence goes on along the minus strand of JAUTXW010002854.1, from coordinate 1,086,093 downwards.
GAACATTATTAAATCTATAAACCTTCCTTAAAGCCATAAAATCCCACCTCAAATCATCAAAAATCAGATTTGATATCGAGTTTGTGTTATGTAACAGTTTATGTTTAGTAAAATCGCCTCCGGTTCAAACTAATCTAATTTTGAACCACTTCTACTTAACTTATTGAATTGTTAAGGGTAATCCAAAGGACAGAAAAATGCTTTATTAACTGTTGTTATAAGAAATAGGCAAAAAAGTTAAGTACAAAAATAACTGGTGTTTGTATGAAGATTTCAAATTTACCTTCGAATGAACAATTGAACATCAAATAAAAAAGATATTAGCCAGAACCCTCATTATTTTTTTTATTTTAAATGATTTATATTTTACTCAATTTTTAGAATTTGCTGAAAAAACTAAGCATGTGCTATGTATAAATAAAACCTTCCTCCAGATATTTAACTATCCAATTAAAATTAAATTATCCAATTCTATTTAAGACGGACTCAATCGCGAATGGTGTATTTGACAAATATATAAATATTGTCAATGTTCGTCAACAGACGGACGGACCAACGGAGTTGATAAAACATATTTGTTGGCTTCGAGGGACGCTAAAACGTGAAGATATGTAAAACCTGAGACGGTGATTTATTTCACGATTACATTTTATTTGGCCGCCGCCATTTTATTCGCCCATCTTGAATTAGTGCTACAATTTTACTACTTGACCCCTACATCACAATTAGTTATGCCACACAATTTGAAATAAATCCATCAAGTAGTTTTTCATGCTAAATTTTTAAATACTTTATTAAGCCGCTGTTTTGTTCCGCCCTCTTAGATTCGTGCCAAATTGTACCAGTTGACTTCAACATAATAGTTTGATATTTGTGCAATTTGCATAATATTTGTTTTTAATATTCCACTAAGCTGCCATTTTGTTTCGCCAAATTGCATTTTTTGCAAAATATTACCAGGTCATCCCCATATGACCCTTAATCTTTAACAAAAATTTGAATTGGAATTTTAATAATATTTGTTTTTAATATTCCACTAGGCCGCCAGTTTGTTTCCGCATATTGGATTTTTACCAAAATGCTACTAGATCTCTAGATGACCCTTAATTTTTGACCAAAATTTGAAGTCAATCGTGTAAGTATTTTTTTTAGATATGCTACGAAAAGACAGACAGACAAATCGACGGAATTGAGAAAACATGTTTTTCGGCATCTAGGGACCCTGAAACGTGAAGATCGGAAAAAGCCTCGGAGCGTAATTTTTCACGATTCAATACTTCATTTTTACGAGGGAAGTAACAATAGTTATTTACATAACTAGTGCGGAAAACTCACTTTCCGCACGAGTTAAATACACAATTTTTCCTATGGGCGTGTAGATATTACGTAAGTATGTATTCGCAAATGCAGTTTAGTGAGGAGGGTGAAATGAAGTATGTTAAATTGTTATTTATTAGAATTGATTACTTCAGATGTCCAATGTGATTTTCAGAATTCCTAAGCTGCATTTACCTTTAGCGACTTTTAAAAATAGTTACAAAACGCAACAACATGTAATGTATGTTCACAAATAAAAATATCAATATATTTTTATATTATTATTTTATTAAACAATTATTTATTGTTGGTTATAACGTTTATATCGAATCTACAGTTTGTCGGATTGTTTACATTTGGAGGAGATTTTAATGGGATTTTTCGGGCAATACCTGTAAGCTGACTGCTGCAGCTTTTTCCAAAATACTTTCAATAATTACATCTTCGTCTATGTCTTGCATGTTGAGTGGCGAAACCGTCTTTTAAAAGCACAAAATTACAAATAACTACGCAAACTAACTCACGCACAGACGCATAAATTGTTTTTATTGCTTTTTGGTGTCATCGCAACCGAGACTTGTCTATATTAAATTATTGTTGAAACAGTTGTAACTAAGGTTACTTAGCATTAAGCTAACTGGAATGATATGATATTATAATACGATGTCAAAATTATAATATAAATAATGGTATGAGTTTTTGTTTACTGGATACTGAATAATTACAAATCTAGATGAGAAATTGCTTCTTTCTGTTAAGCGGGTTTTCTAATAATTTTTGAAAAAAAAATATCTAATACCTTTGATACAGCTGAAGAAAAATTGTTTTTTTCAAGCACTAGTGCGAAAAGATAGGAAAAACATTAAATTCGGATGAATGGTTCGCCTATGTTAAAGCCTACTTGATTATTCGCCCAAAAGACGGTATCGCCGCGCAACGAATCGGACGGAATGAACGAATTGACGAATCAGCGAATAGTGAGTAGCGGGTCTTTACTATTTTATAATTCTCCACAGTTTACAAAAACAATATGTTAATGAATAAATAAAAATATAATGGATAGTAACATTTGAATAAATATTTCAAGGCCTACTTGAAATAGTTATCCAGTTGTTAATATGTTAGTTATTTATTAACATATTTTTTCTTTTGGAAAATTTATAAAAAAGTATGACTGGGACATGGGCTTCATTTGTTCCAAATTTTGTACGCATACTGTTGTGGTGCAGGGAACCCATACGCCATTTTTATGATCACCTAGTTATGATTTTTATTTAACCTTTCAAAGTTGTTAATAATTTTTTTGTTTGATTTTTTGATATAAATAAAAACTTGTTTTTATATTTATTTCGATATATATATATGGGTGTGGTGTTTGGTGTATAGCGGTGACTTCACCTTATGTCCAGTACATAATACGGTACTGGCAACCGACTACCGAAATATTAGTTTAGTGGTAGTAGTAAACGGGGGTGTGGTGGGTTCTAAACCTCCTTTCTGCCTGGAACCATAAGTTAAGCCTAAGGCTGAACGGATTCAGGGATCTTTCTAGTTTTTAGGTGCGCACATATCTGTGGTGCTACCTTTTTCAATCATTCCGAAATAAATAGGGGTCTAAGCTAAATATTATTCTTTCTATAAATATAAAAAATTAGCGTGTAAATACTAAATTAATTATACTTGCTCACTCTCTCTGTGCCCCTACTTTACTACTTTCTTTTCTATATTTTACGTCCGCAATTTTTGTAAATGTTGTACATATCTGTTTAGGCATAATCACAAATAAATTATATTAACTGTCAACTGTTTGTGTCGGCGTGCGAGACCTATGCGTCTGGAGAAGAATTTGACAATTTATATATGGCCTAACTATCGACCCTTTCACCATCTCACTTTGCGTGCTCTCCCCTGAAGCGGGGCAGAGGGGTGAGGACTTATACGCTTTGGATTTGCCTCCTACTTTTTAAGAACGTGCTAGGACTGATTTCCCACAATTAAATAATATTCTTGCAAATTTTACCCCATTCATGACTTTGATTCACGACAAATTAACCAGTAATTACTTAGCCAGTTTTGCGCCCCCTCGTCTTGAACGGAGAGGATGACGATCTGGGACTCTATGATACTCGGAATTAGCCAAACCCCCTACAAAGGCGTGAAATCTCACCTCACACTCTTGTCCAAGGTGTTTCCTTTGATAGCGTGTCACACTGACCTTCCTCACTCACGCTAAATCAACCCAACTGCCCCTAACGAGGACATGGCGTTAAATACACGCTTTCCGTTTCTCTATTGGGATATGGTGTCTTCTTCGATAAAATCCCGTGAAATTAACCACAACCACCTTATTCGCGGAGAACACATAGGGCAAATGAAAATACAATATCTTGGTAACGTTGACCGTGGTCTTGATTTTGCAATATCAATTTAATAATTATAATGCATTTATTGGTGAAAAATAAACTAGGCTAAAAAGAGGCCTTGTTGTTTCAGATATCTGGAAAGCCCAGATACTGTTTGGGCCCTAAATTAAAAAAATATTTTCAATATCTAAATAAATTAAAATTTGACAGTGATTTTCAGTAAGTATGAGGTACCAGTTTTAACACAAATGAGCAAGAAAAAAAGAAAATAAAAAAAGGTATAAAACTCGACATAAAAATGGAACAAGGAATGGGAGAAGAGGAAAGGGAATAAAAGGATATTGTAGGGTCGAAGCAAGGATGAAACACTCATCGACTCATGTAGCTTTTTCTTAAATTTATTTTTAAAGATGTTGCCTGACCAATTAAAGTCGATGAAATCTAGCGAATTAATAAGGCTGCAAATGTTAAATGAGAAAGAGCGTTTAAATATCACTTTTCGATGTTGAGCACATCTTAACGGATGCATATTTCGTAAATTTGGGAGGTGTACTTGAGTGTCGAAGGTGATCTTCTCATAGAGGTAGGCAGGTAATTTATACTTAATTAAAAGTAGAAAGTGGCCCGTTGTAGTTTGAATCGATCAAACATGTGAAGCCAACCCGAAGCATTTAGGAATGGAGAGATGTGATTACGCCGTCTAGATGATTACCCCATAGATAAGTCACAAACAAGAATTCTGAACTTTTTGAATTTGATAGCTATCAGCGCCATCCAGACAAGGAGCATAAATACTACCACAGTGATTGAATTGTGAAAGAACTAATGATTCACAGAGTAGTTTACGACTTTCTGCAGAAAGGAAATGTCTATGACTATATAGAACTTTTAAATTGCAATAAGCTGCTTATAATTTAGATCTAACATGATTTTTAAAGCGCAGCCTCGAGTCACAACAATCAACCTTCAACTCTAACGGAATCGACAACAACAATTATTGTACCATTTAATTTTATTGACATATTATTTTTTGCATTAGTAATTTGATTATCTTTTCCGAATATTAAGATTGCTGACTTGGTAGGATTCAATCTCAAGAGGCTAGAGGCCGCATCACTGAATCTATTCAGATCGGAATTAATTTTTTCTTCGGCATCCCTAATTTGATGTCGAGTGAACAATAAATTTGCGTGTTGTCCGCATAAAGATGATAGTTACAGTGATAAAATGAATCAAGAAAGTTTCAAGTGAATATTGTGTAAAGAAGGGGGCTTAAGATGCTACCCTGGGCCCCTGGGGGACACCTACTTGCACCGACAAATTCTTAGAGTACGAGTTATTGAGGGAAACCCGCTGCGACTTTGCTGTTTTAAAATCTTTTTAGCTCTCGATTTCTAAGTTTCAGTAAGAATTTTATTTTTTAAATTTAGACTTTTTCAGACTATGATTTTGTTTCTAATTTTTTGAGGCAACCTGTGTATTACGTAATATTTGTTTAAAACGTGTGCACACTCTATTCCAAAGTCCCTTTTTTATTCACCGATTTATCTCTAAAATTTTCCGAAATATAGCGTTTTTTTGACACTTTGAATTTTTTCTTTCTTCCTGGTTTATGGGGCACAATATTCCACATAATTTCATAGTGCGCTAATTTTCAAATCAGTGAAATTTGAATAATTGAAGCTGTAATTCGGAAAATTTTAAAGATAAATCTGCGAATAAAAAACCAAATTCTGTATACGTTTATACAAATAATGCTCCAATACACAGGGAGACTCGAAAAATGAGAAAAAAACATAGTCTAATTCTTTCCGTTAACATCCATGAAATTTCATGTATCCAAGACAATACATATGAAAACCAAGTTTGTTAAAATCGGTCAACTAAATTACTGTACAATTTAAGTGTCATTTTTCAAAATTCTATTTCAAGACTTTTGGACAAAATGGTTTGTTTTCAAACGGTTTTTTTTGTATATTATGCAGACGTATATTTTGCTAAGCTTTTTGTGGATTTAAGTTTTACAAATATTAAATGAGAAAATGCTTTGATCTGGTATGTACGAGGGGTAGAAAAAAAGTAGAATTTTTACGCAAGCTTTGCCAAGAACGAAAGTTTACAAATCTGAACTTATTCTCATTTTAACTGAATATAGTTAAGAAATGTATTTAATTTTAAATATCTGATTTTTTTTAAGAAATTATTTTTTTTTTAAATATTAGTGTTTTCTAACAGATCTTCTCATATCGTTTTTATTTTCTGAAATTAGCTTTAATCTCCTGAATTATGTAATATATATTTTCACTTTTCTATATTATTTTTCAGAAGAGTGGTTTCGAAGCTCGAGGCGGTTCTTTAGTTTCAATTCACTCAAATCATAAAAACAGAAGTTCTCAAACTCTTCATTTCCGGGACACAGGGTGTTGAAATGTTGATATGTTTTTGTTTTTACCTCGTTCGAAAAAGTATTGTAATTGTGAAAAAATTTCAGGTTTTTCTGATCTTTACGCATCTAGAGACCCTAAGTCTCTAGATGCCAAAATAAAGATTCTCTAAGTATCTGTACGCGCCATAGCTCAAAAACTATCCGAGTAACTTCAAATTTTGGTCAAAAATCGAGTGCCATAAGGAAATGGAATGATTGCATTTTGGTGAAAATCCGAAAAGGCGAAATATGCTAAATATCATTTACATTTGTCTGTCTGTCAGTTCGCAGCGTAGCTAAGAACTACTTACCCCATTGACTTCAAAGTTTGATAAAAATTAAGGATTATGTGGAGATGACCTGGTATTATTTTGGTAAAAATCCAATATGACGGACCAAAATGGCAACCTAGTGAAATGTTAAAAAGGTATTACTAAAAAACTACTTCTCTAATTTACCTGAAATTATGCACAAAAACCAAGTATTACGGAAAATTCATCTGGTCAAATTTTTGTACGAATCCAAGATGACGAAACAAGATGGCGGCTTAATATAATATTAAAAAAATCAGCCTGAGAAAACTACTTATTAGACTGATTTCAAATTTTGTTCAAGAATGAGGAGTGATATATGTATAGAGGTGAATTGGTAAATATGTGGTACGAATTCAAGATGGCAGAATAAAATCGCCGCCAAATAAAATGTTTGCAATCCTAAAAAAATCTGCCTTTAAGGTTTTTACATAGCTTCAAGGTCTGTCTGTCTGTCAATTTGAGGCATACCTAAAAAACTACTTACTTGGTCAGCAGGTCTTATAAGGATGACCTGGTAACATTTTGGTAAATATCCAATATCGCAACCAGCCTGAAAAACTACTTATTAGTTTAATTTCAAATTTGTGCAATCATTAAGTATGATAGAGATAAACTAGTAAAATTGTGGTACGAATTCAAAATGACGGAACAAAATGACGGCCAAATAAAATGTTTAAAAAGTCAACGGAAAAAGATTCTTATTGAATTTTCACAAAAATTAAATGTAATATAAGAATAAACTGGTACGAATTTAACATGACGGAACAAAATGGCGGTTTAAAAAAATCAGTTTAAAAACAACTTATTCAGTTTATTAAAAGTCAGGTGAGGCGTAGGCAGAAAGTAATAAAATATTGGTATGAATCCAGTATGGTCGAACAAAATCGTGTCCAATAAAAATGTTTGAAAGGACAATATATGTGATATCCGTGAAGTGAGCTCCTTGTTGCTAGCTACAAGTAGCTGGCAACAAAAAAATACAGTGGACATATTGCCTACAATTAGACAAATGGCTGGTTTCTTTCCAGGAGGGTTGACAAACGACAGTGGCGTCACATCAAATTTTCTTTTAAAAAAATTTAAAAATCAGTTAACTTTCTTATAGTAGCTTGAAATTATCTGAAATTTTATCCACTTAATGCATATATATAGATAAATATACAGTTTTTTGTAGTGGGGGTGACATACGTCAGCGGCGGCACGAGACTGAATTTTCTTCAAAAAAATTGCTAAAATTGAGTTTACTTCCTTAAAGTAGTTTCTAAACGACTGCAGTTTTAACCCAATATGGCCTACAATTAGACAAATAGATAATTTTTTTTTCAGCAGGGGTGACATATGACAGTGGCGTCACGACATCGAATTTTTTTTTAAAAAGTTTTTGAAATTCAGTTAACCTCTTTATAGTAGCTTGAAATTATTTGAAATTTTAAACACTTAGTGGATGTATATAGACAAATTTACAGTTTTTTTTGTTGTGGGGTGACATACGTCAGTTGCGGCACGAGACTAAATTTTCTTCAAAAAAATTGCTAAAATTGAGTTTACTTTTTTAAAGTAGTTTCTAAATGACCGCAATTTGACCAACTATTGCCTAAAACTAGAAAAATTGATGTTTTTTTCCAGCAGGGGTGACATACGACAGTGACGTTAAGACATCGAATTTTCTTTAAAAAAAATGTTAAAATTCATTTAACTTCCTTATAGTATCTATTTGTCTAATTGTAGGCAATAGTTAGTCAAAATTGCAGTAATTTAGAAACTACTTTAAGAAAGTAAACTCAATTTTAGCAATTTTTTTGAAGAAAATTCAGTCTCGTTCCGTCGCTGACGTATGTCACCCCACTACAAAATAACTGTAAATTTGTCTAAGTATATCCATTAAGTAGTTAAAATTTTATAACATTGCGAGCTGCTATAAGGAAGTTAACTGAATTTTAACATTTTTTTAAAAGAAAATTCGATGTCGTGACGGCACTGTCGTATGTCATACCTGCTGGAAAAAAAACCATCTATGTAATTCTAGGCAATAGTTGGTCAAAATTGCAGTCATTTAGAAAGTATTTTAAGGAAGTAAACTCAATTTTAGCAATTTTATTGAAGAAAATTCAGTCTCGTGTCGCCGCTGACGTATGTCACCCCCACTTCAAAAAAACTAAATATTTGTCTATGTATATTCATTAAGTGGTAAAAATTTCAGATAATTTCAAGCTACTATAAGGAAGTTAACTGAATTTTAACATTTTTTTAAAAGAAAGTTCGATGTCTTGACGCCACTTTCGTATGTCACCCTTGCTGGAAACAAAAACATCAGTGTTTCTAGTTTTAGGCAATAGTTGGTCAAAATTGCAGTCATTTAGAAATTACTATAAGAAAATAAACTAAATTTCAGCACTTAGGTTCTCGTGTCGATGCTGATGTATGTTACCCCCACTACAAAAAAACTGTATATTTGTTTTCAAATAATTTAAACCTACTATAAGGAAGTTAACACAATTTTAATATTTTTTTTAAAAGAAAATTCTATGTTGTGACGCCACTGACGTTTGTCACCCCTCCTGGAAAAACTATATATTTGTTTTTATATATTTATTAATAAAGCTATTATAAGGAAATTAACTTAATTATTTCGACATTTTTTTATCAAGAAAATTCAATGTCATTCCACCACTATATTGATTTTTGTCATCCCTGATGCAAAAAACTATCTATTTCTCTAATCGTAAGCAGTAATTGATCAAAATTCCACTGATTTAGAAACTGCTATAAGAAAGCTAACTCAGGTTTATCGGTTTTTTCGACGAAAATTCAGCCTCGTGTCGCCGCTGTCGTTTGTCACCTGCGCTAGAAGCTAAGCAGTAAAAATGTCGTCTAATTTTAAGCTACTATATCTCAATTTTAGCATTTTTTTATAAATAAATTTGTACTTGTGCCGCCGCTGTCGTTTGTCACCCCTGGAGCAAAAATGACATCGATTTGTCTAATATTAAACAATTTGAATCATCTATAGAACAGATAACTCTGGAAGTTACTTTTTTTACAACATAGGAACCTGTGCCGCCGCTGCCTATCTAATAAATAGATCTCCAATATCTTGAACAAAATAATTTATATACCTACCTAACGTAGTACCTTTTTAACTATAAGTCACAAGCAAAATTAGAAACCCTAAATACATCTTGTGCCACCACAGTCGTTGGTGACTCTTGTTATAAAAATACCCTATGTTTGCTTATATAGGCATAGAGTTTCACCTTTAAAAGTTTCAACTTAAATCAACTATTAAAAAATAACTTTTTTAAAAATAAAATTTGGTTCTGTGCTGCCTCTGTCTATTTAATTTTAGAGATACAAACTAAAATCGTCTGCAAAACAGTTTTTCAGTAGGTTTTGTACTTTAATAACCATAAAAAAACTACAAGCAAATTATGAGTTTCAAATAAAGCCGTATAACCTACTTAGAAATAAAATAATAAATACAAAATAGTTTAATTAAACCTGTGTATTATCTATTAAGAATTTAGAAAATTACATTATACTCCAGTTTTTTTTTCAGTGTATGCATTATTAATGTTATTTTGTAAGAGTGTCACCGACTGAACTCATCTGGTGGACTGTAGCTCCTTGTTGCCAGCTACTTTGTAGCCAGCAACAAGGAGCTTACTTTACAGAGGTGTATATGTGTTACTAAATGTCTACGTGCGGTATTAAATTGGGTCAAACTTGACTATTCCTAGGAAAAAGAAAGCTTCATAACGGGGGAAGTTTCGTATACCTCGTACGTATCTCGATATTTCTCCATCAAATTTCAACACTATGACTAATATCAAAAATGAAACTAACTTCATTGTTGAAAAATCTACAATCTGTTCTGTAACTTTTTATAATCTTAGATTTCCATTCATCAACTTTTCAGTGCTGGGGAATATGATTCTGCGAAAGATGTTGAAGACTTGGAAAATGTTTTAATAAAATGTTTTGCAATATTCTTAGTACCTCCAAAAGTAGGCTGCCGTGGAGGGGAATTATACGACCATCAAAGCGGCTTCTCTTATCGAATACAATAACACCAGAATGCCTCTGTAATAAAAGTTTGCCGAATTCTCAAACAATTTTTTTTAGTTGTAATGTGCTGTTTTTTTCAGCCATAACATCGAAAATTCAAATATTCAAGGAGTTGCAAAATCACTAGCGATAATCAAAGCATTTTAGTGCGTTAAAACAGGTACAGAGTGTTTAACAATAGGTACACCATCAAATATCTTTAGAGAAGATAAGTAAGAAAATCCACACCAGATCTTCTTGCCATTGTAGCTCAGAACTGGAACAAAACCATTCGAATTCCATGTCAAAGACCAAATTATTACGACCTAGCACGATAAACCACTTAACAACTTCCCAAATTAGAATATATACACTTTATTTTTTTTTACATAAGCTCAAATGCTATATATACAAAACATCTGCAGGAGCAAAAACTGTTAAGAATCCAAAAATAGCTATATATTAAAAGAAATGGTGAACGTTAATCTTGCTGACAAATTTACATAATATGCAAATTTAAACAATATGCAACTTTTATATCTGTATAAACTTATAAATAAGAATAACTACACGTTGTCATCTTAATGGGTTGTAAATTTCACAGTTGCTTTTCAGTTTTTGCTAATTAATTTTATGTTATTGACATCATGTTTACCTATTCAAAATTGCATAATGCAAATTTTTTCGTTGTTTCGAATATTTGGAGATTATTAGAAATATGTTAAAATTTGAATATTTTACACCAAGAAACTAAAGTTCTACTTTTAAACTCTCGGGTGATTTTTATCCTCGGGATTAAAAGTGGAGCTTTAGTCGCTTGACATACATTTCAAAAACATTTTAATAGGCTCAATTCTCATAATAATGTGAGAAAATACTGTTGCGGAAAAAAATATTTTATTTTGTGATGTTTTCTTTTTTTTAATATATGTACAGGGCTTATGTTTATATTTTGAACGGTATACAAGCGTTTTTTTTTAAATATTAAACGTTAAATACAAAACTTTAAAGGTTTTATCTAAACCTCTAAGATTTGCTAAAAAATAAACAAATGACTATTGGAAAGTAAGAAAATTAATCTCATTTTGTTATTTTAAATTAAATTTATATATTGTTTTATTAAATGGGACTCTTATTATTAATTATAAATATACCGCGTTTGACACATTTATCTTTAAAGATAATGACATAATGACAGGGGAGAAGGAATTCTTTTGATTTGAACGAAATCATACATGGTCAAAAATATTACTTGTTTGTTTTATTGTATCAACTTGATTTGGTTTATTGGATAGGGTGTTGTCAACTATCTTACACAGAACAAATGTTGTCAACTATCAACATAAAACGCATGGATGACAAGCGGATTGCGAAATCATTCCTTTATGGAGAACTGCTAAATGGCAAACGCAGGCATGGCGGACAGCGTCGGCGATACAAAGATAGCCTTCACGACACATTAAAAAGTATCGGCTGAGTAAGCAGTTGGGAGGATATCGCGGGCAACCGACTGGAGTGGAGAAGAGTAATCGCCAGCTATAGCGGCCCCAAACAGGTTAGAAGAAACGTACCAGCCCCCGGTGACTTCATGTACCCCGATTGTGCGCGAGTGATCATATCAAGGAAATCCGTCAAGCCAGCTCCTTGTAACTAGCAACAAGGAGCCAGCAACAAAATTTTACAGCGGACCAGATAAACCTTTGACATAGTATAAATATACAAGAAAAATAGTTACAGGATGTTTCCAAGGGCAAAAATATCTTGTTTATGTTAAATCTAATTGCAACAAAACTTTGCAAACTCTTTTGATAGGGAGTGGCAAACGTTAATGACGTAATAAAAAAATCATTTATTTCTAAAAATGCAATATCTCTTTTATCATTACCACAAATTTAACGAAATTTTGTAAACAGGTGGAGTAATATACACGTAATACATGGTCTTTTCATAGGTGGGGTGGCAAACGACAGGGGCGGAGTAAAAAATGAATTTATGTTTAAAAATGCATGTCTTTTTTACATTAATTTAAAATTAAACGAAATTCTGCAGGCAGGTGGAGTAATATACCCTTAATATATGGTCTTTTTTTAGGTGAGGTGGCGAATGACAGGGATGGAGTAAAAAACTAATTTATTTTTAAAAATGCAATGTCATTCTTAGCTTAACTTGAAATTAAACGAAATTCTGCAAGTAGATGGAGTAATATACCTTTAATATATGGTCTTGTCCTAGGTGGGGTGGCAAACGACAGGGGCGGAATAAAAAAATTAACTTTTAACATTGCATTTTTAAAAATAATGCAATGTTTTTCTTACATTAACTTGAAATTAAACGAAATTCTGCAGGCAAATGCAGTAATATACCCTTTTCCTAGGTGGGGTGGCAAACGACAATGTCTTTCTTAACTTGAATTTAAACAAATCTTGCAAACAGATGGAGTAATATTCCCTTAATATATAGCCTTTTCCTAGGTGGGGTGACACACGACAGGGGCGGAGTAAAAAAATAATATACTTTTAAAAATGCAATGTCTTTCTTACCTTAACTTGAAATTAAACGAAATTCTGCAGGTAGATGGAATAATATACCCTCAATATATGGTCTTTTCCTAGGTGGGGTGGCAAACGACAGGGGCGGAGTAAAGAATTAATTTCTTTTTAAAAAGGCAATGTTTTTCTTGCATTAACTTGAAATTAAACGAAATTCTGCAGGCAAATGCAGTAGTGTACCCTTAATATATAACCTTTTCCTAGGTGGGGTGGCAACCGACAGGGCCGGAGTAAAAAATTAATTTATTTTTAAAAATGAATTATTTCTCCTATCATTATCTCAAATTTAACGACATTTTTTTAGTCAAATAGAGTAATATATACTTAATACATGTTCTTTTTTTAGATGGGGTGGCAAACGACAGGGGCAGAGTAAAAAATTAATTTATTTTTAAAAATGCAATGTCTTTCTACCTTAACTTTAAATTAAACGTAATTCTTCAGGCAGATGGAGTGATATACCCTTAATATATGGTATTTTCTTAGGTGGGGTGGCAACCGATAGGTGGTGGCAAAAGCTGAGTTCTACAAAAATGTTTTTTTATGTTATTAAAAATGTGACAGGCTAAATAACATTCGGAACAATACCTTGAATTATACCTATTTAACTAACTATTTATTTAACTGAAAACATATAAAAGACTGCAAGGGCAACGAACAGGAAACACAAATAAACATGGACTAAAAAAAAATCTTAGCAGTTTGTTTTTGGTTCTTTTGAAAAATTCTGTATACCTTTGTGAAATATAATTTTCTGCATTCTATCGTACATGTAAGTCAAAATTAAAGCCACTTGATCGAAAAAAAGCCAGGCCAATTTTTTTGGGAAAGTGGTTTTTACTCCGCCCCTGTTGTTTGCAACCCACTTAAAAAAAGACCATGTATTAAGTGTATACAACTCCATGTGTCTCCAAAATTTCGTTAAATTTGAAGTAATGATAAAACAAATATTGCTTTTTAAAAAATAAATTAATTTTTTACGCCGGCCTGTCGTGTGCCACCCCACCTAGAACAAGACCATATATTAAGGGTATATTATTCCATCTGCCTGCAAAATTTTGTTTAAATTCAAATTAAGTTAAGAAAAATATTACATTTTTAAAAATGTATTAATTTTTTACCCCGCCCCTGTCGTTTGCCAGCCCCCCTAGTAAAAGACCATATATTAAGGGTATATTATTCCATCTGCCTCCAAAATTTCGTTTAAATTCAAGTTAAGTTAAGAAAAACATTACAATTTTAAGAATATAATAATTTTTTACTCTGCTCTTGTCATTTGCCACCCCACCTAAAAAAAGACCATGTATTAAGTGTATACTACTTCATGTGTCTGCAAAATTTCGTTAAATTTGAAGTAATGATAAAACAAATATTGATTTTTAAAAAATAAATTAATTTTTTACTCCGTCCCTGTCGTTTGCTACCCAATCTAGGAAAAGGCCATAAATTAAGGGTATATTACTGCATCTGCCTGGAAAATTTCGTTAAATTTCAAGTTAAGGTAAGAAAGACATTGCATTTTTAAAAATATATTAATTTTTTACTCCGCCCCTGTCGTTGCCCACCCCACCTAAAAAAGACCATGTATTAAGTTTATACAACTCCATGTGCCTGCAAAATTTCGTTCAATTTGAGTTAATGATAAAAGAAATATTGCTTTTTAAAAAATAAATTTATTTTTTACTTCGGCCCTGTCGTTTGCCTCCCCACCTATTAAAAGCCTATATATATTAAGTGTATATTACGCCATCTGCTTGCAGAATTTTGTTTAATTTCAAGTTATGTTAAGAAAGACATAGCGTTTTTAAAAGAGTATTAATTTTTTACTCCGCCTCTGTCGTTTGCCACCCCACTTAGGAAAAGACAATATATTAAGGGTATATTACTCCATCTGTTTGCAAAATTTCGTTTAAATTTAAGTTAAGTTAGGAAAGACATTGAGTTTTTAAAAATATAATATTTTTTTATTCCGCCCCTGTCGTTTGCCACCCCACCTATGAAAAGACGTGTATATTACTCCACCTGTCTACAAAATTTCGTTAAATTTGAGGTAATGATAAAAGAGATATTGCATTTTTAGAAATAAACGATTTTTTTATTACGTCATTAACGTTTGCCATCCCCTATCGAAAGAGTTTGCAAAGTTTTGTTGCAATTAGATTTAACATAAAGAAGATATTTTTGCTCTTGGAAACATCCTGTAACTATGTTTCTTGTATATTTATATTATGTCAAAGGTTTATCTGGTCCGCTGTAAAATTTTGTTGCTGGCTCCTTGTTGCTAGCAACAAGAATCTGGCTTGACGGATATACCTCAAGGATAGGGCTGTACAGTCATAGAAGAACACATAACGCACAGATGTGATGAATAATACTCGGCAACGAGTCTATATATATATATATATATATATATATATATATATATATATATATATATATATATATATATATATATATATATATAGTTATTTAAAGGCTGTTATTTTCTCTTCACTTATTATTATTCCTAGGAGTTTATACTTTTTGAAAATTATTCGTACTCAATTAAATTTTAAATTGTTTATGTCTAAGAGTGCTAGTGATATGAAGCTAGCCAGCAACTACACACAAAAACAATTTGTTTGAAAACGGTATTTGACATTGACATTACGCGGCGCACGGTTTGTTAACATTTTTACGGAATCTGAGTTTTAAGAGTTGCTTTGATTTGATATATGCGGGCGATAGAAAAAAATTAGAATTTTTTTTACACAAACTTAGCCATACGCGAGAATTTGCAAATTTGAAATAAAGGCTAAGTTTGTGTAAAAAAAATTCTAATTTTTTTCTATCGCCCGCATATACCAAATCAAAGCAACTCTTAAAACTCACATTCCGTAAAAATGTTAACAAACCGTGCGCCGCGTAATGTCAATGTCAAATACCGTTTTCAAACAAATTGTTTTTATGTGTAGTTGCTGGCTAGCTTCATATCACTAGCACTCTTAGACATAAACAATTTAAAATTTAATTGAGTACGAATAATTTTCAAAAAGTATAAACTCCTAGGAATAATAATAACAAGTGAAGAGAAAATAACAGCCTTTAAATAACTATAACTAAGTAGCCATTCGGGAAGTCGGCTGCTAAATAATACTTAAATTGGATAAAGTTAACTTAAATCAATGAAACTTTTTTTAATAAATTTTACATGTATTTTTATTTCATTTCATAGCAAAAGGCTTACTCATCTGATACATCAAATTTGCATTACATTACATTACCATAGTTACTAATATAAAGAATTAAGAAATGCAGTTGGAAGGAACGTCATAATTAGGCTTATAATCAAATTAATACTGTTTTTACTTCCCTCGTAAAAGATAAGTATTATAATCGTGGCAAAATCACCTTCGAGAATTTTTCAGATCTTTGCGTTCCAAGGTCCCTATATGCCAAAAAACATGTTTTCTCAATCCCTTCGGTCTGTCTGCTCACCGCATAGCTGAAAACCTACTTACTCGATTGACTTCAAATTTTGGTAAAAATTAAGGGTGATGTGGGGATGACCTGATAACATTTTGGTAAAAATCCAATATGGCAAAACAAAATAGCGACCTAGTTAAATGTTAAAAAAATTATTATTAAAGAACTACATATCCAATTTGTCTCAAGTTTTGCAAAATCATCTAGTATTATGTAGGAACCAACTGGTAAAATTTCGGTACGGATCCAGGATGGCGGAATAAAATGGCGACTTATTAAAATATTTAAAAATTCAGCCTGAATAAACTACTTAATGGACTGATTTCAAATTGCATGCGATAACTAATTGTGGTATAGAGATGAACTAGTAAAACTGTGGTACTAATTCACGATGGCGGAACAAAATGGCGGTCAAATAAAATATTTGTAATCGTGAAGAAAATCACTCTCTTAGGTTTTACGTATCTTCACGTTTTAGCGTCCCTAAAAAATATGTTTTATCAATTCCGTCGGTCCGTCTGTTGGATTGTCTGTCTGTATGTCAATTCGCAGCATAGCTTAAAAACTACTCATCAGATGACCTGATAGTATTTTGGTAAAAATCCAATATGCCG
This sequence comes from Kuschelorhynchus macadamiae, assembly GCA_030620095.1. Classification (NCBI taxonomy): domain Eukaryota; kingdom Metazoa; phylum Arthropoda; class Insecta; order Coleoptera; family Curculionidae; genus Kuschelorhynchus; species Kuschelorhynchus macadamiae. The sequence continues at coordinate 1,069,002 of JAUTXW010002854.1, read as the reverse complement.
GAACAAGAAGGCGGCCTAGTGAAAAATTATCATTAAAAAAAATAATTATCCAATTTCCTCAAATTTTGCACAAAATAATTACATTACATGGGAATGGACTGGTAACAAAATAGCGGCCTTGTATTAGATTAATTTTAAATTGTGTGTGTAAGCATTAAGTGTGATATACAGATAAACTGGTAAAGCTGTGGTACGAATTTAAGATGGCGGAACAAAATGGCGGCCAAATAATTTTTCTTCCCTCGTAAAAGGGAAGTATTGTAATCGTGAAAAAATCACCCTCCGAGATTTTTTCAGATCTTTACGTCTCGGGGTCTCTAGATGCCGAAAAACAGGTTTTCCCAATTCATTCGGTCTGTTTGTCGGTGCGTATGTTCGTATTTTATTTTTAAAATATTTTAAAATTCAACCTGAAAAAAATTCTTTAATGGACTCATTTCAAATTATGTGCCATAACTAATTGTGGTATAGAGAAGAACTAGTAAAACTGTGGTACTAATTTAAGATGGTGGAACAAAATGGCGGCCAAATAAAATATTTATAATCATGAAAAAAATCACCCCCTCAGGTTTTACATATTTTCAGGTTTTAGCGTACCTAGATACAAAAAATATTTGTATCAATTCTGTCGGTCCGTCGGTCTGTCTGCCAGTTAGCAGCTGAGCTTAAAAACTACTCATCAGAGTGACTTCAAATTTTAGTCAAAAATTAATTCATATGAGGAAGACCTGGTAATATTTTGGTAAAAACTGAATATGCCGGAACAAGATGGCAGCCTAGAGAAACGTTAAAAAATTATTACTAAAAAACTAATTTTCCAAATTTCTTCAACTTTTGCACAAAAAACAAATGTTACATAAGAATGAATTGATAACATGTTGGTATGAATATAAGATAGCATAATAGCAAAACAAAATGGCAGCATAATAAAATATTTAAAAAATCGGCCTGAGAAAGCTACTGATTAGATTAATTTCAAAATGTATGCAAGCATTAAGTGTGGTATAGAGATAAACTGATAAAGTTGTGGTACGAATTCAAGATGGCGGAGCAAAATAGCGGCCAAATAATTTGTTTAAAAAATCAACCCAAAACAATCTCAATTGAATGTGATAAACTGGTTTGAATTCAACATGACGTAAGAAAATGGCAGTCTGTACCAATGTAAAAAATACATATTGAATTGCTTTTAAATTATGACAAAAAATCTAGTACAGCATAAGTAGAAAATGGTAAAATATTGGTAGGAATCCAATATAATAGAACAAAATTGCTCGCGATAAAAATTGTATTGAACTAAATTAGGACACACTTCACTATTCCTAATAAAAGGCAAGATTTATAACGAAGGAAGTTCCGGGTAAAAGAAAATTACCGATTTTTTTTCCTGCCAAAACTTTTTAGTGCTCGAGAATGTGATTCTGCGAAAGATGTTGGAGACTTGGATAATGCTTTAATAAAATATGTTGCAGTATTCTTTGGACCGTCAAAAATAGGCTCCTCTGGAGGAAACCAGCAAAGCTGCTTCTCTTACCGGATACAATAACACCAGAATGCTTCTCTAATAAAAGTTTAGGGAATTCTCAGCAACATTACACGTGCCATGACGAAGACCAAATTATTACGATCTAGCACGATACACCACTTAACAACTTCGCAAATTAGAATATAAAATTTTTATTTTTTTTACATACAACTGCCATATATACAAAACATCTGCAGGAGCAAAAACTGTTAAAAATCCAAAAATAGCTATATATTAAAAGAAATGGTGAAGCTAATTTTGCTGACAAATTGACATATGCAAATTTAACCAATATCGAACTTTTATATGTGTATAAACTTATAAATAAGAATAACTACACGTTGCCATCTTAATGGGTTATAAATTTCGCAGTTGCTTTTCAGTTTTTGCTAATTAATTTTATGTTATTGACATCATGTTTACCTATTCAAAATTGCATAATGCAAATTTTTTTCGTTGTTTCGAATATTTGGAGATTATTAGAAATATGTTAAAATTTGAATATTTTATACCAAGAAACTAAAGTTCTACTTTTAAACTCTCGGGTGATTTTTATCCTCGGGATTAAAAGTTGAGCTCGAATGCATTGATATACATTTCAAAAACATTTTAATAGGTTCAATTCTCATAATAATGTGATAAAATACTGTTGCTAAAAAACATTTTATTTTGTGTTGTTTTCTTTTTTTAATACATGTACAGGGCTAATGTTTATATTTTGAACGGGGTCTACAAGCGTTATTTTAAAAGATAAAACGTTAAATATAAAACTAACACCCGTCTTCACTAAAGAGGTTTTAATTTAGACCAGGTCTAACTTGACAGTTGCAAGGTTAAGATGACATTTTTAACAATTAAACAAATAATTTTTCTAAATGTCACAAATACAAAATGACAGTGACATAAGCGAAACATAACTGGATAACTGAGTGTTTTAAGTACCATGGCAAAAACCTTTTTAGTGAATACGGGGGTAAAGGTTTTATCTAAACCTTTAAGATTAGCTAAAAATAAACAAATGACTATTGGAAAGTAAGAAATTTTGTTATTTTAAATTAAATTTATATATTGTTTTATTAAATAGGACTCTTCTTACTAATTATAAACATACCGGGTTTGATACCTTTACCTTTAAAGATAAAAGACAAAATCCTTTCATAAGATGCAATGTATTCTATAGACATAATAACAGGGAGGCGGAATTCTTTTGAATTTAACGCAATCACACCTACATTGTCAAAATTATTACTTATTTGGTCTATTGTATCATCTTGATTTGGTTGATTGGATAGGGTGTTGTTTTTCTCGATTCCGTTGGTCTGTCTTTCTGTCGGTCTGTCGATCTATCTGTTCGCGAAATAGCTAATGGGGGGATGACCTGGTAACATTTTGTTAAAAATCCAATATGGCAAAACAAAATGGCAGCCTAGTGAAATGTTAAAAAAAATATTACCAAGAAAGTTCTTATCCAATTTATCTCAAATTTTGCACAAAAATCAAATCTTTGTAGGAATTGTCTAGTAAATTTTTGGTACGAATCCAAGACGGCGGAACAAAATGGCTGCTTAGTAAAATATTTAAAAATTCAGCCTGAAAAAACTACTTAATAAACTAATTTCAAATTGTGTGCCATAACTAATTGTAGTATAGAGATGAACTAGTAAAAGTGTGGTACTAATTCAAGATGACTAAATAAAATGGCGGCCAAATAATTGTTTTGTAATCTGAAAAAATCACCCTCTCAGATTTTACATATCCTCGCGTTTTAGCGTTTTTAGATGCCAAAAAATATGTTTTATCAAATCTGTCGTTCCACCTGCCGCTTTGTCTGTCTGTTAGTTCGCGTCATAGCTTAAAACCTACTCATTAGATTGATTTCAAATTTTAGTCAAAAATTAAGTCTCATATGGAGATGACCTGGTAATATTTTGGTAAAAATCCAATATGCTGGAACAAGATGACGGCCTAGTGAAGCGTTAAAAAATTATTACTAAAAAAACTAATTATCCAATTTACCTAAAATTTTGCAAAAAATAAAGTGTTACATAAGAATGAACTGGTAATATTATGGTATAAATATAAGATAGTATAACAAACATGACATAATAAAATATTTAAAAAACCTGTCTAAAAAAACTACTCATAAGATTAATTTCGAATTTTGTGCAAGCATTAAGTGTGATATAGAGATAAGTTGGTAAAGTTGTGTTACGAATTAAAGATAGCGGAACAAAATGACGGCAAAAGAACATGTTAAAAAACTTAATGCAAAAAATCTTCTTATTCAATTGACAGTACATTTTGGGGAAAATTAAGTAAGATATAAGTATAAACTGGTGAGAATTCAACATGACGTAAACAAAATTGCGATGTGTGTCAATGTAAAAACTACTTCTTGAATTTATTTTAAATTATGCCCAAAATCAAGTGTGGCATAGGTAGAAACTGGTAAAATATTGGTAGGGATCCAATATATTGAAACAAAATGTCCAATAAAAATGTTTGATAAGACAGTATATGTGTTCCTAAATAACTATGTACTGAATTAAATTCGTTCACACTTCACTATTCCTAATAAAAGGAAATATTCATAATGAGGGAAGTTCCGGGTAAAGGAAATTTGCCGATCTTTTTTAACTGTCGTACGCAGTCGAGATTCTTCCTAAAAGGTTTCATTTGTAAGTACAGTTAATTATTTTAAGGGTTAACAGGACTTGTATTTGCTATTTTATCCTTCTTTAGGCAGCAAAATTACACACCTGCACCTTTTTCCCCGAAACTATATATTCATAAATTTCAAGGCAAAATCAATGTAAAGGGTGATTTATTATATTTTGACACCCACAGCCGTAATTCTAGGGTTAAAAAAAAGCTTTAAGTACTAAAGTTATTGAGTTTTTTGTCTATTATCTTTTGACTGCATTGAACCCGCTGTATATTATTAGCTAGAATGAAAGGAGCTATTTCAGTTTGAAAATCCAATAGTGAAATGTTAAAAAAATTATTATTAAAAAACTGCTTATCCATTTTATCTCAAATTTTGCACCAAAATCAAGTATTATGTAGGAACCAGCTGGTAACATTTTGGTACGAATCCAAGGTGGCGAAATAAAATGGCGGCTTAATAAAATATATAAAAATTCAGCCTGAAAAAACTATTTAATAGATTGATTTCAATTTGTGCAAGAAATAACTGTGGTATAGAGGAACTGGTAAAATTGTGGTACAAATTCAAGATGGCGGAACAAACTGGAGGCCAAATGAAATGTTTGTAATCGTGAACAAAATTGCAGGTTTTACATGTATTTACGTTTTAGCGCCCCTAGATGCCAAATAATATGTTTTATCATTTCCATTTGTCTGTCTGTCGGTCTTTCTGTCAGTTCGCGGCGACTACTTACCCGATTGACTTCAAAGTTTGATGAAAATGAAGGATTATGTGGGGATGACGTGGTATTATTTTGGCAAAAATCCAATATAACGAAACAATATAGCGGCCTAGTGAAATGTTAAAAAATATATTTCTAAAAAAAAAAGACAACAAAACAAAATGGCGGCCTAATAAATTATATAAAAAAACAGTCTAAAAAACTACTTATTAAATAAATTTTAAATTCTGGACATATACTAAGTGTGATATAGAGATTAAATGGTAAAATTGTAGTACGAATTCAAGATGGAGAAACCAAATGGCGGCCAAATAAAATGTCAAAAAAAAATCATGAATATGATACAGGGATTAACTGGTATGAATTCAGAATGACGACACAAAATGGCGGACTTAAAAAAATCAGTGTAAAAGAAAATCATTTTTTTTTAAATCATGCCCAAAAAATAAGTGTGGCATAGGTAGAAATTGCTAAATTTTGGTACGATTCCCATATAGTGGAAAAAAATGACGCGCAATAAAAATGTTTAAAAAGATAGTATACTAAATGACTATGTACGGAACTAAACTGGATTACACTTTACTATTCCTAATGAAAAGAAAGAGGGAAGTTCCGGGTAAAGGAACTTTACCGATTTTTTAATTTCATAAAAAAGTCCTCTTCTAAAAAATCCTGAATCTTCCGTACTTACGTGAAGCTAAAAACATTTCCGGCATATAATATATAAGGCTTGAATTTTGTAATGAAATGTATCAAAGAACTGAGGACAATAACACTTTTTTGAACAATGTAATATTCACTAATTATGCGTCTTTCACAGCCGGTGTATATAGCAAGAAAAACGGCATGCTCAAAAATAAGGTGATAGGACCAATTATATATCAGGGATCCCTGTCTGGCCAAAGGTATTTACATTTAATTGACACATAAATAGAGCAAGTGCTAGAAGATACTCCAGTCAGGCAGTAAGCATTTTGAGATAACATGGAATCAAGATGGTGCGCCAGGCGCCTCCATACAATATCCAGTTAGTCACCGATCACCTAAATGGATATTAGTAAATACTCACTTTGGATAGGCAGACATTGAACATTTTTCGTGGGGATACTTGAAGAACAAGATTTATTATAATAGACTTCAAACTGTATAAACCATAATAGAGAAGCTAAATAGTGAAATTTCAGAATAAAATATAGAGCACGCAAATTTTGTCAGTTCATGTATAAATAGAAAATTGTTGAGAAATATTCGCAAATTTATTGAAAATAATGTAGACATCAAACATATTAATCGATAAATAACGGAAAAGTGGAGACTTATGTATTTGGTTGCCATAACTACAGTTTTTGAAACAATTGCCATCCAGTGCCTTTGTCATAGTGATGATCAAAGTAGACTTGACCATATTACCGGGAATATGGATGAACCTCGTTTACTGAAATAGCTTGAAAACGGCTGAACCAAATATCAATAAACTTTATATTTTGAAATCAGGATGAAAAGACCTTTTTTCTAGCTAATAATACACAGGGTGTTGAAAAATACATGTCATATAATTTTTTAAACTTTCGAAAGTTATTTTTGAATCTGAAAGATCCAGAAGATAATAAATAAAAACCCTACAACTTTTGTTTTTAAAGATTTTTTTGTTAACTCTATAATTACGGGTGTAGGTGATTGTCAAAATATAGTGAATCACTCAGTACGTAGATTCAAAGGACAAAAGTATATTTTATATACCTATGTCATTTATATATATATATATATATATATATATATATATATATATATATATATTATATACCTATATCATATAAAAATGTCGAGACCTGTCGAAAATAGTCCGTATTCTCTATTCAAATGAAGAAAAGTTTGACATATTAGCACTGTACTTGCAGTCACACATGTAGCAAGGTTATTGAGCCGTTGTTTGTTATATTTAAAATTATTAATTTATTTTATATATTTATTTGAGGCTTAGCGGACAACCTAAGATATGATAAGTAAAATCAAAGGTACTATGTAGGCTTCTTCGTAAATTATAATTTACAATATTAACAAATATAATTGTTAGTACAAATTGAATTAAACATCTTTTCTCACCAATTCTGCGGCCATATTAACTCGAACAACAACAAACTGCAACAACGATGGTATCTTCTTCTTGAATATATATTTATTTTAACTAGCAGGTGGTCTATTTAAATAAAAGATTTGGTTTTTTAAAAACAACTTAAAAATCTATTAACAAAAGTAAAGGAAGTGAAATACTGTACAAAAAATAATACTTAAACCTAATAACAAAAAAAAAGTATTTAAATCTAGAAAATGAGGGAATTATCTTAAAATCCCCAACCTTAGTCCAAAAGAAAAGAAAACATAACTCTTTAAATAAAACGTAAATTTAACTCTCGAAAACCAGTTACTCCCCAAATAAATCATAGAATAAAAATAAAATATCTTTGAAAATCCCTCAACTTTAATATCCGTAAAGGCCCATGAACCACCACAAAAGAAGAATTTAAGATTAACTATAAGAAACAAAACAGACAGACTGACTTTTAGACTTTCCGTAAAATACAAAGTTAGCTCAGCTATTACTAGATCCACCCCTTAGACCAATCCCCTCTTTGATTTTATTAGTCAGGACGAAACGAATAAAGCTGTGAATGGTGAAGCTTAAGTCCCTACTCTATACTTTAAGTTCGGAACTTCGTCTTAAAGACACGAGGCGTCACCCATGATAATAAAAAGTGAATAAATCGATTAAAATATTATTCCCATCAATTCTTAGTCCTAAGATTATGTATATAAATTAACATATATGCCTATACTAACTTATCCACATTATGGGTCCGAAAAGTCATGGCAAAAAAAAGGCACGAAAAACCCTTCCAGTTAATGTTTTCTGTAGGAAAAATTATGTCCCAAAAACATGGCTGTTCGGTAATGCTCCTATTATAAAGTTCTAACATAGCAAATTGACCATTCAATATCATTACATCGAACTAAATAAAATGTTTCAATTAATATTTTCATCAAGTTAAATTAAACGGACCAAAGAAAGATTCCCATGAGACAGGGGTCATATGGGGCCATGAACTCTCGAAGGGAGGCATAAGGCACTTAAGAAAATTTATCTATACATAAATCCGTCTATACAGTCTAGAAGACAGCATTTGAGATATATGATATTTATTATTTTGTTTAGGTTTTAAAATTCTCGAAACTAATATTAGACAAATCCACTTATAATTCCTTTGAAATAATCTAGCCTGCTTAAGCGTTAACGTGAGAACCAACAGTTTTAGTGAAATATTGTTCGAATTACATTTAGAATATATAAAAATATATACTCTATACCGTTGTTATAGTCTATTCTGTTACACACAGAAACGCCGAGATCAGCAAGGTATTTGGAGATATACTCCGAACAACGGCAGCCTCATAAAACCCAATTCAGAAAAATCGTAGTTACTGACAATGAAAAAAGCGACAGAAACATTTTACAAGCTATCAACGAAAACTCTAGTGCATCGGTAGTACTGTAGAACAGGAAATGTATGTGCCAAAATCAACGGTATAGAGAGTGTTAAAACAGAATAAGTACCATCAATACAAACCCGTAATAGTTCAAGAAAACTGATTTTCCAAGACGACTACGCTTCTGTGAATGGTATACTGGGAAGTGTAATGCAAAATCCCGATTTTGTAAATCATGTCTTGTGCTCCGATAATAGGTACAACAGTCATCAATGGGCTGTGGAAAACCCTCACGAAATGGCAGAGACGCGTCTACAGACCAGATTTGGAAGTAAATTTTGGTGTGGGGTCATTGGTAATTTATTCTAACTTACCTTTTTTAATTGGGCACCTATTTATAAATTATTAATTAATTTCAGAAAATCGACTTATAGGGCCATTTTTGTTTGACTACAACTTAAACGCACAGAGAGACCTAGAGCTTTTGCGAAACCAGGTTGTACCGGCTTTACGAGCTACTCTAACGGAAAATGAGTTTATAAGAACCTGGTTTCAACAGGATGGATGTCCGGCACACAACACCATTCAAGTCAGGAACTTCTTAAGAGAGCAGTTTGACGAAAGAATTATTTCCTTAAATAGTCCAATATCTTTATCTCCTAGATCCCCTGATCTCTCGCCTTTGGATTTCTACCTCTGGGGCACACGAAGAATGAGGTCTATGAATTTGATTCCCCTGCCACCATAGAAACCCTGAGACAAAGAGTTTTGGACACATTTAGAAATATTAACGGAAATACACTGCCATTGTTCTACGAAAAACAGCCACCAATTGTCAAAAGTGTGTCGATACAAATGTACGTCATTTTGCAAATCTGTAAATTAATGTAACCTAGGTACGAAGTAGTTAAGAACTTATTTAGATTTTTTACCCGTTATTTACGTTCATGTTGTATTGAAAATTCAATGCGTTTAATACTTTACTTATTAATGTAATCTTGTGACAAATAAATCGTGGAACTTTAGGAAGTGTGACATTCCGATGATACTAAAATATTTTTATGCACTTGTGAGACTCACTAGACTGGAAATTTTACGCTCTTTCCAAAAACCGAAAAATCCAATATGACGTCTATAAGAAAAATAAAAGTCGAGGCGGGTTGCGGGATAACAAAAGACGATGGAGACATGTCGTACAAGCCATCTTATTCATCTTAAAATGTCCCAATAATGTCACATTTTAACAGCTGTCAAATTTACCGTTTTGAATATACTTGCGAAAAACGAAATCCGCCATTTTCGCCGACTTTCCAAAACCAATTGATCGATCGTAAATCTGAAGCCGGATATCAAATGCGCTAAGCGTCCTCTACAACTTTTCTCATTTAACCTTTCTGTAAGTATAATAGGAGCTGAGAACCCTATATAGAGAAGCGAATATGGAACACACTGTATGTTATCGTCAAGGAGAAAAGAAGTCTCACATTATAACTTCACAGAGGTGCCTTTTGTGGGGTTGGACAAGGAGGATACAAATGTTTTTCTTTATCACTCGTACTTGCAGTACATATTTATTTACTGTAATCATTGCAACAAAACATACAGGATTTTATGAATGAAACACCACAAGATGTAGGGTCTCCCTGTTATTATGTCTATGGTTCTCTCTCTGTCTAACACATTGCCTCTTATGGTAGTGTTTTTGCCAATTTTATCAGTTGCTTTTAAAAATGAGGGTATGCAAGCTGGTATATTTATAATCGTCAAGAAGAGACTCATCTAATAAAACAGTATTATACAAGGTGTCACTTATTTATTTTTTAGCAAAGTTGGCATTTGCGATAAATTTTTAGTTAGAGTGAAGTTATCCCTAAAGTTCCAGTCATAAAATTTCCGCCAGACACTGATGATACGGACTGTCTTTTAAAATAGAGCTTGTAGACCTTGTTAAATTTTAAAACATAAACCCTGTACACCGATTACTCTGGAATGCAGAAATAACCAAATTATTCTTAAAAGAATTGTTTCCATTGTATGTTGATTCTCTGTGTCCACAATCATTTTAATCACTATATTACACATAATTCTAATTGCATTATCCTTTTACTGATGCTCAAATCAGGAACTGAACGGCTTGCATGAATTATTAAAAGAGATAATGCACGGGCTGATGATTACGTTGCAAAATGTTATTTATGAACCATCTATTACAGTTGCGGCATCTTGCGTAAAGATTCCGCTTATTGGCTCTTGTTGAATACATTTTATTAGATAGTCGTAAAAATACACGTATACACTTTCTTTCTGCATGTTGTATTTCTAGATTACTCTTCACGTATAAGTTTTTGGTTATACATATAGCGTCAAAAGTTTGATCAACGTAAGCGATAATCCTCGCCAACTTATATTTTTGAGAACACATATAGGGATGTCAAAGTTCGGAAAAAATAATATTTTTCAAATGACGCACTTGTGAAGAAAACACTCAATCATTTTGCCTATTTTCCGATAGCCAAAACATTTAATTTTCTGCTTAAACTGCCACATCCTACGTTTTTTTAAATAGGAACACATCTCTTGTGAGTTCATGAAAAATGAAAGTCAAGTCATATGCGTTTTGGTCATATCCGCAAAGTAAATAATCAAGTTGCGTTAAATCTCGGGATCTTGAGATCTTGAAAGCCATTTAATTGTGCTTCGTCGACCAATCCAGCGACGTCGTGGTAAATCTATATATCTTCGGACTTTAACACCAAACTCTGTACGAGCGTCGTCTTATTGGAAACAAATTCTTCCAATAAGTGCATCTGGAGATTCTTCATTAGAAAACATTAGAGCAGGCATCGTTTAAAAATAAAAAAACTAGTTATCATTGAGCGGCATAATTTAAAAAATTGCCAAAAGTTCAGGCCTTTACTTTTTTCTTACTCTAACAGCTGGTTGCACAAAACTTAATTGCTGTGTAGAATATTAAACCGAGCTTTCGGATTTGACGCTTATAGGAATCTAGGAACTCGCTGTTAAATTTGACATTCCGTTAAACATTCTAAACTTTAATTGAGCCTTCTGCACCCGGCCGTAAGCCTTTACTAGTCGCCGATCCATTCATTCGAAAAGATTATGGTTAGTGGGCAATCATTACTCTTATCACACCATGATAATCTCCTTCCAGAAGCTTCTGGCCAACAAAGACCTTATAGGGGTAATATTTTTCTGTTTCTAAAAATCTCTGAATCGTAATTCAGAAGCAACATTCTTTTTGTCAATGCATTCGAATTTTCTTGAATACAATGTGTTGAAGCCGAAATTGATAATTTTTACTTCCCTCGTAAAAGGAAAGTATTGTAATCGTGGAAAAATCTCTGTCCAAGATTTTTTAAATCTTCACGTTTCAGGGTCTCTAGATGACGAAAAACATGTTTTGTCCATGACCTGGTCATATTTTGGTAAAAATCCAAAATGGTGAAACAAAATTTCGGCCTAGTGAAATGTTAAATTATAACGAAAAAACAAAATTTTGCATGAACATCAAGTATTAAGTTGGAATCAACTGTTAAAATTTTGGTATGAATCCAAGACGGCGGTATAATACAATATTTAAAAATTCAGCCTGAAAAAACTACTTAATACTACGTAAATTGTGTGCTAAAACTAATTGTGGTATAGGGTTCAACTAGTAAAACTATGTTACTTATTCAAGGTGGCGGAACAAAATTATGGCCAAATAAAATGTTTATAATCGTAAAGAAAATCACCGTCTCAGGATGTACATATCTTCACGTTTTAGCTTCCCTAGATGCCAAAAAACATGTTTTATCAATTCCGTCGGTCCGTCTGTCGGTCTGTCTGTCAGTCCGCGACATAGCTTAAATACTACAAATTTTGACCAAAAATTAAGGGTCATATGGGGATCTCCTGATAATATTTAGGTAAAAATCCAATAGGGCGAAACAATGTTAAAAAAATTGTTATAGTGGTGTATTACTTGGGGTTAAGATCCACTAAAAAAAAAACAAGCATTTTTGCTTAATTGTTGCATCCTCAGGACACATATATAGATCTTATATCCTGCATGAAACCCATATTGTCAGTCTTTACCTACTCCGTTGTTCCGCATATATTTCCCTGATATTATGTTTCTAAATGATTTTCGTTAGCAATCCTCATGTTGTTATGTTAAAGTGGTGTATTGTTTGAGGTTAGGATCCCGTAAAAAAACAAAAGTCTATTTTTCAATTTCGCAACTTTATTGTCGCATCCTCAGGACACATGTATATTCTATATCCAGCATGAAACCCATATTATCTTTTTTTACGTATACGGAATACGTCCGCAGATATTTCCCAGATATTACATTTCTAAATGGTTTCCGTTAACGATCCTCTTGTTATGTTAGAGTGGTGTATTGTTTGGGGTTAGGATCCATTAAAAAAACCAAAGACTTGTAATCGTGAAAAAATCACTCTCCGAGATTTTTTTAGATCTTCACGTTTCAGGGTCCAGATGATGAAAAACATATTTTCTCATATAGCTCAAAAACTACTTATTCGATTGAGTTCGAATTTTGGTCAAAAATTAAGGGTGATATGGGGATGACCTGGTAACATTTTGGTAAAAATCCAATATGGCGTAACAGAATGGCGCCTTAGTGGAATGTTAAAAAAAATATTATTACAAAACTTCTCATTCAATTTATCTTAAATTTTGCAAAAACATCAAGTATTATGTTGAAACCCACTGGTAACATTTCGGTCCGAATCCAGGATGGCGGAACAAAATGGCGGCTTAATAAACTATTTAAAATTTCAGCCCGAAAAACCGCTTAATGGTTTGATGTCAAATTGTGTGTCATAACTAATATGTGGTACAGGGAGAAATAGAAGACTAAAAGTTTGTAATGATATTGAAACACCAGGGCATTCACAGAGTATAGGTTCTACTGTCTCATCTTCTTGTTCTCAAGCTTTATTAAGAAAACTGTTACTTAGCTTCATATTGTGAAAATGTTTTCTTATCTTTTTACTGTCCAATCCAATCATTGTTTTTTGAAGGTTTCTCCCCGCCAGGTAGATTATTGCCGTCTCTTTGCAGGGATATTTTTGGATCTTATAGCAAATTCATAGCTATTAGTTTAACACTTTTTAAATTTATATAGCCATTTTCTTTAAGAATCTCTACTATTGCTGCAATTGACCAGTATTGGAACAGGATCAAGAGCAAGGGAGATAAGGCCAAATAAAACCATTTGAATTTCTCTGAAATTTTTACTTCCGTCGTAAAAGGGAAGTATTGTAATCGTCAAAAAATCAACCTCCGCCATTTTTTCAGATCTTCACGTTTCAGGGTCCTTAGATGCCGAAAAACATATTTTATCAGTTGCGTCAGTCTGTCTGTCCGTCTGTCTGTCTTTCTGTCTGTCTCTCTGTCTGTTCGCAACTTAGCTAAAGAAATCACTTGCCCAAATTATGGTCAAAAATTAAGGGTCACATGGGGATGACGTGGTAACATTTTGGTAAAAATCCAATATGGCCAAACAAAATGGCAGCCTAGTGAAATGTAAAAAAATCATAACTAAACAACTACCAACTATCCAATTTATTTCAAATTTTGCACAAACATCAAGTATTATGTTGGAATCAACTGGTAACATTTTGGTATGAATGGTATGTATGTTACTAAAATATTTAAAAATTCAGCCTGAAAAAACTGCTTAATGGATTGATTTCAAATTATGTGCCATAACTAATTGTGATATAGTGATCAACTAGTGAAATTGTGATACTAATTCAAGATGGCCGAACAAAATGGCGCCCAAATAAAATGTTTGTAATCATGAAAAAATTACCTAGTTCCATGTTTTAGCGACCCTAGATGCCAAAAAAAATGTCAATATTTTATTATATATCAATTCCGTTGGACGGCCTGTCGGTCTGTCATATGGGGATGACGTGGTAATATTTTGGTAAAAATCCAGTATGACGAAGCAAAATGAAGCCTAGTGAAATTAAAAAAAATTATTATTAAATAACTATTTATCCCATTCATCTCAAATTTTGCACAAACATCAAAGTATTATGTTGGAATCAACTGGTAAAATTTTGGTACGAATCCAAGATGTGGGAACAAAATGGCGGCTAAATAAAACATTTAAAAATTTAGCCTGAGAAAACTGCTAAATGGATTGATGTAGTTAGCAGTTTAGTAGTTTAGGGCTCAACTAGTATAACTGTTAAAAATAACATATTTGTAATCGTGAAAAAAATCACACTCTCAGGTTTTACAAATCTTCACGTTTTAACGTCTCTAAACGCAAAAAAAAATATGTTTTATCAATTCCGTCGGTCCGTCTGTCGGTCTCTATGTCAGTCCGAGGTATAGCTTAAAAACTACTTACTAGAGTGACTTATTTTAGTCAAAAAATTAAGGATCATGTGGAGAATGGCCCGGTAATATTTTGGTATGGCGGAAAAATGTTAAAAAAATGATTGCTAAAAAAGCTAATTATCCAATTTTCCTCAAATTTTGCAAAAAAATTAAGTGTTACAAAGAAATGAACTGGTAACATTTTGATATGAATTCAAGGTAGCAAAACAAAATAGCGGCCTAATAAAATATTTAAAAAATCAGCCTGAAAATACCGCTTATTAAATTAATTTCAATTTTTGTGCAAGAATTTCGTGTGATTAGAGATAAACTGGTAAAGCTGTGGCACGAATTTAAGATGGCAGCCAAATAGTTTTCATTTTAATTTTTGCAGAGAAATTAATTGTGAGAATGAGATAAACTGGTACGAATTCAACATGACGTAACAAAATGGCGATATGTGTCAATGTAAAAACTACTTATTGAGTTTACTTTAAATTATACCCAGAAGTCAATTGTGGTATAGGTAGAAAGAAATTGGTATCTAATATGGTAGAACAAAATGGCGCCCGAAAAACATGTTTGAAAAGACAGTATATTTAACTATATGTGAAACATATATTGTGACTATATACTGAACTAAATTGAGTCACACTTCATTAAACCATAACGAGGGAAGTTTCGGCTAAAGGAAATTTACCCATTTTTTTATTTTAAGTTTATTATGAAAAACTACTTTTTACCATCTATAAAAAATATAATTACATCAAACATTGAAAAAATAATGATACAAACTTAATAAATCTCTTTTAACGAATTATACTAATGCAGATTACCTTGGGATGGTTAGTTAAGAGAGGGGGAGTTCCGTGCTGCCCCTGCACTAATACAAAGTAATTTAATAATTTGTAAAGTGCGTCTTAAAAGAACCATATAGTAACGTCCCGTTATTTTCGGTTAAACTGTACGTTCATTTTATTGGAAAGATAATTAAAAAGTAGTTAGTAGCTTTTTAGAAATTTAGCTACCTAAGGTGTTACAGTGTTCAGTTTTTCTGTGGCATTATTACTAAGCTTTACTTAAAATATAATTTTAGAAAATGGGCGAAAAGAAAACCCAAGAGATCTTTAGAACCCAGTTAAAAGTTAATTATTAGTATTATTACATTAAGAAAATGGCAAGCTCGAAAATTGGAGCTGCAAGATGTCAATGACGAATAGACAAACGAAATTCTCTGCAAATGCAGTTCTGGGTTATCATTTTCTGCAAAAGAACAATATTTACATAAACTCATAACACTAAATTAAAGGTACAGAAGTTGAATTTCCTGATTGTTAAGGAAACAACATGTGATACCTACTGCTTAAAACTTTTGTGTCTGAATTATTCATGCCAATCGCAAAGAATGTAGTAGGCGTTTCACTTAAACAAATTTAAATATCTAATTTTATGAAATCGGTACGTGATATTGACAATGAAAATTAATCATTTTCGGTTACTCGGTGCGGCGAAACTAAATACGTATTTCAGCCCAATCATGTGATTTGCATTTCTTTTATTTTCATTTATAAACCTGCGTAAAAATTGTGGTCGTTAACCTCCTTCAAATATACTAAATAATTTTTTTTCTGCGGCATTACTTTCGTAACTAATACCTCGTGGGAATCAGAGAACAAAAAATGAATTTCAGGTTGCCCATAAATTATTTTCTATATTGCAAAAAATATTTCTTTATGGAATTACGCTGTCCAAAAACAGTAAGTTCAATCACGTGCGTTTTTCTAGATACAAAACTAAAAATAGGTAAAATTTTCTTCCCTCGTTATGTTTCCTTTTATTAGGAATAGTGAAAAGATCGATGACCAAAAAGCAGTAGATTTATTTCAAAAGGCAGTAGATTTAAAAATCTATAATTTGTGTAAGATATAAAAATGTTTTAAAAAAGTATTCGATTTCTTTTTTGTTTTTGGTTGTTAAATGGAGAGTATGTTAAAAAATTGATCAAACATTAATTTTTTTAATTCTGCCTATAAATGTATATTTCTCTTAAAAAGCGGGAGTTTTGAACTGTTAGGTAGCAAGCGAGAGGTATACATAAAATGCGGGAATAGAACCTAAAGAGGGAGGGTTGGTAGTCTTAACAATAACGTTAGTAATTAAAGTCTGATTTGTTACAATAAACGACGTGTTCTCGACACGTAGTATTATATCTAAAGCCTGGAACACAAAGCAAATCCCGTAAACGTTTAACGTAAAACCTAACCAACAAAAACAAATTCATCTGAAATTAGCTTCTAGACTAGAAAGAACTACATTTACAACTTTGGACAACATTACCAACGCACAGGCAGAAAAAATCCATCAAGAAGTTACACTTTAGCAACAAAAAAAGTTTGAAGCCCTCTTGAACAGAAAAAATCCAGTGAAAGTTCCGCAGAACACAGTTATCAACCTGTCATCAAAGCCGTTATCCGAAGCAGAACTTTCCGTCCTTTCCAAGGGCCAAAACTTCGCAATAGCACAGAGTAGCATTCCCGTAGAAGACATAGTATCTTCTGTTGAAGCAGCAATCAGAAGATTACCAGTGGAACAAGCCGATGAAGTCAGATATGAGACAGCGAAGATCATTAAAAACTCAAAACCACCGAAGTCGAACCTCTCCGCAGCCGAAAAAACAGCAATGAAGACCTTAAACGAAGACGCAAACATTCTGGTACTTCCAGCAGATGAAGGCAACGCCACAGTCGTCAGGACAGAACAGAATATGTAGAAAAGCTTACTCAACTTTTGGACAACACCTATAAGGTTATGCAGGCAGACCCCACAAGTAGAATATAAAGACGCATTACCAACTTGATCAACACATCCAGTCTACCACGGAGACAAAATCATTAAAACCAAGCAGTTCCAAGACTCCCAGGTTATACGGTCTTCCGAAGATACACAAGGACAACGTACCACTTCGACCGATCGTCAGTGCAATAGACTCGCCCACATACAAACTAGGTAAATATCTCTAAAATTTTCTTAATCCATTTACTGGAAAAATAGATTTTTTTATTAAAAACTCTGCACATTTCGTGGAAAAACTCGAGACAATCCAGTTGGATCCCGAAGATATTTTGGTCAGTTTCGATGTAGAATCACTTTACACAAACGTTCCTGTCAACGACTCAATTTCCATTATATCAGACATACTGGATAACAATAATCTTGATAAGAACTTAATGGACCTAGTGGAAGCTTGTCTTACATCTACTTATTTCATTTTTCAAGGAACTTTTTATGAACAAACTTCAGGGGCAGCTATGGGATCTCCTCTATCACCTGTGGTAGCGAATATCTTTATGGAAGCCTTTGAGGATATTGCTCTAACATCCGCTCCACTAAAACCGAAGCACTGGTTTAGATATATAGATGATACTTTTGTTGTTTGGCCTCATGGACAGGATAATCTCCTCATATTTCTGGACCACCTTAATCAGCAACATTATAATATCAAATTCACGATGGAAATTGAATCTAATGGAACAATTCCCTTTCTAGATGTATTTGTTCAAAGGAAGGAAAATGGTACATTAGGATATTCTGTGTATAGAAAACCGACGCATACAAATAGATACTTAAACGCAAATTTTCATCATCATCCAGCACAAAAGAAATTGGTTATTAACTCACTACTATCCAAAGCTATTTCGATTTCTGATCAAGATTCTTTAACATCGGAAACATCGAAACTGACCGAAGCTCTCAGAGGGAATGGCTATTGCACTGAAGATATTACGCGTTCAATTAAAAGACATAGTAAACCAACTCCGCCAAAGGAGAATGATAAAGAGCCACCATTAGGTAGTGTTGTTCTTCCCTACATACATGGCACTACAGACAAAATAGGACGATTACTTCGGCGGTCCAACATACGTACAATCTTCAATACACATAAGAAGATTGGACAATGCTTGCGATCCCCGAAAGATATTGTACCTTTCCAAACAGAAGGAGTATATAAAATTCCTTGCTCCTATGGAGAAGTGTATGTGGGAGAAACAGGACGCTCAATATCAACTAGACTTTAAGAACATGAACGATGTATTAAAAAGAAACAAATTGTTCAATCTGCTGTGGCTGAACACCAGCATAACACTGGCCATTTTATAAATGTAAAGGAAACCAAGGTTCTAGTATCGGTTCCAGGTTTTTATAAACGAAAAGGTAGAGAATCTATTGAAATATTTAAACATACAAAAAATTTCAATAGAGATACGGGTTTCGGTCTACATCACACGTGGAAACCGACCTTAACACAGGGTCACGGTTTAGCGAGCACAAGTCGGGTATAAAAGCTCGCCTGAATCTCTTCGAGCTCATTCAGTGTTCAGATTTCGTGGAGTAAAGATCCCTGAAAATGTCTCATGCAATCGAAGGCGAAACGTCGGATAGTAATTCCAATTTGACACGGTCTAATCTCAAGAACCACGATTTCTTAAAAAAACAAAGTACAAAATTGCGATACAAAAATGGGTGATAATTTTGACGTTGGAACTAAATATAAACATTTATAACCTATAGAATATAACGAAACACGGAAAAACACAAAGAAAAATAACGTTTGACGTAATTTAATTTGTGATTCACTTGTAAAAGCCTAACTCTAAATGTAAGTTTTGCGTCAAGGAAGTTGTAATACGGCAATTCGGAGAAATTCCGAAGACTCCAATTCAAATACAAAATACTTTTATTAGCAAAACAAACTACATGCTTTTCCTAAAAATAATGACAAAGGATATTTCGTTTATCTTGCAAATAAGGACTATATCGCGATTATAGCAACCGTTAACATCTTGCACGCAGATTATCCACCTACAAGTGTGATGCAGCCTTAAAACTAAAAACTATCTAATCCAATATAGTCTTAAACATCAAATAGTAAAAAGGAGAAATGCTCAAACTGCGGGCGGGTGTCACAGGAAATTAACGGCAAGTAAAGCGCAAGTAATGTGCGAAACGGAAGAATAGTAATCTTTGCTAGCATTGAAGCTGCAAAAAGCAGAAATCAGCATATCTGAGAATGTAGATAGAAACCACGACAGAGGATGGCAAAAATGTGTTAAGTTGTAAGTTGTTGTTTTCGTAATAACAGTCTTTTTGTGTATTTCGAAAATTTTTTAGGTGGATATGTTTTCAACTTCGTTACTTAAAGTGTTCCATAGACTGACACCTACATAAGAGAATGACTTTTGGAAGTTAGTGGCTCTATGCGGAGGTATTTTAAATGTGTGGCTACGGGTGTTATGTTAAATACGCTGGTTGACCTGTTTTTCTAGTTCTATAGATGAAGGAGTACATATGGTGTTTTCTACGATTTTTCATATTAAGAATATTATGATTATTTAGGTGTGGAGTTATATGCTCTCTATATTGAATATCATAAGCAAATCCCATATAAGAGCTTTGAACTTTTTGAATTCGTTGCTGAAGAAGTCCAAGAATACCCATAAACAGTATCGTAGTAGTCAAAAAGGGATAATATTAAGCTATCACAAAGAAAACCTTCAGTTTTTAAAGGCATAGATCTAGCTACTTTGTATAATTGCTTTAAACGTATATAAGATGATTTAATTTTTTTTTTGAATATGGAGCAAGAATGTCAATGAGCTGCCCAAAATAACGCCTAAGTTTTCTTTCACGATAGGGATTAAATTACCTCCTACTTCAGCTTAAAAGGCATTATTTCTCTATTCGAGTTAAAAACTATAATTTGTGATTTAGATGCATTTATTCATGACCGCCATAGATAGAAAATAGATAGAAAATAGAAGAGGAAAAGTATTGAACCTTGCGGTACGCCCTTTCTGATGAGGATGAAACATTTATATAACTTAAAAAAAAACGCACTGCAAAGTCTGAAAATCTGAAATATTTTAACTTCGAAAGTAGCATGTCATGATCCACAGTATCGAATGCTTTGCTGAAGTCCAGCAATTCCAGGCAGGTGGATTTTTTTTCGTCTTCATGTTCACGAATTTTACTAGTAATGTTTACCAAGCACGGACCAACGGAGTAGGTAAAGACTGATAATATGGGTTTCAATTTAAGATGGCGAAACAAAATGGCGGCAAAATAAATTTTTTAAATAATCAACATAAAAAAATCTTGTTCAATTGATTTTGCAGAAAAATTAGATGTGAAAATGTCATAAACTGGTACGAATTCAACATGACTTGGCAAAATGACGGTATGTGTCAATGAAAAATGAATTTATTTTATTATGCTCAAAAATTAAGTGTAGCATAGGTAGAAAGAAAATGGTAAAATATTGGTAGGAGTCCAATATATAAGACATTATATGTTAAACATATATACTGTGACTATGTACTGAACTAACTTGGGTCACACTTCACTGTTCCTCACAAATGGAAAAAACTTAACGGGGGAAGTTCCGGGTAAAGAAATTTACCGATTTTTTCCCTAGTTATTGCATGCTTGGTATAATTAAGATTAAGATTAAGATATCTGTAGTACTTAAGTGACACTGATGTTTTAAGATTAACATATTTTCGATGTGCCTTGTCTCTTTCTTTCATAAACAGTTTTATGATATTTGTGATCCAAGGTGTAAAAGGTTTGTTGTTAGATTTCCTTTTGCAAAGAGCAGCATGTTTATTTAATAGGAATATAATATAACTGTTAAATGTTTCTATTTTGTCATCTATGCTTTCAAGGTGCTATATACTTTGTCAATTTATTTGCAACGCACCATGCATTATGTATATTCTATATTGCTTTCACTGCTCCCGATATCGAATATACCTAAAATAAGTTTGTGATCAATAATACATTCTGGAATGTAAACTGCATGTGCTTTTTTGACTGCTAAATAATTATTAGTAAATATGATGTCAATAAGGCTAGAGCTGTTTGTTGAAGGATTAACTCTTGTGGGTTCAGAGATAATTAGGTGAAGATCAAAGGCTTCTAGTAAGTTCTTAAGTCGTTTAGTGTTGGCAGTATCCTGAAGAAAATCTATGTTGATATCGCCCGTGAAAACTACATAGTAATAGAATATGACAATGGCGGTAGAGATCTGTACATATTAACAACATAAATGTTTTGGCTTTTTAATTTGATTTGCCAAATGGTTAAGGATGTGATTTCATTGTGATGAAATTTAGGAACTGAAGGAAAAGCAGATACTAGAATAGTGACATAGATATTGTTTTTCGTTCTGCTATCGTGTAATAAGCAGTTGTTAATTTTTTAGAAACTATAAACCAATAATTAGAAACATTGTTTATATTTTAATGTGGTTACTAATAATATTATTTATCTTTCAACTAGCAGTAGATTTTAACCTGAGCACAGTAGAACAATAGAAAAACGTACGAAGCAACACTGTCATTTAGTATCATATATACTGGCTTTTCAAACATTCATATTGGGCCCCATTTTGTTCCACTTTACTTTCTACTTATGCTACACTTGATTTTTGGGTACAATTTAAAATAAATTGAATAAGTAGTTTTTATATTGACACTGTATCATATTTAATTTTTCTGCAAAAAAAGTCATCTGAATAATAAAATTTTTTATCGTTGATTTAAAAAAAAATATATTTGGCCGTCGTTTTGTTTCGACAACTTGAATTCGTACCACAACTTTACGAGTTTATCTCCATATCTCACTTAATGCTTGCACAAAATTTGAAATTAATTTAGGAAATGAATGGAATCAGTAGTTTTTTTAGGCTGATTTTTAAATATTTTATTAGGGCCCCATTTTGTTACCTTGGATTCATACAAAAATGTTACCAGTTCCTATGTAACACTTAATTTTTGTGTAGAATATGTAAATTGGATAATTAGTTTTTAAGTAATAATATTTAAAGTTTCACTATGCTGCCATCTTGTTCCGCCAGATTAGATATTTACTAAACTATTATGTTTGACCAACATTTCAGATCAATCGGGTAAGCAGTCCTTAAGCTAAGCCGCGCAGCGACAGACTGACAATCAAACAGACAGACCTGTAACTGTAATAGATGATCCATAAACAACATTTTGCATCGTAATCACCAGCCCGTGCATTATCTCCTTTAATAATTATAATTATAAGTAAAACTATAATGCAGTTAAAATTAGGTGATTAAAATTATAGTGATCAGAGAAAATCAACATACAAATTGATAAAACATATATTTTTTGGCATCTAGGAACACTAAACCGTGAAAATATGTAAAACCTGGTGATTTTTTCACGATTAGAAGCATTTTATTTCGTCGCCATTTTGTTCCACAATCTTGAATTCGTACCACAATTTTACCAGTTCATCTCTATACCATAATAATTATTGTACAAAATTGGAAATCAGTCTATTAAGAAGTTTTTTGGGGCAAAATTTTTAAATAAATTTATTAAGAATTATATGTGTATGCCCTGTTAACATTTGTCAAAATAACCACAAAAACTACTTACAATTTATCCCAAATATTGCACGAAATTCAAGTATTGTGTAGGAATCAACTGGTAAAATTTTGGCACGAATCCAAGAGGGTGAAACAAAATGGGGGCTTAATAAAATATTTAAAGAGTCAACCTGAAAAAAACATTTTATGAAGTTGGATTAATTTCAAATTTTGTGCATTAATTAATCGTAGTATAAAGATGAGCTGGAAAAATTGTGGTACGAATTCAAGATTCAAATAAAAAATTTGCAATCGTGAAAAAATCACCTTCCCAGGTTTTACACATCCTGGCATTTTAGCATCCCTAGATGCCAAAAAATGTGTTTTCTTAATTCCGTCGGTCAGTCTTAAAACTTAAAATTACTTAAAAACTGATTATATAGTTTCCCTCAAATGTTGCACAATAATCTAGTGTTACATAGTTTATGTTAACAAACATGTTATAGTTAATGAATTGATAATATTTTGGTATGAATCCTAGATAGCAAAATAAAATGGTGGCCAAATAAAATATTTATAAAATCAATCTGAATCTAGGGATAAAGTGGCTCGAATTCAACATGACGGAATAAAACTGCGCTCTTAAAAAAAAATGTTTGTAAAAAATTCTTATTCAGTTTCTTTTAAATGTGCGCAAAATTTAACCGTATCATAAGTAGAAACTGCTAAAATATTACCATGAATACAATATGGTAGAACAAAATGAATGAATGATGGTAGAGAAAATGAAAAGAGGGCCACACTTCACTATTACTAATGATAGAAAAAAATCATCACGAGAAAAGTTCCGGCTAAAGGAAACTTGCCGTTTTTCTTTGCTATAGCAATGAGAAAGTAATTTTCCCCAGTACATGATTACTATATTACCACATTATATTAAACTCTGTTCTTGTTTTGGCTAATTAACTACGAATATATTAAATCCAATCTAGTTACTCCTAAATAGAAAATACTATATACATGTATAAATATATTACTGTGTACTTAATATATATTTTGGATTTTGACGACCCTGCCCCTGTCTTCTAATATTCCTCCCAGTTTCGTTGTAACGTTGTAGCACACGAGAAATGTTTGCCTGGAATACTCCAAACCTCTGGCCCAACTCAAATTGATTAAAACCTTCTTGGGAAAGGGCAACCACTACATCACATTCAGCTTCCGATAGATTGAGATTTCCTCTTGGGAATGGGTTCATTATTACAAGAATATAAAACACTGACAAGAAATAAAATTTAACATAAACTAACTTCTGATTGATAACTTGTCACGTTTGACATATAGATGTTTTTCTTTCATGCCAAGCACACTAGATGAATGATACTTTTTTAAATGTGTTAACAGATAAACGCAATAAAAACATATAGGGAAAAAAAACCTTATATTTCCACTAAAAATAAAGAGAATGGATGAATAAAAAAAGAGAATACCGATAAAGGATGGAACTATAACGTGAGTTTTGCGGGGAACTACTGAACGTACCAGTTCTCTCTACAGGGTGTTTTGAATCCTTGGACAAAAATCACAAATACTTAAAACACCTTCTATATCAGCAAAACACTGTCGCACAAAAAACTTTAATATCACAGTATAATTTCTGACATATTAGCCTACCATATAAAAAAAAACATTAAACTTTTCTTAAATATTACATTATTCGCTAATTTTGACGAAATGTTATGTACTACATGTTGAATTTGAATAGATTTTAGACACTTTGCAGAGTTAATAGTAAAGCAATCCATTTTTATTTTTAATATTTCTAGGTATCTAAAATTGTCCCCTTATTCCGCCATAGCTCAAAAATTGTCTAAAGGTCCCCCACTTTTTTGCAAAAGTGTGGTAAAAGGACCATAGTTCAGAAAATGAAGAATGTTTGACCGAAATCGTTTTTAGTGTAATTAGTGCGTGGTCTTTTGCAGCATCCACGAATAGAAGCTTCCCATGGATTATATAGCAGAGAACCTCAAATCTTCCTTTAAGCACTATGGCAAGATGATCTCGTAAGCATTTCTGTAGAATCCTTTAGATTTAAGGAGGTGCAAAAGGCTGTCAGTGTCAGAGTTCCATATGATAAAACTTCTTGTAGGTAGCATTTTCTGACCATTACTTTAAAGGACATATTATATTTATAAACACACCCCAGGTTTTCGTATGATGGATCACAATCCGTCTCGCGGTCAGTAGATCTTTGGATCAGTGCAGCTTTGAATCTGTCCGTGGTATATACCTGTTGGCTGGAATACAGCGGAGTCTCAGTTGCTAACGTTTTTCTTAAATATCGATTCCCTGTCAATTGAAATAAAAGTTACCTTAAACTTAAAATGGGACGATAAGCTTTTGAAATTGTGTGACCCATTCTTCCGGTTTTTAAGATGAAGAATACTTTCACTTTCTTCCTTCAGGTTTGGGGGATGCATCTTCAGCTTCCTCTTGCCATTTTCTCCATTCTGTTCTGACTCATTATGGTTAATTAGAGATATTTAAAATTTTGTAGCCAAAAGTTGACGCCTTGCAATCTAATGCTGCTTGATTAGAAAGTGATTTCAGTCATACTTTCTTTTTGAAAGTCAGACCTTGACAGGAACGATTTTTTTTCTATGTAGGTAAAATACATTTTTACTTTGACGATCTTTCGGAAAATGTATTTCCTTTTTCAAGGCTGCCACATAGATCAATTTTCTTTTTACATAGAGTGATAATAAAATATATTATTAAAGACTTACTCGTAAAGCGAATTGAAATTTCCCATAGGTCATATATCTATGATCTTTCTATAAATAGGGCTATTTATATTTTGATTATACTTAAACTACTATATTTTTATGGGAAGTGAAAATACATGGCATGTGTAAGTGGGTTCTCTATATAGTAACATGTTTAATAATTAAATGAGACAGAACTTTCATGTGTCACTGCTGGTTCTTTCTTTCTTTTTCAATATGGAGTCGGCTGCCACTTTTTTGCTTTCATCCCCATTCTCCAGCCCAATAGGTAGGATGTCTGAATGGCGAGCTCTAAGCTCCCGGAACACCCTGAATCTTTCAAATGACTTTTTAATTTTTGAAATGCATCTTGGCTCCCACTAGATGCCCCTTGAGAGTACTACTGGTCTCACGAGAGGACCTTTTCTTTCAACCTATCCCCTTACCCCTCCCACTCCCGCCACATAGCGGCCATTACGATAATATTGAATGTAGAAGTGAGGCAGACGAACGGGATAGAATGCAGGAACAACTAGGCCTCATACGTTCACAACGTCTGCTCCCTTTCAAGCGGGGTCGTTAGTTTCCACTCTGAGCGGTTGAGTCTCCCGCTTCCCCCCGAAGAAAAGCAGCAAAACTGAACACGTGGAGGAACCACTTATGTTAATAACGCAGAGGTCTGCCTTCGACGAGACGAACAGGAAGACCGTCGCTGCTGGTTTTCGTCAAAACCTATTTTTATATAAGAGGGATAAAAATATCGATATTTGATTTAATCGATAGTTTGCTTTTAATTTCAAAGAAACAGAGCATGTAGCATTCAGTACTCCAACCAAACAAAATGCAAGATAAGATATCTACGGAATTTCAGTTTATTTTAGGTTGTTATTTGTATATTTTAAAAAGAGACGTTTTTTTATTTCTAGATTATTTTTTAGCTAATTTAACATTAGATGAAAAGAATCTAGAATAAGATATTTTATATTTTTGTATTTTTTATGCACCCCATATAAAAAAATTAAAATTTTGTAGTGTAACAGCCGGTTGCAGAAAGCTCAATTAAAGTTTAGAATGTTTAATGGAATGTCAAATTTGACAGCGAGTTCCTAGATTTCTATAAGCAGCTTGTCAAATCGGATAGCTCGGTTAAATATTCTAAACAGCAATTAAGTTTTGTGCAACCGTCTGTAAAACTTTTTAATAAGCAGGAACGTTTATCAAGAGTGACATATTGTTGAAAAATTAAATTTTTGGACATTTTGTCCTCTTGTCACCTCTATCCGGGGATTTTAAGGCAAAATGATAAAACAATACATATTTCGAATTCAACATACAAGTTATTCAAGATTTCAGCTAAATATTCGGGAAAATTAAAATTTTGTAAATCTGATCATTTTGCATCCAAGAGGGAACCATTAACTAATAAGTAGACTTGCTGGATAAAAATAGTTATTTAAAAAATTTTATTGAAACAGCTAAATTCTTACGAAATTTACAAAACTATTACTTACTCAAACACACCAATCCCACACTGCTCGTATTTTCTCAAATTGATGTTTGATGTAACCGACACCATTTGTTACTTCTTCAAGCGAAATTAATTGCACGGCCTCTATCATCTGTTTAAAAAATTAAATATTATTTGCAATGGTGTGTTGATATGTAACTTGTTTTAATCTCCACCAAAGGTATGAATCGGAGTGTGAGGTCGGGACCATAAAATTAGGCCGTTTTGACTAAATCATCGGCCTCCAAATTTGTTGTTGTCATGCGGTTGTTTCTCGAGCAGAATGCGTCCGGTAACGATCTTGCTGAAAACATATTCCTCTTCGATATTGCAGTGGCAGCTCCATTAACTTTCCAGAAAGAAATGTTTGTAGCATAGCCAGATATGAGTGCCTATTACACGTATTTTCGAAAAAGTATAAGTAAAATGTAGTAAGTCATTGTAGCATTTATTGAAAAAATGGGTTCATCGGAAAATAGCAAATATTTGTGAAAGTGGTTATAGACATTTAAAATTTTGTTCCTTATCCGTTAACAAAATTGTAATCGTTAACTTCATCTCCATTTTCCAAAGCTTCCTTAAAATGCGACCTAAATGGATATATTTTATTCCTTTGGATTTCAGATTTCTTACAAATCTGCATAAATGTGTGCCCGATTTCTTACCGACAAAAGAGGATTTACAGCCACCGAATGCAAAACTAAAATGGTGGCAGCAACATTTTCATCATACCAGCTTTTTTTAATTTTTTTTTAGCTTTTGCACTGTACCATACCATTTTTATATTATGGAGTCCATTCCTTGAAACGTATACTCCGGGAAATCTTTCATTGAATAAGTGTTCAGTGGCATGCCTGTAGGAATCCTCTCTTCCGAAATGGTATACTAAATACATTTCTTGTTTTGTCCTAAAACTTTCATGTTTATTTCAGTGGGGAGTTTCAATATGGTCTCCTCAGCCCGTTTCCAAATTTAGTTTGCAAGAATTCTATCTAAGTGGTGCCTCAGTAAAGCAGCATATAAATTATGTGTTAGAAGCATCTTAGGATGCCCACTATACGCTTTCACCTATAGCAGGCCCGGCAAAGCGACATCGCTGGTTAATATTAATTTTTTTATCAGCTAGGTTTACAGTAGTATTACAGCGACTATTTTCGACCTCTACGTATGTGTATGTGTACCTATTTATATATATGACCGCAATTTTCACTGCAACTACTGAACGTATTTGAATGGGGTTTTCAGCATATTTTACAGCGACATCACAGGATGGTTTTTGTAAAAAAACAGGCTGTTATAAGTACATGCGCAGTGACAGAAAATGTACGAAAAAAAAACGAGAAAATCTGACAAAGTGTCTTATTTATTTGAAAAGTGCTCATATCGATGATAAATAATAAAGTTGTGTTGGTTAACACATAAGATAAAACATTTAATATACAATATAGCAAAAAAGATTCTACAATTTTTAAAATATAATTTAGAAACTGTAGAACTTGCATATATAATTTTAAGCTGCCTTTATATACTTAAGAAATGTTTCGGAATAGACAAAATTGTGTGCATTAATAATAATAATAAAATAAAAGTGAATATAAAAAATAACAAAAATACATAAAATAATAAAAAAGGTAAAAATTATAAAAATACAAAAATGACAATAGAACCGACATCAAAATAGCATTGAAAATTTAAAAAAATGGCAATTTAAACAATCTTCAAAATTTGACTTACCATGTATGACGGCGTCAAACTAATAAATATCAATAAATAGGTATTACTTGTGGTATGAGCCCATATGCCTATTAGAAGTAAGAATTTGAAAAAAAAAACTAATAGCAAATCCTTACTATCTAACAAACAGACAGAAGTTTAACGCCAACTTCAGTAAATTGAATTTTTAATATCGTTTAAAATGTGTTTTTTTAGGTCGATTCTATTTTTTCAAAAAATGCTTATTAGAAGGCTATGGTCTAGTAATTTCGGTTAAAAACGCGTCCCTATTGCGTTCAGTTTTGCCTAAAACGTAACCATAAATCCAATAAACCGGAAAAAAATTTTCAGTCAGAAATTTCTTAGCGTGCTATTATTGTGAGATCTAATTTAGTGCAAAACTATTGCTTTATGTTCCTTATGTGCCCTAAAGGTCTATATCTTTAATCCCATTATTCCAAATCAACATTAATAACCTGATATTAAACAGTCGAAAAGTCAATCTTCACAAATGAGTAATGTTCCCTTTTTATATAATAATAATAATAATAAAATAAATGTATTACTTTCCATATAACAAACTGTTATTTATTACATAGTCAAAGCAAATTTACGAAAGTAAAGGGCCATGTCATTGCAGACTTCTGGCCAAAAGTCAGAAGAGAGAGATAGAGATAGAGATAGAGATAGAGATAGAGATTCTACGTATTCCGAAAATTAAGCGAAGACAGGAATTTTGTACTTTTTGAATTCGTTTAGTGTCATTTTGATCCAAGCATCACCCATAAACAACATAACAGTGATTGACATGAGAAAAAAACTGCCTTTGATAATAAATTCATTTTAAAGATCCATAAGCCTTTCTCAGCTCACTAGTCACGTGTTCATGAAAACGGAGTTCAGAATCAATAATCCTCCCAACGATTTTGGAGAATTGGACATTTAAGAGGATTAATTTTTAACTGATGATCAGCAGATATATCTACTAAATGTTGGAGATCGATATTTATAAGCTGATTAGCATTTTCAATTTCGTTTAGTCTAAAAGAGCAGTACAGTTGAGTGTCATCCGCATATAAATGGTATTGACAAAACTTAGACATTGATTGAATTGACTGGTATATATAGTAAATAACAAAGGCTCTAGAATACTACCCTGCGGAACTCCCACCCTAACACATTCAACATTTGAGCAACAATCCCCCAATGTAACTTGTTGCTTAGGGTTGTTTAAAAATTATGCAAAAAACTCTATAGTTTTCTCGAAAAAACCAACATAGTGCAGGATTGATAATAAAATTTCGTGATTTATTAGGTCAAAAGCTTTTGTATAATCTAGAAGTATTAAAATGCCTATATTATTTTCAACCGATGCTTGAAGCAATTCGTCAGTGACATCCGCGATTGCTGAGATGCAACTATAGCCCTTTCGAAAGCCCGATTGTTTTGACGGTAGGGAATCATAAATTTTCAAAAATTGACGAGTCTGCAACTCAATAATTTTTTCTAAGATTTTAGAAAATGTTGGTAAAATATTAATGGATCGCAGATCCTTATATTCCTTGGGTTGATTTACTTTTGGTAGAGGTTGAACAAGTGTGTGTTTCCAAGCGTCGGGAAAGTAGGACCGTTTAATGCATTCGTTAAAAATATGTGTCATGTATGGAATAATAAAAGGCGAACATAACTGAATTAAAACTATGTTAATCTTATCATGCCCACAAGCATGACTTTTTATGGATCGTACTATTTTAAAAACTTCATCTTCATCTACTTCTCTGAGATCAAAGTTGAACCGAAAGTTATGTTTTAAATTATTTTTATAAACATTTAATAATTCTTGATTCACATGGGAAGAATTATGAGCAGCTGTAATGAAAAAATAATTTATATCTTTAACATTGGAGAGGAATTCAGGTTCTTTTATTTTTCACAATGTTTAATTTTTGTAGTTCGGTCCATTTTTCTTTAACGTCACTGTTATTAAATTTATAGCGCATATAAGCTTTCTTTTTTGAGCGTACTGCAAACGTTGTGTAGTTACGCAACTGTTTATAGTAAATATAGTGATCTTGATTTTTTGAGTTTTTAAACCTTTTGAGAGCATTATTACACAGCTTTTGTAATAATTTTATGTTATATTATTATAATATTAATTTTATATTGTATTAGAAAAAAGTAGAAGAAAGTAAAATATAAGAGATAGAAAGAGTAGTTATAAAAAAGAATACCGAGAAAATTAAATTTAATAAATGAACACGCATTTTTATAACTGCTGCATAAAGGAAAAAAATATATAAATATCATAAGTATCAAATATTTGTAATACAAATATTCTTTTAAACTGAAATAACATATTTCTGACAAAATCTATAGAACTAAAAACATTTCACTTTTTAAAAATGTTAAACTATTATTTTTGATAATTTTTTTATTAGTGAGAATAATTGCGAATATTTCTACAAATGTTACAGCATGCTTTTAAGTTAAATCAACTTTTTAGTTACAATATAAAAATTACTAGTTCACATAAAGTTTCAACCAGTACAAAAGCGTTTCTACGTACATTTTATCAAAATCGTAATTTGTGTGTAATATACACACATATTATTCATTATTAATGCATGATGCTCACTCTAAATTTCGCTATCTAATTATCTCCGCAAATTATGTGGTTATATCGTAGCTTAAGATGCAGATGGCTCAACTCAACATTTCATTTAAATTGAGCTAATTTGCTAATTAGCTATTGTAACATTCCCGCCAAAATAATAAAAAATGGCAGTTGGCATTTCCTTTCATGCATATGCTTTGTCTGAAGAGATTTTCCGTCTCCTGAAAAATTTGCTAAACCGTTTACATCTTAGGCTATCATGTTGTAATATTGAAAGTAGTTTACGTATTTCACTTACCGATTTTAGATTTTCTGGCCAAATTAATCACGTAGTCGGATCTTTTGTTCATGGCTCTGTTCAATCTCGTTTAATTCGTCCCGCACCAAGTCAATTTTCAACTGTTTCCAAATAGGTACTACGTTCAGAATTAAAAATAAATATAATAATCATTCAAATCTACAGGCTGTATTAAAGTCGTAGAGTCTAAACAGTCGTTTTGTAAAAAATCACAGGTTCATTTCTGGGCATTCTCTCAACTGAATAACATATTTTTTTAACTTTATATACATTATTCGGTTTACTCTCTTATAGTGATTTATGTCCTAAACATTGTTACAATCGTTACGGAGAGTGGTAATTTAGGATATGTGCAGATTTTCGAATTACGTATTCGTCGTAGTGACGGCAAAAATGTACTTTTTACCTTTAAATCGCTCTATATCAGAAACTGTTTCATATAAACTTTTGAAATTTGACACCTTTCCCATCAATTAATGTGTATAGGTACACGAGAACTATCGAAAAAAATAAATATTAATATGAAATTCTTAAGGAACGTTTTTCTTTATGGACGAGCTTCAACTAAAGAAAGTTTTTTTTATTTCCTTAGCTAAAAAACAAGAAGAGATTTAACGCCTTCTAGCGGCTAAACAGTTCAAGGTTTTGACAAAAGCGTAAAAGATTCAGATTCATAGATAGGAGAACAACTCTCATGAGCGTATGTATTTAAAAAGTCTAAAAAGGTTACAATTATGGCAAAATGTTTAAAAAAAATATTTAATTTTGTTGATGTATCTTGTAAAAAAATAGTTTTATTGAAAATTGACTCAAGACGAAAATAATAAGTGGCAAAAAGTATAAAATTGCGTTTAAAATTTAGAGCTAATGGTTTTAGGAAAGAAGCTACATTCGTGTGAGGTAATTATTTTTAACGTGCAAAAACTTTCTCTGCCACTGACCAACATGAAATTTTATTATAATTTAAGGTACCCTTTAAAGCTTTGGGGCATTTCTTGTTCGAAAAGTACATTGACTCTTTGAGGTTTAGGTATGTTAAATAAATAAAGAAATAAACGTAACAAAAAAAAGGAACGATGAATATCTAAATCAAAAATTGCCAAAGGGCTAGGCATATTTGACTAGCAATATTTAAATAATACAATTATTTTGGAATAAAAAATTTTAACGCAAATATTTTGAAGCTTGTCAAATTAAAAACAGAATAGAGGCAAAAAGACCCAATTGTCAAAAATTTGAGAATTTAGTCCTGCTTAATCAGAAAATAAATTTTAAATATTTTGTTTTCAGATTTCAAATATGAAATAATAGCCGCCAATAAATAATTTTTTTACTTCTGAAAAAGTTACTTTATGTTGTAATTAGTGTAAGAGGTAACTTTTAATCTGTTAAAAGCCTCTCCCAAGTAACATTTCTAGGATGTGCGGGCTAAATAGATTTAAAAT
Organism: Kuschelorhynchus macadamiae; assembly: GCA_030620095.1. Classification (NCBI taxonomy): domain Eukaryota; kingdom Metazoa; phylum Arthropoda; class Insecta; order Coleoptera; family Curculionidae; genus Kuschelorhynchus; species Kuschelorhynchus macadamiae. The sequence continues at coordinate 1,035,499 of JAUTXW010002854.1, read as the reverse complement.
TAAATATATACGAGTTTTTAAATGGACAAGGTTGTAACTTCTTAGAGGTATCATTAATGATTAGTAACCGTTAATATATTATTGTTTATCATGTTTCCAACAAAACCGCTAGTACCCGCTGCTAAAAGTTTTTAGTGAGATTGTCTAAAAGTATCAATAAATTCTTTGTAGCAATATGGATTAACCTAGTAGGTATTTTTGTGGGTTATGCCTATAGATTAAATAAAGAATCTTTACTCTTACTATGGATCTAATTAATAAGAATAATGGTTCTCTAAGAAATAAAACTGACGAGTTGTACCTATTTCGAGAAGAATCGGAGTTCCCCCAACTTGTTGAAATTACTTAGCACTGGCTGAATCTAAACAAACCCTTTTATGTGGAGAGATATTGCAATAGCTAGATATGACAGAAATAACTCAGCTCATGGAGGAACACTGATTCTTTCTCTAAATGGGGATATCGTCTCGGTAACTAAACATGACCATTTGTTAGCGGATAACTTTTTTGAATTCTATATAGTATATAATCAAAAATTTGATTTTTATGTAATATGTATTTATAGATCACCAAATTCTGATGTACCGGGAGTACAACTAAGAAGGGAGGCCGGCCGTATCTCAGTAACCACTTGCCTTACGGTTTTGGGAAAAAAAATTATATAGTAAATCGGCCAAAAGAAATCGCTGAAAATTATTTTTAACCTCTAAAATTGCCGCTAGGGGGCGCAACAAGAACTTTAAATCGTAAATGTCGATTTTTTTGTGAATTTACATAGTTAAGGTGTATCGAAAATATAAGCGTAGTATTCTTCAATAAGTTGCGCAACTTTTTGCTATTTATCACTTTTTTCTATTTTCAATAATAAAGTGGTGGGGAAAAGTCAAACATTTTTTGTTTCAAACGTTGATATCTCTGTTTTGAATGAACCGAGTTTAATAAGAACTTGGTCTTAAAAAAAGGGCTTTTTCGCTCTATTTGCGGTGCTATTAACGGTCACCAAATTTATTTTGCTACTGGTCGCTAGATGGCGTTTTTCTCGAATTCCTCAGATAATACGGATTTTCTTAAAAAAATCAAAAGGTAAGATATGACTTGCTTGTCACATTTTATTTTGTGGTTATGAAGGGTATAAGATAGTGAAATAAAAAAACCAGGCCGTATTTAAATTAAGAAAATTGATGATGGTCGCTCGAATCCGAAATGTCGGATTAAAAAACTAACTACACCAAATTGTAGAGGAGAAGAAGTGTCAATGGTAAAGTGAAAGTTATTTTCATAAAAAATGTTTGACGTTCCCCCACCACTTTATTATTGAAAATAGAAAAAATTATAAAAAGCAAAAAGTTGCGTAACTTATTGAGGAATACTTTGCTTATATTTTCGACACACTTTAACTATACAAATTCACCAAAAAATCGACATTTACGATTTAAAGTTCTTGTGGCGCCCCTAACGGCAATTTTTCGAGGTTAAAAATAATTTCCAGCGATTTCTCTTGGCCGATTTACTAAATAATATTTTTCCCGAAACCATAAGACAAGTGGTTCCTGAGATACGACTGACTTAGTTGTACACCCGGTACAATCTTTCTTCAATTACCTGCTAATTTGCTAGATAGTCTACCAGTAAAAGGCAAGAAAATTCTATGCGGGGACCTTAATATTGACTATGCTACTATTTGTGCCACCCAGAAATATTTAATTTCTATATTCGACTCTTTCGGTCTTGCAATGCGTGTATCGTCTCCAACTAGAATTTCAAAATACTCTTCTTCTATCATTGATTACGTAACGTCTGATTTTTCTCCATCAGAGGTTCAATCCTAGGTTTGTAACACAGGTCTTTCTGATCACGAAGCAATATTTTCCTAATTTCTCTCAGGCCCTTACAGAGACCTCGCCATAGGGGCAGAATGTTCTCGGCCGTCAATTTTTCAGAATTTCGTAATATTTGCTTAAACACCGACTGGAATTTTGAATTTAAAAATGTTAACCCAAATTTTAGAGCTTTTTTAAATAAAACCTTAAGTGCTTTTAATAGAGCCTTCTCGCTTAAGACTATCAAACCTAAGCGCCATAAACCGTGGACCACGAAAGGACTACGCATTTCTGCTAAAAATATGCATTTCCTCTTATATATATAAAAAATTCACCGACCCCATTCTTATTCTCGACTATATCTCTAATTATAGGCGGATCTATATTAAACTAACAAGTTAGCAAAAAAAATATATTATCAAACACGTCTAAACCAGATCCATTATCAATGACCTCAGAAACAAATCAAACCCTGCGACTCAGATCTTGCCAAGGCCAAATGACCTAAATGATTATTTTATTAACATAAGCAAAAATGTTACCTCTGGTATCTCGCCAAGTTTGGACCCTCTTTCGTTTCTCCCTCCATCGAAAAATGTCGCCGATAGCCTTTTCTTAAGCCCTGTTAGCAGCATGGAATTATTGAAAGAAATGAATAACATCACAAGCAAATCTACGTGTAGCACTGATGGCCTATCAGCCTGAACCTGCCGCTCCAAGTCATAGAGGTCCTTACAACAATAATAAATGAATCCCTTGTAAAAGTTCCCTGAATGCCTTAAAATAGCTATAATTATTCCTCTTCATAAAGGGATGAAAAACACTAACTCTTGCAATTACCGCCCAATTGCTCTACTACCAGTGCTATCAAAAATCATTGAAAGGTTACTGAAGAATCGTCTTATGCCATTTTGCTTTAAACATCAGATAATATCCCCGGATCAGTTTGGATTTTTACCCAAAAAGAGCACCAGTGACGCCATGTTCTCCTTGCTTAGCGACGTCTACTAACAACCACCCCACCGCCTCAGTTTTTTGTGACTATGCAAAAGGCTTTGACTATGTTAGCCATGATAAGCCATTTTGATAAGCGAGCTGAATTTTTATGGAATCCGTGGTATTTATTTAAATTGGTTAAATCTTATCCCGGGAATAGGCAACAATTTGTAAGGGCAAATGGTTCTGATCCTGATTGAAAATTGCTTACAAGTGGAGTCCCTCAAGGTTCGGTCTTGGGACCGCAGATATTAAGTTTCTAAATGGTTTTCGTTAACGATATTTTTGTTTTTTTGTTAGAGTAGTGTATTATTTGGGGTAGGGATCCAGTAAAAAAAAACAATTGTCATTTTTTTAAATTGATCGACGTTTCGCTATATATATATATATATATATATATATATATATATATATATATATATATATATATATATATTGTATATCCTGCATGTAATTGCATTGTACTTAGTTTTAAAATATCTTTAATATATTACTGGGAATGTATTGGATTCATCAAAACCAAGCAAATAAGCCCAAACTCGAACAGTATACTAGCTGGTACCATCGACACCATTTGGTACCATTGAGCTGATTAGATCGATTAAACGATTTCAAAAGAAAAGATTAATTTTATATTCAAACAACTAATGATATGATGAATTCCATCGGATTTTCGAGTAGTTAGCCTAACAAATGCTGCAGAGCGCAATAAAAAAACAATAAAAATCGATAAACACTTTTACCCGGAACTCCCTCGTTATGAATTATTTCTTTTATCGGGAAGAGTGAAGTGTGATCCAAATTAGTTCAGTACCTACATAGTCACAGTATATATGTGTTACATATACTGTCTCTTCATTTTTATTGGGCGTCATTTTGATCCGTCATATTGGATTTCTACCAATATATTTACCATATCCCTTCTACCTATGCCACACTTGACTTTTGGGCATTTAAAATAAATTCAATAAGTATCCCATATTCACATTTAAATTTTCTTTCGCCATCTTAAATTGAAACCCATATTATCAGTCTTTACCTACTCCATTGGTCCGCAGATATCCCAGATATTAAGTTTCTGAATGGTTTCCATTAACGATCTTCTTGTTATGTTAGAGTGGTTTACTATTTAGAGTTAGGATCCAGTAAAAAAAACAAAGACCCTTTTTTAAATTGCCGACGTTTTGCCAATTTACTGTTGCATCTTCAGGACACACAGATTTTATATCCTGCATGAAACCCATATTAGTCTTTATCTACTCAATTGGTTCGCAGATATTTCCTAACCCCAAATAATACACCACTCTAACATAACAACAAGAAGATCGTTGACGAAAACCATTTAGAAATGTAATATCTGGGGAATATCTGCGAATCAGCGGAGTAGGTAAAGACTGATAATATGGGTATCATGCACGATATAAAATGTATGTGTCCTGAGGATGCAACAATAAAGCTGCGAAACGTCGACAATTTAAAACAAAACTTTTGTTTTTTTTATTGGGCCATAACCCCAAATAATACACCACTCTAACATAAAAACCAGAGGATCTTAACAAAAACCATTTAGAAACCTAATATCTGAGAAATATCTACAGGCCAACCTAGTAGGTAAAGACTGATAATATGGGTATCATGCAGGATATATATATATATATATATATATATATATATATATATATATATATATATATATATATATATATATATATATATATACCTTGAGGATGCAACAATAGAGTAGCAATCTATATATATATATATATATATATATATATATATATATATATATATATATATATATATATATATATATATATATATATATATATATATATATATATATATATATATATATATATATATATATATATATATATATATATATATATATATATATGTATATATATATATATATATGTGTTGTATATATATATATATATATATATATATATATATATATATATATATAATTACATATATATACCCTGAGGATGCAACAACAGAGTAGCGAAACGTCGATAATTGAAAAAAAAGACATTTGTTTTTTTTTACTGGAAACTAACCCCAAATAATACACCACCAGAAACTTAATATCTGGGTAATATATGCGGAACAAGGTAGAAAAGTACTGATAATATGGGTTTCTTGCAGGATATAGGATCTATATGTGTCCTGAGGAGGCAACAATTACTTTGCGAAACGTCGACAATTTAAAATATACTTATTTTTTGTACTGGATCTTAACCCCAAATAACATACCACTCTAACATACATTTTTTAACATTGTGCCGCCATATTAGATTTTTACCAAAATATTATCAGACCATCCTCATATGACCCTTAATTTTTGGTCAAAATTTGAAGTCAATTGGGTAAGTAGTATTTAAGCTATGTCGCGAACTGACACACAGACCGACAGACGGACTGGAGGAATTGATAAAACATGATTTTTAACGCTAAAACGTCAAGATATGTAAATACTGAGTAGGTGATTTTCTTCACATTTCTTCACACTTTATTTGGCCGCAATTTCGTGCCGCCATCTTGAATTAGTAACACAGTTTTACTAGTTGAGCCCTATACAACAATTAGTTATGGTAAACAATTTGAAATCAATTCTTTAAGTAGTTTTTTCAGGCTGAATTTTTTTATACCGCCATCTTGGAAATTTTACCACTCCAACATAATACTTGATGTTTTTGCAATCTGAGATAAATTGGATGAGTAGTTTTTAATAATAATTTTTTAACGTTTCACTAGGCCGCAATTTTGTTTCTTCATACTGTATTTTTACCAAAATGTTACCAGGTCATCCCCATACGACTCGTAATTTTTGACCAAAATTTGAAGTTAATCGGATAAGTAGTTTTTTAGCTACGCCGCGAACAGACAGACAGACCGACGAAAACATGTTTTTCGTCATTTAGGGACACTGAAACGTGAGGATCTGAAAAAATCTCTCAGAGTGATTTTGTCACGATTACAATACTTCTTTTTTACGAGAGAAGTAAAAACATATAATATGGGAGCTGCTGGAGAAACCGGAGAAAAATCGCTTTATATTTTAAATCTGGAAAACAAACCCTCTTGAAATTGAATCCAATTCATTTTCTATAATCATCTAAATTCGGTAAAAATTGTTGCACGATCCTCTGATCACGAGAATCGATTGCCAAGTTAGTATCTATGCACCGATCGAAGTAATAGCCACGGCTGTTATAACTCGATACTCTCTTATTAGAGACATTCGCATCACGTTTTTTCATTACCTCTCACTGACATTGAATGAAACTTGAAATCCTCAGCATCAATTTGAAGTTTATAAAAGGTATTTTAACTAAGTATACCCACCGATTAACATTTAAAAAAAGGATGATCGCGTTTACATCATTCTGAAGGCATAAAATAGTAATAGTTTTTATTAAGAACTTACAGGAATGGATACAATTTTCGAAGCGTGAACTCCAGATATAAGATCGGGTAAATATAGATACTATTATTATACCGTCATACGCCATGACTTCGGGCTCATATGTGGGTCCTCTGATTTCAAATTTCCACATTTCTGTAAGCTTTTGGAGCCTTATGAGCCTTGAACCTGTGTGTTAAAAGTCGCTAAGGTGCGCATAACCATTACGACAAGACGGCAACGTACCGCTGCTACCCAGTGTAGGTATCATCGGCTTATCGACACCGCTTGCCGGTATGTTCTAAACCAATGGCCCTAATGGCAGAATAACAAAGGTCATCGCTACTGCATTTAAATGATCTTCTATCCTCTGTCTTCAAGACTTAAAGCTAAGTTACACTCATATAAAAAGCATGTGAAATCTGTGACTGTTTTTTCAATCAGTTGATCCATTTTTGGCACAATAGCCAGCCTAAAGAAGGTCCTGTTATTATAAGAATAGATTTAAGTTTGGCGATATTTAAGGAGTTACAGGAATATTAACGGGGCCTAGGTAATTGCTGGCTCTTACAAGCCACAATCTTCTATTACATAATATGAATACAAAACACTGCAATAATAGAGTCAGTTATATAGGCCGGTATTACTTTCTCCTATCTTCGAAATGTGTGTAAATTGTGCATTTGAATTTCCTAAACTAAACCATTAAAAGTGCATCAGTTCTCATAAACTTAAATAGTTTCCGGAATAGGCACAAGGATCGAGAATCTTTATCAAACTTTATTTTCGCAAAGCGTTCAACACACTTTTGCTTCTAGTGATGAAATAATATCCACAGCCAATACGAAAACAAAGCCTTTGCAAAACTATGCTCCGCCCTTCTCCCATTTTTCGCTACTAGAGGCTAATATCCCACCAGACTCGGATAAGGATATAAAGTTGGACATAAACTATCGTTTATAATTATCTGCTTAATATGCGATGTTTCAGTCAAAAACCGATATTCAATGTATCTACAAATATTTGACAAAACTGAATGCGGCAAACAATAAAATAATGCCCAAACCTTCAAGAATTAAAAAAAAACAATTTGTCAATCATACAGGGCGTAACGCAACACTTATAAAATTTTAAAAACCATTGTTATTCCAAATTTACCACTTATCTTATAGGGTGAGTTTAATTATTGATGGTTTGCCTCGGGACGTTTTTGACATTTTTTGTTTACTTTTTTTTTAACGCAAGATGTCATTTTTTTAAAGAAATTGGCATATAATCAGCAACTTGGTTAAATTTAAACTTCTGTTTTGGTGATAATGGTACATTTTTCAATATCATCAGTACTAAAGCATGCTTGTTAAGAGCATTATTAGTTAGTTTATATCGGATGGCTCAATAAACCAGTAGAAAATTGAAAAACTTTTTATTAATTTAAGGAGATTAAAAAATATGATAAAAAATTCAAATCACAATAATCAAAAACAGTCTTGATTTTAGTAGGCATTCCCTTAGTTTCTATTACATTTTGGCGGCGTCCTGGCATAGATAAAATTATTTGTCGAGTTAATAGGTCTCTTTCCTCTTTAATTGCCCACACCAATTGATAAATCATCAAGAACTTTTCATCTCTGTGCCATAACACAAAATTTAAGCGCGACCAAATATTATGCTCTATAAGGTTACAATCTGGAGACTTTGGTGGCCATACCAATCTGGTGATTTCATTTGCTTCCAAAATTGCATTCGCAGTTGCAGACCTATGGTGACGCGCGTTATCGTCAACTGTCAGTTAAGTTCCACTGAATTAGCTTTCTATCTATTCTTGGCGGAGAGTTCAATATCTTGGCTTCAGCAGAGTACATTTCACTCGACGTCTTGCCCTAAAAAGTAACCAAAAAGAATGAAAACTCCTTGACGGGATATTATGAATAAATCTCAAAAAGAAAGGAAAATTAAAACAGCGTAACTTGTATTTACCTTAAATGGTTCTCGTATATCCCCTTTTTAATTGTGGTGTATAATCTTTTCCTACGCGCCGTCATGGTGGTGCCGGTGTTACAATATTAGGGAGGGGCGATTATGCTTAACGAAAGAACTGAACTCTTTATCTCACGAAGTACACTTACAACAGCCATTTACAACGACCAGTTTCTTATACCAGTTATGCGCATCCCCATAAAGGTGCCACGTTCAATGAAATTTTGAAAGCAAATGTAATCACTAAAAGTGTATGGCTGCCAAAATCTCCAGATTGTAACCCTATAGAGCATATTTGGTCGCGCCTCAAACTTGCTTCTTACAACACAAAAACTTTAAAATCTATATTTACGCGCCTAAAAGACCCCACACCCCTTGACCTGTGTTCTAAGCTTGTGTACAATATTTAAAGAATAGGATATACCAACATAAATGTAACTGCAGGGGAATTAACCGCGATAAAAGGGAAAAGACGGCTCTAGCACATTTTTTAACAGGCCATAATTTTGATTTTCCCAATGTAACTATCCTGGACATGGAAAAATACTGCCAAAAGAGAAACATCAGTGAAATGATTCGTATTACTTAGAATAAAACAGTTAATAACAGAACAGACACTCAAGGGCTTAATATCCAATATAATCAATAATCATATACTGAATATGTTCAAAGAATTTAGTTAACGGTCCCAGTAGACACAAATATCGATCGATACAGCGCCGTCCATTGTATGGGTTTTTTCTTTCTTTGAATTAATACTATTCTAGTCTCCGGTGTTTAATTTTAATAAAATTTTGTCGTAAAGTGATGTTCTATAATTTGCTTTGTGTCTTCCTTATGTACAATTTATGAAGAAGTTATCCTAAATTGACAAAAACTTTCTAGCTTAATTAGGTAAGTCATTTTCATATTATATAAATAGTTAAATATAGGAAAATAAAAAACTTAAAATGATCCAGCTCTACAGATTGTGTTTTTAATGCCGTATTACGATCTGTTGGTTGTTTTATGTATTTTTTTTTTAATTTGATTATGATATTTTTGTATTTAAACATTTTAGTTTGTATATGTACTTGTTAAAAAAAACAACTTGTTCTATTCGCTAGGATAGTAACGCAGTAATAGTTTCTTTTATTGTTGCCTTGAAAAATGCGTAAAAATAAACGTCGAAACGTTGGCATATTAAATACAGAAAAGTTGTCTACTAGTCCTTCTCGCGTTACCACTTCCTTGGAATATAGTAGTTTTAAGTAATTTTTTTACTTAATGTCATATATCCTAGGTATAGATTTCCACCAAGTATGGGCCGAAATTATCCATTTTTTTTTCTCTTATAGTTTCTGAGATAATGTAGTGTTTCAAGTCAAACGGCCCACCCGGAATTTGTTGTCTATTTTTAGATTGTTTTAATATATTTACAATGTTTAAGCATCGTTTAACGTAACCCTAATTAACTATCATATTTGTTTGGCAAATAAAGCAAAATTTCTTAATCGTGAAAAATAGTTTTTCTTAATCACTTTTGAAATCTTTTTAAATATTTTAAACTGATAAATACCTAAACTTCTAAAAATTCTTTTAAATCTTTTTTTCTAAATTCTAATTACAAAATGAATATGAATCCCTTTTAAGATAATAGAGTTGTTGTTTTGAGAGTGTAATCTTTAAACGTCAAACTATAAACGGTATTTTCTAAAACAAGATGGGTATTCCATTGTTAAAGGGACTATCCCTTTCTGACGCAAGAAAAGAAAATTATAAACAAATACCTGTAAGATATATGAAAGAAACTTTAAATTATTAACTGTATAGAAGATATATCAAAAAAACTTTTAAATTTCACCAATTCGAAATTTTCATAGAAATTTAAAGATAATTCAAAAATAAATAAAAGTCAAGTAGTTCCATTAAAAAACATTTATTATTGTTCTTGATGCCCTTTTGAGACTACCCTATATAAAGAAAAAATAATAAGCTAAAAATTACATGATAATCATGTATCGTGCGCCTCTTAATTATATAACTATTTAAAGACAGAGAAAAACAAAAATTTTAGGTTTTTATTTGAAATACCAGGACTTGTAAAATAAATATAGAAAATGGAAATTGGAAAGTAAAAGTCCGTAAAAAAAGGATAAAGTAAAACCCTGTACATCATGTAGATAAAAAAAATTGGCTTAATTGTGCTTATTATTAATATATTGTAAATATGTAAATTTAAAAACATCATCACATTATTTATTTTCGTTTCGTTTCTCCTCGAGTGTCGAAACGAGACGTACAAATTTCGTCTCGTCTCATGGCATCATTAACAGACAGATAACTTAACGAAAATGAGAAATTTTAATTTAGTTATCTTGCACAAAGTTTGAAATCAACCTATTAAGTAGTTTTTCAGACTGAATTTTTAAATATTTTATTAAACCGCCATTTTGTTTCTCCCTCTTGGATTCATACCAAAATTCTACCAGTTGATTCCTAGGTAATATTTGATTTTTTGCAAAATTTGAAGTAAACTGGATAAATAGTTTTTTAGTAATATTTTTTTTAACATTTCACTAGGCCGCTATTTTGTCTCGTCATGTTGGATTTTTACCAAAATGTTACCAGATTATCCCCACGTGACCCTAAATTTTTGACCAAAATTTGTAATCAATCGGATAAATAGTTTTTAGCTATGTCAAACATGTTTTTTTGGCATCTAGGGACTTCGAAACATAAAGATCTGAAAAAGAAGGGCGGCAAAGGCAATTACAATACTTTCGTTTTACGAGGGAAGTAAAAACGTTTTCTTTGATTCATTGAGCCGCCCTCATTTAAATCAATGTCATTATAAAAAGGAACAAATCACTAATCCATCCAATTAGAAGGTAGAGAAAATCCAAATCTGCAATTGCCTTCGAACAACAGATGTCGGAAAATTAAGCCATTCTCATAAAATCAAAGTCAGAATAATTATAATTATTTTGTTATTAGTTCATTTTTAATTGTGTTATCAAAATTGACACATATCAAAGTTATTAGAATATACATTATTTTTATAGGACACCCTGTGCAGGGTTATCTAACGAGAACTAGACAAGCCGAATATCCACGCCATGGGTATTTTGATTTTGAAAACCAAAATAGCCTGTCTTCTGCGTAAATATATGAGAGACCTTTCCCTAGACCTCGGGAAGACTCTAGGTACATATCATTGCCGTTGTGAGCCAGTTCTAATTCCTCTCTCGAGTAGCTCTGGACGTAGGGCACTCTAGACCCTCGCATGGCCCGTAAGTACCTCCTCGACCGTCTCTTTCCAATGTGGAAGAGCTTCTGGTTTCTACATCCTTATTCATTTATTCGGACGCCAGTTGTGTTTCAGCGGACACAGCACTGCACTGTTCTCCTGCTAGGTGTTGATTCATTAGGTCGTACAAAAGTATTTCCCTAATAATCCTCTATTTTTAATCGAAGCCACGGATCTAGTTTAATGGCTGTAATAAGTAAATATATTATCTTTGGGGTTGTACGTGCACATAACACTCACAATATAATGGAAACTGCCGTGCTTCGAGTTGTTGTAAAGTTTGTAGCGCGATACCTCGGGTCGTTGCAAAAGTTACGAGATGCCTAACATTTTTTTCTACAGTTAACTGTACAAATCGATGGCAGCGATGGCGCCATCTATCGCGAGTTTGTTAAAATTAAATGTGCGCGCCTAATTCAAATCATTTTTAGATTTGATGGACCTAAAGAAAAAACGGCCTTCATTTATGTATCACCCTCTTACTTTGTAGTGTATTAATTTATTAGCACTTTTTTGACAATACATGACAAATAAAAAGGACCAAACCTGGGAAATATATACAGATTTTTTTTTAAATTGAAAATTTTCTGTTTTCAAATGCGACCTATAAAATTAAATCTATTTTTTAAAAATGGGATAATTTTTTAAAAATATGGTTCAAACACCGGTTTTTTAATTTTCGAGATAAGGCACCAAATTCCTAGGGAAAAAGAAATAGTCATATACAGTATTTTAACTTGATGCTGTATCCTGACTTATCCCTAAATTCAAAAAACTAATTTATGTTTAAACCATATAATCAAAAAACTATGGTATAATTTTAAAAATTTGTTTTTATTTTAAAATGGGCATCTATTAACAGAAAACATTCAAATGAAAAAAAATATGTTTATATCATTTCTTAGTTTCGTTCTTTTTACTGACCCTGTATTAATTATCATTTGGTAATAAGATAATACACTACAAAGATACAGGGTGATACATAAATGAAGCCCGTTTTTCCTTTAGATCCACCAAATGTCTCACTGCAAATAAAAAAAATCACCTGCCCAATAAGAACATAAATACTCATTTTCCTTGAAATCTTGACTGTTTTATTTCAAAATTATAATTTGATCTCACAATAAAAAATTAGATGTTTTTTAAAATGCATATAAGTAGTGGTCATGTACTTCATTAATAAAAATGTTATCTGATACAATAAATGCTCTAGGGATTATCAATTTTTAACTTTAAATATAAGTCAATACATTATAAAAAATACCTTTTTGTCTACCATATGTTTTATTTACCATTGTATTTTAACATATCTATCACTATTATTATTATTTCTACACTTAGATCTTGTAAAATTTTCATTACAGATAGATAAAACTGTTGAACAAAACACAGAATAAACAACTGAACTACAAATGATACAAGATACATACTATAAAATCCAATATAAGCATAAAAAAAGAACATTGAAAAGAAATGTTATAATAAATAAATGACATTAACATTTTTTAGCTTTCTTTGTCTTAACTCCAAAATTAATTATAATGCGCAAATACATAATGGTTAATGTTGAGAAATGTAAAGTAATTAAGAACAAAATTGCATAACTTTTCTCGGAATTAATCCTTGTTAAATCTCTTATCGTTATGATCTCCCTTAGAGTACATTCCCATATATACTATCATACACAATATAATTACACATATAATTTTAAATAAACGAAAAAATATAACAATATTTATAATACATCCTACTGGATGGATATTTGATTTTCTACAGGGAAGAAGCTTCCAAGTCCGAATCAATAGATGTCTGTCGGAGAGCTATGATGTATTGAGTAGAGTACCCTAAGGCTCTGTTTTGGGACTACTGCTGTTCATAACATATATCTCGGACATATCTAAAAACATACAACGCATAAACATATAATAAGATATATATGCCAACACATTATTTTTAATATTTTCAGGAAATGCAAAAAGCAACTTTCTCACATAAATTTATCTGACATACCCAAAAGAGGATTGTTTAAAACAAATTCTGTTGCATTAAATATAGTATTTTGATTTAGAACATTCCTATTAAACAAAGCATTAAGGCAAGAGGAAAGTGAATTTATCACTCTCAAGAGTTTTTGGCCCAACCCTTTATATTCCATTCTAAAAAACCTTTGTAGTATATAAAAAGAAATTTACTTTCTTTGCTGATGTCCAATAATCCCAAAAAAATCTTTATTATAGCTTTAGCAGACTTGACGATCCCATGTATTATGTGTGATGTGTACCCTAAATGAAAGCATGAATTGCATTGAACTGTGTCAAATAAACACTATATTTAAAAATAATGACTATTTGAAAAAAGCTTTTTATATTCTTTGAGGGTAAACAGGTCTCTAGAAGTTCCCAGTGTTGGGCTAACTGGTGTTTCTAAATGAATATTAAAGGACAGTGTTAGTAAAATTACAACAACTCTTATTTCCTCGGGTAACACTACATTCTAGTTGTGGTTCTTCCCTTTTCTACTGGGTTTGTTGCTTGTTGGACTATTTCTATTCAATTTCTAAAAATAATTTACATGTATTGGTATTGTTTGATTTGATATGTTCCCTATGGCAAGCCTATAAACATGAGTTCATATTGAAAACCTCAAGCTCTCTAAATCAGTATAATTCAATAAAAGTATTAAGTTTTGATATCCTATATAAATGACAAAACTAATTCTTGAAAACTTTCTATCTTCTGTATGAAAAACAAGACCAGAACCATGAAAATTCTGTTCTTCGCTCATTTGGAAATACCTTTTGGTTTTAATACTGCGTTTAATCAAATTGTATTAGTACCTAGGCATTTCTGCTTTATATAAATAGATAGATATTTTACATAAACGAATGAACTTACCAGTACGAAATAAATTAGGTAAACTTTCTGTTGGAAATTCCTGGCATGCGATTATATTCAGAAAAAATGTAGATCACATACCCTGTGAGATTTATAGATTTCTTTCACATTACCAAAATTTGTGTCAACAAAATAACAGTCACATACACCTAATTTAAATTCAAAAACCACTGTTTGCACTGTTTACGTTCCCTATCAAAACTGGCCGTTTGGTGTCAAACGTCAACTCAACTAGCGGCGACTGTGGATCGTTGCAGAACTAACAAAAATACGATAAACTGGTTGCATACACAAAACCTTTTCAAGGGTTCCATTTGAAATTTCTTATATATTTTTATTTATATATGGTTACGTATTCTCGAGGGACCCCTCTTTCTATTCCCTTTGAAATTTCGGATAGCACTTTTATCTGTTGACTACCATAAGACATTCACTAAATGGCCCCAATTTCAGCGTACGTGCCCTACTTCGTTCCCTTATAAGTTTGCTTGATGTGAGGCATGTGTGCCACGCCTGCTCAATAACGATCCTTAACCTTCCCCTCTCTCTAATCCCGACAGAAAATTCGACAGCGAGTCGAGAACCAAATTTTTACCGCTTTACCGCACCCGGAGGAACCTGACGTCGAAGTGTCTAATGTCTTTCTAGAAATAGCACTCAGGAGAGCCAGCTCCTTCCGTAGGGCGGCCTGCTGTTTAATATTATGCACTATCAGGAGAGCCTGTAGCTTCCCTCACCTAGATCCAAACTTCAAAATAAACAACCGGTATCACAAAGTATTACAAAGACAACACACCTAAAACTATATCTCAAAAATAACTTCTACCTTCCTACTTTTTTTTCAAAATTCATAAAACATCTCCTGGGGGTATTTCGTTTCTTTAGGTTTTTTTCTAAAAAGATAAGTATTTTCCTTCAGCATAAAAAGGGTAAGTATTTTTTAATTAATAACTCATTAAGGTAAGTAACTCAAAACCTAACACTTAGAATTTGTTTGAGAACGTGTCCTATAACCTGGTAAGCATTTTAGTACGTATTTTCGTGGGAGTCGACCTCTGCGAGATAGCTACTCATGGAGATTTTATTTGAATGAATGCTTCTTTATTTGTTTTTTTCTTAGTTACATGTTAGAACGAGGTTATAATAACAATAAAAAGTTATTTATTTTTTATATGTATACAACTTATCGAACTATTTACAATATTAACCTAGACTAACCAGATTTTAGTATTTTCTCTCTATGTTATATCAAAGCAAAATAAAAAGTCTTTCTAGTGTTTCATAAACTAAACTGTATCCCCTATAAAGAATTATAACTCAAAATATTTACGTATTTTTTCCAAAAGTTATCCCGATACAATCCAGTTCGCCCCGCACCTTAAACTTGATTAACCTAGACGAAAATATTTTAGTCAAGGGGTCCGGTTTTCTTTTCTTCCGCCAGGGTCTGTTGAGGACCTGGTTTGTCCTTCCGTATAGGTGGGTAGGGGACCAAGGGGCTCTGTCTGAGTGGAAACTTCTTGGAATCCGGGTGGCTTTTCGTCACTTCTTATCTATTCACATTGGTCAAAATAATGTATCGCTGTCTATCAGATAAGTGTCTTGTCCCGTACTGGAACATCTGTTCTGGGCGAACTTGGCATTTGAGTTCTCTCCTGTTCAAAGACGTATGTTCTGGTCGTTCTTATTCTTTAAATGTTCTCCTGTTCAGGAAAATCTTTTCCTGGTCGTTTTTGGTCTTTGGGTGTTTTCCTGTTCAGGAACAACTGTTCGGGTTGTTCTTATTCTTAGCCTTTCAACGTTGTCCTGTTCAGGAACAACAGGGTTATTTCAGAGTTTCGATGCATACCTTGTTCAGGAATTTCCATAGGTTGAGTTTCAGAAGTGGATTCTATTGACTGAGACCCAGTGATGGAGGGTTCAGGCTATTCTGAGCTTGGTGGAGAGCTTATCTCAAGTTCTGGAGAATCAACTTCATGAATTCTCACAGTCATAGGGAATCCCACTAGTAGATGCCTCTTTGGTATACCGTTGAGGTCTATAATTGGTTCTGGGTGAGGTGATCGGACATGCAATGTTGCTATGATGCCACCATAAGACGACAGTGGATCACTGACGTGTCAATATTCTTCGGTGGCTTCTAAAACCCAACCGTGATATCGACTTCGCGCACAATGGATGCTGGCTCTACTCAGTTGACAAGATCGAGAGTTTGATAATGGTGAATCCACTCAGAGTCACTGGAGATTCCAATGAGAGGGTTCGGGCCATTCGTCATCATAAAACTGAGTTGGTGGCGGTTTTATTTAGGACATTGCTGTTCCGATGTAAGATTTTTATCTGACTGACTTTCCGGTGGGGATAACATATTCGACTGTATCGTATTGGCCCGAGTTCTGCAACTTATTGCTCCTCTGAAGTATTCTCCTCGTTTTTTGCTTTGTGGTACTGGTGAATTCTGCTTGTAGAGGAAAAATGTCGGCTTGTTTCAAAATGACAGGTAAAATCTATTAACAAAATAGGCTTTTGGCATGCTTCATGGAATGTTCTAATATAGTATATAATCCCGGAAAAGTTAATCACTCTGTACATAGAGAGATTGTTATTTAACTTTTTTTTTCATAAATGTTATAGCTTCTAAAAAAAGTACAGGATCATCGTACGTAGATCACCCTATACACTCCCATCATAAGACAAACGATTGCTTATAGGGCTGTCATCTAAACGCAAAGGTGCCTAAAAACTACAACAAAACTTAGACACACCAACAGGCGCAAATGAATGCTTGCCACTGCAAATGAGGTGGTCTTGGCAGCAAGAACGCCGCCAATGGAGAGAGACATTTTGTAGAATGCATCATCTAACAGCAGGTATCCACAACATTCCTCCCCTCCCAAGTTTGTATATGACGGACCATACACTATTCACACAACTAACGGGAATAACACCGCTGCTTAAGAAATAATACATGTGTTGGTAAAAGGATCAGATAAAGAAGCAGGCTGAGACGTTTATTTATAAAGTCTGCAAATTTCCTGTGAGTGGCCACCTGAACTGAACATAACTATAACTGCGAGTGAGAATGTACTTCTAAAGTCCCTTACGCAAGACTAGTTCTACGTTATTTATATATATTTATTTTTAATTGTTGCTTTTTTAACATTTTGTTTTTCTTTTTCTTTTTCTTTTTCTTTTTCTTTTTCTTTTTCTTTTTCTTTTTCTTTTTCTTTTTCTTTTTCTTTTTCTTTTTCTTTTTTTTTCCTTTTTTTTTTCTTTTTCCTTTGTCTGAAAATTTGCGCAAACATCAAGTATAATGAATCAATTGATAACATTTTGGTTCGATCTAAATATTTAAAAAGTTAACCTGAAAAAAAACTACTTAATGGACTAATTTCAAATTGTGTGCCATAACTAATTTTGGTATAGAGGTGATCTAGTAAAATTGTGGTAATAATTCAAGATGGCGGAACAAAACGACGGCCAAATAAAATGTTTGTAATCGTGAAAAAATCACCCTCTCAGAATTTACATATTTTCACGTTTTAGCGTCCCCAGGTGCCAAAAGACAGGTTTTATCAATTCAGTCGGTCTGTTTGTCGGTTTGTTTGCAGTGGCGGCTCGCGGGTGAAAAAGTAAGTCAAGTGCAAATGAAGCAAGAAAATATCGCAGTAATATTTTTCCAGAATTTTTTTTTATATGAGGAAGGAGTAGAATATTTTTTTAAGACTTACCTAAATTTTGTATACTAAATCAATTCACCTATCCTTCATAGCAGCAAATTTATTTATAACATTCTCATAAAATGGATGAGTTGCCCTAATCTGCCCAGTCGGAAAATTTAAATTATATTTAGCACAATCTGCCAAACATAAAAATGTAAGTTTTTCACAGTCTTGAAAGCTTAGTGTCATTTCCATTAAAATATGGTCTAATATTTCATAAAAAAGGATCCTATTATTACCCCTAATTTCTTCAGGCGAAAGCTCAGCAAGCTCACATTTGTAATAATTTATTTCTGTAATAGAATGTGCTATATCAAACATGGTATTAAAAAAATGTTCATTTGTTTTTATATTGGATATGCAAAAATGGTTGTCAAGTGACTTTTCTTGAAGAACGCAAATAGTACGTCCATAATTGAAAAAATATCATTAAACACTAATGCCAGAAACATGTATTCAAAATCGTTCATATCACCTAAAAATCCTTTCGCAAGCCGGATTGATTTTTCATCAGATTTGTCACATTTGTAATAAATTCAAAGACGTCTTTTAATTTATTCCAGTCTTGAACAATCACATTTACTAACTTCGAATTTGAAGACCAACGAGTTTCTGTAATTGTTGGAGAGCATACGTTCGTTTGGCTGAGTGATGAAAAAATGAGGGAATACCACTAAGACTTGCAAAAAAAATTCGACATTTAGAAATATGTTTAAACTTTGCTGCATCATAAGGTTAAGACGATGCGCAAGACAATGGACAAATACAGCCTGCGGCGCTTTTTCTTTTTTTTTGAAGGCCATTTAGATGGCCAGACATCACACTTGCGCCATCGTAACAACGCTGACATTATAAAATTCTAAGAATCTCTCGACCACTGAATCTTCTGAATTAACGTATCTTAAAATTATGGAATACTGGGAGGTTTGCGTAATATCAGTGGTGTCATCCAAAACTGTGTGTTCATAATTTCATTTTTTACATGATCATTTAAATAATCAGAAATGCATTCAATTATTTCGTTTTAATAGTTTTCGAGTCACCAGTAAAAACATTTTTATTTTTTCTTGATGATCTTTTAGTTCTTGGAACTTCTCGATATTAATAAACCTAAAAGCTTTTTAAAATTCCTCCTATTTATTGACTCGCTGCTCTCATCATGGCCGCGAAAGACTAACTCTTGTTTTGCAAGGTACAAAACTGCGTCAATTACCAAGCACATAAATAGTCTATTTAATCGGACGTTTTCGTTAAAATGTATTTTATATAGTTTAGCATTTTCTTTTAAAGTGTCAGCTATAGTGCTTTGATTTTTTACAAATGTTTTTAGCATTAATTCGCATTTTAAATGCTCCGCCGAGTCTTCGTGTTTATGTAAAGGCCTTCATATATTTACCATACCTGCAAATCCTTCCTTATTGCATACTGAATATTTATTGGAAACTAGTAAACAAGGCCAGCAAAACAATTTTTGTAATATTTGACTACTACATAACCATTTGTACGGCGAAAACCAGGATGACGATTAAAACTCTGATTTTGTTCCTTCCAACGATTAAATGGAGTTTTCAACAAAATGCAAATCATATCCGTGATCGGATTCATCAATAATGTAAATTAATAAACCCAACACCAAATAAAGTTGTAACAACGCCATAAATAAATATAACACAACAGTCAAGTAAACTGCAAAGGAACTAACCGGTTGCAGCGAAATCCGCGAAAATAAAAGTAAACAACCACCCCAAACTGAACGACACATGGGTGTGGTGTACTGCGTTAGCAATTCACCGAGAGCGTTGTATGGCGCTGGTTAACATTATTCTTCCATGTGCTCGACGTCATCGCGAACGCGTTGTCATGGCAACGTAGTAGGAAAATCGTAAAGAACATAGCACCTACAGCAAAGTCGAAGCGGTTTGCGCCGTTCGATTGAAAGTTTTAAAAAGACATGCCGCCAACGGTCAAGTAAAATATTTATTCGAGAAGTACAGTTTATTTTTTGCCAATTAGGTGAATAAATGAATGTAAAAACTTAAATTTTAAGAGATATATAATAAATATAGTTAGATGTTTGCTTGTTTATTTTTCCTGGTGAAGTAGCACTTCACCTACTTCACCTGAATAGCCGCCACTGTTTGTTTCTCTGTCTGTTCCGGCATACTTTAAAAACTACAGATTGACTTCAAATTTTGGTCAAAAATGAAGGGTCATTTGAGAATGACCTGGTAATAATTTGGTAAAAATCCAATATGCCGGAACAACTAATTACACAATTGACCTCAATTTTTGCACAAAAATCTAGTGTTATATAAGAAATGAACTGGTGAAATTTTGGTATGAATTTAACAAAGCAAAAAAAAGGCGGCCTAATAAAAAATTTAAAAAATCGGCTTGAAAAAAATAGTTATTAAATTAATTTCATATTTGTGTGCAAGTATTACGTATGTTATAAACTGGTGGCAGATCAAAATGGCAGCCAAATAATTTTTTTAAAAAATCAACGCAATAAAATCTATTTATTTGACTTTAAATTTTACGGAAAAACTAAATGTGATCTAGGGATAAACTGGTACCGTTGGATTCAATATGACGTAACAAAATGGCTGTGTGTCAATGTAAAAACTACTTATTGAATGTATTTTAAATTATGTCCAAAAATCAAATGTGGCATAAGTAAAAACTATTAAAGTATTGGTAGGAATCCAATACAATGGAACAAAATCCAGTTCCCTTGATTATGAAAAACATGCTCCCTCGTCGGTCTGTCTATCTGTCTGTCTGCCTGTCTGTCTGTTCGCGGCATAGCTAAAAAACAACTTACTTATTGACTTCAAATTTTGGTCAAAAATTAAAGGTTATATGGGGATGGCTAGGCAACATTTTGGTAAAAATCCAATATGGCGAAAGAAAATAGGGGCCTAATGAAATGTTAAAAAATATATTACTAAAAACTGTTTATCCAATTTACCTGAAGTTTTGCATAAAAATCAAGTCTTATACAGGAATCAACTGGTAAGTTTTGGTATAAATCCAAGATAGCAAAACAAAATGGCAACCTAACGAAATATTTTAGAAATCAGCCTGAAAAAACTACTTATTAGAATAATTTCAAAGTTGTTATTGCATTAAGTTGTGGTACGACCTCAGGATGGCAAAACTAAATGGCGACTAAATACAATGTTTAAAAAATCAGTGTAAAAAAATCTTATTCAATCGACTTTAAGTTTTGCAGAAAAATTAAATGTGATATGGGGATAAACAGGTACGAATTCAATATGGCGGAACAAAATGGCGATGCGTGGCACTAATAACTAAATCAATTTATCTTAATTTGTGACCAAAAATCAAGTGTGGCATAAGTAGAAACGGGTAACATTTTTGATAAGAAACCGATACAGTGCAGCAAAATGGCACCCAATAACAATGTTTGAAAAGATAGTATATATATATATATATACATATATATATATATATATATATATATATATATATATATGTGTGTGTGTGTGTGTGTGTGTGTGTGTGTGTTACTAAATGACTATGTTCCGAACTAATTTGGGTCGTACTTTTCTATTTCTAATGAAAGGAAGGTTTCATAATGAGGGAAGTTCTGGGTAAAGGAAATTTACCAACCATTAAGAGTTTTTTATGCTTTTTGGGGGCAGACATGTTGAATATCTCCTACTTACCGGCATGTACATCATTTGTTATCACTTAAACTCTTTCTCATATGCACAGGACAAAACTGCCATGTGAGCTCCTGATTTTACAAATTGTTTTAATACAGTTTTTGCCGTTTTCATTTAGAAACCATGTTTTTTTGTTGATATTTGGATTTATAACCTTATAGAGTTCCCCTTTAGGTGTTCTCTGGAAGTTATATTGCCAGTCAGAAAAACGTTTTCTTTTAAATATATAAAAAGATCTGTTACCGGAATTTTGAAACGTTCTAATGTTTCACCATTTACGGTAGCTTCTTTCATAATCAATCTACCGTTCCATTTGTGTTAACTGACCTTTTATCCAAACTAGAGAAACATACTTATTATTATCATTTGAACGTTTGCTTTAAAAATGTTTTTGATATATAAGACCAACAACGGTATAAGTTGCTTTTAAATTTTGTACATATGTAGTTCCGATGAAAATGCAATGCATTTACGACCTTGATTCTTTCAAATTAGTTTTCAACCACTTCCACTTAATCTGTTGCTTTTTAAAATTAGTGTACTTATAGAGTTCTTGTAATAAAATATTTTTGAAAAAAAATAAAACCGACTTCAAAAAAAGTCTCAAAAATGTAAAAAATAATGTTTTATTTATTCCTTAAATATAGACATTTTGAAGTCAACACCCAAAACAGCCTCACCCAGCCATTACAAAATATAGTTGATGTATTTTAAATCACATTACATATAAACCAAGTACATAGCTAGCCTTATATTTTTTAGAACTGATGACCAAACTACCCGCTCTCAGGGCCCCTTTGTGGAACTGCGCACGCGCAAACTACTATTTCCATCCAATCGCTGAGCCCAAAGTCAAATGGCAATATTGACTTCCTATAGAACATTTATAAACAGATCAATAACGAATTCGCATTTCGAGACCTGGTCAAAAATATTTTATATTTTTTTGATAGATATATACATATAGATATGATATATATATATATATATATATATATATATATATATATATATATATATATATATATATATATATATATATATATATATATATATATATATATATATATATATATATATATATATATATATATATATATATATATATATATATATATATATATATATATATATATATATATATATATATATATATATATATATATATATATATATATATATATATATATATATATATATATATATATATATATATATATATATATATATATATATATATATATATATATATATAGATATATACAGGGTGATTCACGGTGGATGGAACCTTAGACGTTTCTGAAGAATGGGTGAATGGATCTTTATAAAATTTTGGTTGCCAGCATAAATGACATTGGCCTAGCGGTTTAAAAAGGGCTTACAGTGTTGCCACTTCTACCCAAAACAGGTGGCAATATCGCTATTTTAAATAAAATGCCCTTCATTTTTTTACTTTTTCTGGCATACAGGGTGCTCCAGAAATAAATGTATGTTGGTAACTTGTAAAAGCGCGAGAAAATCGATTTTTTTAAATGGGGCACCCTGTATATCAATACTGATTTGAGAAGCTGATAAAAGTAGCTTTCTAATAATGTATACTTTTCCTATACCTAACTCTTCACATTTTTTATTTATAAGCATTTCTTTATGAAATATTATAATAACGGGTCATTTTCTATGGATTCTAATAGTAGTGTGTCATGAAAATAATTGTGGTGGGACGCCATGATAGTTTGCTTTGACGAAGTTTTATTCTTGCGCTTCTGATTCTAAGTCAAAGTTGAAATGGAAGTGAATAATATTTACTCGAATGAATTTATTTATTCTGCATGGTCAGTGTAATAAGATTATCAAGAGAAAGTGTAGAAAATTTAATGAAACGTATCCAGATTTACCACAAATAAATATCAGAAAATTCATTCGAATCAAGAACAATTTTAAAGATTTTGGTTCAGCTTTAAAACCACCGAGAAACTTGCCCAGACCGGTGACGAAAATGAAATTAACGTTTTAGCATACTTTTACACATACCCTCACTCCTCCATACGTGGCGCAGAAGAAGATTTGGACATTACCTTTTCATCAATACAAAGAATTTAAAAAAAGCATAGTATGCACGACTACAAGTTCACCGAAGTCCAAGCACTTAAACCTCAAGGTTTTCCGCAAAGAGTCGAATTTTGTAAAATGTTACTGACACGTACACAGGAAGATCCTCCTTTTTTAAGAAAAATTATAGGAACCGATAAGTCAAAAATTTTCGAGGGAAGGCATTTTTAATCGATGGAATCGTCACTGTTGGGACAATAAAAATCCGCAGGGTACAAGAGAGGGACGATTTCAAGAAAAATTTAGTTTTAATGTCTTCTGTTTGCTAATGGATAATTAAATTAGGTATTTGATATATGATGAACAACTCACTTCCAGAAAATACTTAGATATTCTATCACAAGTGGTCGAGGAGTTTACGGATGGTCTTGCACTAGAGGATTACCGAAGCTGTTGGTACCAACTTGACGGGGCTCCAGCACATTGTACGGCGGAAGTAACTGCAGAGCTAGATCGAATTTTCGTGACCGATGGTTTAGACGCCTAGGACCGTGGAATTGGCCCCCAAAGTCGCCTGACATTACCTCTTTAGATTTTCATTTATGGGGTACACTAAAGGAAAAAGCTTATCACACTCCAGTAAATACTAAAGAAGAACTAGTACATCGGGTCATTCAAGCATTTCAAGATATTGATCCCTATGAAATAAGAAGAGTTACAACGGATGGTGTCAATACTCGTTTATTGAAGTGTTTAGAGGTTAATGGGCAACATTTTCAACAGTTGCTCAAAAAATCTGTGTAGTGACATTTTTCAAAATTTCTATTTAATTTTTGTACTTTTAGTTTATAATTTATCATTTTAAATTTCTTGGTGGTTTTAAAGCTAACCAAAATCTTTAAAATTGTTCTGGATTCAAATGAATTTTCTGATAATCACTTGTAGTAAATCTAGATACATTTCATTAAATTTTCTACACGTCCTCTTGATAATCTTATTACACTGACAATTCAGAATAAATAAATTCATTATAATTGTTTTTTTTTATTTATTTACATACTTATTAACTTTCACCTTAACTATGACTTAAAATCAGAAGCGCAAGAATAAAACTTCTGTCGAAACAAACTATCATGGCGTCTCACAACAATTGAATCGTTTATTATTTAAAGATTAGAGGTCCACATTTTTAAATTTTACACCAGACATAAAAACTTCTCTAACTTTTATTCTTTCACTTTTTTTATATTGCAAATTGTAGCCAATAAGTTATACCAAAAATAAACTTTCAGATTGTTTTTGTAAGTAACTGTACTTGTATTTTTACACTTTTTTAACTTTTTAGTATATGGACTTGTGCCCTTTTAATAAGAAATACGAAAAAAAACATAAAAAAACGAGTATTTAGAAAACAATTTATTCGTTATTAAATATACATAAATCAATGCAAATAAGGATACAAAACAAAATATTTTTCTCTAGTTAGCAGTACTTTTTAGAGTATATGATTAAATAAACTTTTAGAAATAATGTTGTAAAAAGCCTGAATTTCTACAAAACAATAATAAACCAAGTTGCCCCTGTGATTAGAATAGAAGGCTTTGCTTTGCTTGCTATCCTCTTTTTTATGATATTTTACTGCATTGGCGTAGCCAGGGGAGGGGGGCAAATATGGGCAGCTGCCTGCCTTCTAGGCGTATTTCGAATTTGTATTGAAAATATACTTTATGATAAAATATCCTCGGTTTTATACTCAATGAACAACATAATTAACTGTCTGCCTCCCTAGACAGTTTTTCTGGCTGCGCCAGTAAACTTTTGTACATACTTTTCTTTATTATAGATTTTCTTTTTTTTATTCCCGGGCTCTAAATTATCCAGACATGCTTACACTCGAAACACATTAACAACCTAAAAACGTACTAACAAAAATGAAACAATATCTTTGCAGTCCGCATTAGGGGGAAAAATAAGTGGCGGTGAGTGCATAAAGTAGGTATTATTAAAAGGGCGCAAGTCCTGACATGACCCTTTTTAAAAATAAACAGTAACTTATATTGGCTCGTATATCTTATTGGGTAAAGAGGGACTCGTGCCATTTTAAAACCAAATAGGTCTAGGTTTAAAGAAATAATTGAGATCAGAATGTAATTTTTGCCCAAACCTAGGCTTGTGCCCTTTTATTAATATTCGATACAATTGTTTTCATGGCACACTACTATTAGAATCATTGAAAATGACTCTTTATTACGATATTTCATAAAGAAATGCTTATAAATAAAAAACGTGAAGAGTTAGGTATAGGCAAAGTATACATTATTAGAAAGCTACTTTTATCAGCTTCTCAAATCAGTATTGATATACAGAGTGCCCCATTTAAAAAAAAATCGATTTTCTCGCCCTTTTACAAGTTACCAACATACATTTATGTCTAGAACAACCTGTCTGCTTCAACCTAGATAGGACAAAAAAATCAAATACCTGAAGGTATTATTTAAGTGTAGCCCAAATTTCCGATTAAAATTGCTTTAGAGTTGGAAGAGTCATATTTATTTCAAGTCTTGTTTTCGTTAAAAAAAATCCAATAAATTAATTCCTAGAAAACGGCTACACATAGGTATAGAGAAGTATTCAGAAAAGTTGCTCAGAAACCGTGTAGTTTCAGAAAAAGTTAAAAAATGAAGGATATTTCATTTAAAATAGCGATGTTGCCACCTGTTTTGGGTAGAAGCGGCAACACGGTATATATATTTATATATATATATATATATATATATATATATATATATATATATATATATATAATATAAATATATATATATATATATATATATATATATATATATATATATATATATATATATATATATATATATATATATATATATAATAAATACCTAACCCAAGTCAGTCGAATTTTTAACTTTTGCATGTATCAATTTATGTGATGTTTCAAAACTAAATGTCGTATAATGTGCCAGAAAGTTTGTTTATGAATGTTTTGTTTGTTAATATTTTATTATGGTGCCGGAGATTACCTTCTTAGATACACTGATGAAGGCAAAAACTTGCCGAAACGTCTGAAAATAAATAAAATGCTACATACAAACTAGTTCTCCGTTTTATATATAAAAAATTAGGACCAAAATACCCAAGAAAACTGTTTCACTGAATATACATTAAGGGTCCAGAAACCTATTTTCGAAGTATGTATATATATATATATATATATATATATATATATATATATATATATATATATATATATATATATATATATATATATATATATATATAATTATATATAATGTCTATATTTAAGGAATAAATAAAATCTTGTTTTTTACTTTTTTGCGATGTTTTATTTAACTCGGTTCTATTTTTTTCAAAAATATTTTATTTCTCACTTTTTAGTGATTTTTTACAACTTACATTTTTAAAAATATTATAATTTGTAGTATATGTGTATCCAATTGTATATAACATAATAGAAAAAGTTACGAATAGAGAAGAAACGACACTATTAAAATTACATTTTTTAATGAATACTTAAGAAAAATAAATAAAAGTAAATTATTTTTGACAGGGTTTTTTTGAGTTAAACATATTTAATACTTTGGAGATATTTTAGTTTTCATTAACTATTATGATAATGATAATAATATATACGTACCTAAACCTAATTTAACTCGCATTCACCAAATACTAATTTATTAATTTTTTAAAATAATTTAAATATTAATATTAGAGCTGTTTACTTAGTTAATTGTTGTATAGTGTCATATATATATTATTTAATTTATAAAAATTATAATGAGAGTAGTAGGTTAATAATGTTTTATTTACACCGAATGTTCATTTTTCGAAAATGTCAGGTAAAATACCTACTAGATTTTAAAGTTGCACATTTTCATGGTCACCCTGTGTATATAAAATTACGTAACGGGATAGCAAAAGAGATACCTAGGAAATGGGGATTATATGCCTATTATACACCTCAGTACTTTAGTTTGAAACGGGTATTCAATATTCAAAAAAATTTAAATTTAATTATAAAACACGCTGCCTTTATTGTCTTTATACTTGTGTTTTTTTAATATTATTAAAAATACAAACATAGATAACATTGACTTCGACCCTGACCTTCATAATTTCTTATGTCAATTTTTAACTGCTTTCATCTGACTTATTGCTATGAAATTTGGTATACGTGTCCGATAATAATACAATTTTTTTATGACTTGATTTTACAATATCAATATCTACTCTCGCTTGACCTACCAATGTAATATTTTGTACACCTATTCAATAAAGTGTTGACCTTGAACGACTAAGAAGACTAAAATAAATATAAATAAAAATACTTTTTAATAAGGTTTTATTTTTTAAAATCCGCTACGAGGTTTTATGTAAAATATGATTAAAACATACATCTCGCAGCAAGCTTTCAAAATCAGTAAATACATTTAATTATTTAAGTACATCTTTAAATAAAAGCTGTTTTTTTTTAAATAATTTAATAATTTATATTTATTTTAAAGTTGCCTAAGATTGAAGAACGATTTACTTAAATCTAAACAAACAAGCGCAACGTTGAAGATAGGTGATCAATTGCTCCCACAGCTAAACAAGGCTAAAATGATTTAAATTAGTTTGCTTTTCTTATTTTGTCAGCTGAAGAGATTGTTTAGTAGCTTCTTGTTGCACTCAAGGACCGTTTGACACTGCAAATCGATCACCGATTGCAACATTTTTGTTAATGATTCTCTTCATAGGTCAACAGATTTCCACTTGTTGCCTTCGCAGGGTGTTCAATAGAATCTGTGGGTGCTAATTGTTTAGATATGAGCAAAAATAATAATTTGGCTTCGTAATCGAAATGCATTCACTGAAATTATGTAATTTGGTTAATAGGTAAACAGAGGTCATTTTCGGTATACGACGTTTAACAATAACTTTTTATCTACACTATTGTGCAATTGAAGTGCAATTTTTTAAAATTAAACCTAAATTTAAATGGCTATAATTTCTAAACAAAATGTTTTTTTTTATATTTTGTAGGCTTATGTTTTGTTCATATTTTTTGGTCTGGTATGTACGAGGGATAAAACAAAAGTAGTTTTTTACCCGAAATTTGTAAAGAGCGAGAATTTGCAAATCTGAAATTATTTTGATTTTATATGTATGTACTCAGTAAATGGGTGCTTTGAAAAAAAAACTAATTTCTCAAAATTTTGTTTCTTTATTTATTAAATTTTTTCTTACAATATGCATTTTTTTCAACATTTTTCTCTCTACGTTAAAAACTCTTATTAAAAAGACTATTAGTTTAAATGTTTTGGCTTCTCCAAGGATGTTTTGAAAAAAGTAAAAACAAGTTTGCATTTCCGAGTGTTAATTTTACTTCAGGAACGTACTAATTAATTTTTTCAGACCGTTATATATCTTTCATATTTTCTTAAATGAGGCTTTATTTTTACTTTTTCTTATTATTTTTGATAAAAGTGACTTCAAACCTCGGGACGGTTTTTTAATTTCATAGAATTATTACCCTGAGTAATTTTGATTAGTTTTTAAACTTTATTTTTTTAACATAAAAACTACTTTCTTGTAAATAACCAATTCTAGGCAATTTTTAATTAAAGTTATACCTAACTGAGTATGTTTTCCTCTTTATTAGTAAGTCTTCGTATACCGAGTGTCCAAAAAATATATAATTATTAAAACCTTTATACAGGGTGAAGTACAACTTACCCGTCCGTCTCTAACCACTGAACGGTACTTTATTTTTAAATGAACCTTCCAGGATATATGCAGATTAGATAAAGCTATATTTTAAGTTATTTTCAGGTATACAGGTTGCGCCAAAATACGTGGCATAATAAAGTTAAATTGTTTTTAATGGATTACACTGTATTTTATTGTATATTTAAATTCCCCAATAAAAGTAAGGTTAAATTTTAATTAATTAAAGATTGCCTATACCTAATGATGGCATAATTACACTTACTAAAAAATACGGAATCATTAAAAAACTATTGATATAACTACAGAACCCTAAATTGCAATTGAAAGTGTAATTTCTTAAAATTCTTCTTTAGTTTAAATTGTTTTCTTGCAAAAGCTTTTTTACGTTTTGTAAGCTTATGTTTTATTAAATTTTTTGTGGGATCTAATGTTTTTAAAAATTTTTACGTAATGCAGTACTTAGTGCATTGGTATATTCAGTTTTTAGTTCAATGCCATTTATTCAAATCGAATAAATTATTGGTTTAGAAAATACCATAGAACATACAGTATCATGTTTAAATTCATGTGATTGGGACCGCACCGTCGGAATAGAAAGTTAAAAAATGCCATTTTGTAATGAACAAAATTTGCAATGAAAATGATAACGCCTTAAATATAGTGAGTAAAAAATTAAAAACAGTTAAAATATTTCAGTTTTTGTTTTCAACAGTCTTTAAAAAGTAAGTTTTACAATGCGTAACTTTGTCGCTATTAAAACTTTGTTGCGAGATCTCAATGAGCATGAGCATCGGGTTTACAACAACCGGTATCGAAAAACTACTGATAAATAACATACATGATTAAAAAATAACCACTATATGCAGAATTTACATTCCCCCTTCTCAACCTTTTGATACCATCAATTTTAAAAACCTTTTTTCCCAGCTTCCACCCCCAATAGTTGTAATGGGAGATCTCAATGCCCACTAAACGTCTTGGGGATCTTCCTTCACCGACGCCAGGGGGAAATCTCTTCTAGCCATCCTTATTGAAAAAAATTACACCATCCTTAACGATGGTTCCCACACTTTCATTTCCTCAGCCTTTGGCACACTCTCCTGCATTGATCTAACTTTCTGCACCCTTATATCTCCTCAAATCTTCAGTGGAGTACACTAGACAATACCCATGGAAGCGACTATATTCCTACCACCCTTGAAACCAACTATGGTCCCCCTTTCTCCCCTCTATCCTATATTCAACCTCAAAAAAGCAAACTGGGAACTTTATAGATGTTCCTTCACACTTCCCTCACCCACTTCCAATATCGATACCCTCACCCAAGAAATTACTAACTCAATAATGGACGCAGCCAATCTCAGCATCTTGGTGGAACAATCCCTACAAACCCTATCCCCTAATCTGGAAAATTTTTTAGAACACAAAAAACTTAAAGCGGTAGCCAGACTAACCATCTGAAAATCCAAACAACTATCATGGAACAAGTTCACCAACGATCTCACTCCAAAATCTCCCTACGGAAGGCATTAACCTTCTCCTCAACCTATTCAATCAAATTTGGAGCAAAGGAAAATTCCCCTCCTCCTGGGGTCACTCCTTTTTAATCCCCATCCACAAACAAAAAAAACTAAATCGTCAGTCACAAGCTATAGACTATTGCTCTCACACGCCACCTTTCCAAAATTCTTGAAAGAATGGTCAACAATAGGCTTACTTGGTTTCTTGAGAAAAGAGATCTACTCATTAAAGAACAGATGGGCTTTCGCCGCAACAAATCCTCCACCGATCACCTGATAAACCTTGAAATCACTCTTCAGAATAGCTTCATGAAACGCCTCCATACCACCTCCACCTTCCTAGACCTATACTCTGAATTTGACACCATTAATAGATCTTGCATCCTTAAATCCCTTATTGATTGGAATATCTCCGGAAACCTGCTCCTTTTCATTTCTGCTTTCCTATCCAATAGAACGTTCAGAGTACGGGTCAATAACCACCTATCCTCCTTCTTTCCTCAAACTAACGGAGTCCCACAAGGTTCCCCTCTTAGTCCAACCTTATTTATCACCACAACATCAAACACTACATTCCACCCCCCCTCAACCTAAAACTTTGCTGATGATATCCTTATCTACCATTCCTCCTCCGACTACAAACACAGTAAAGAACTATTACAGAACTGCCTCAACAATCTTGCCAAATGGTCAGAATCGAAAGGCTTGATTTTCCCCCCCTTAAAATCCACCAGCGTGCACTTCTGCAGAATTAAAAATTGCCCCAAAACATCTAACCTTTCTCTCAATCAAATCCAAATCCCTTCCCAACCCAACCACAAATTCCTTGGTCTATACTTCGACTCCACCCTAAACTGGAAAACCCATATCAACTACCTTCGATCTAAATGCTTTGCTGACCTCAACATTATTAGAATGCTATCCGGTACAAATTGGGGCTCTCACAGATTGACATTACTGAAAATATATAAATCCGTAATTTTTTCCAAAATCGACTACGACTGCATAGCTTATTCTTCAGCTAAATCTTCCCAACTAAAACGACTAGATCCTATTCATAACTCTGGATTAATATACGCCCTTCGCACCAGCCCAGCCATTAGTCTCTACTGCGAATCCGAATGCCCCTCCTTACACCAACGTAGAGAACTATTAATTATGAAATATGCCGACAACCTCCAATTCAGAAACTCCATCCCACATTACTTCTGTTTTTTCATAACACCCCTCAATCTCAATCACATTCTATCTCACTTTCCCACCCATGGCGCCAATATCAGATATAAAATCTCCTACACAGACTTTCAATCTCTAAACTTCCACCTCCCCTTTCTCCCAACATCTTCCCCTTTCCACCCTGGAATTCACCTCCCATTTTTTTCGATTACCACATGAAAAAAATTGCTAAGAACATCCTTCCACACACTTCAATTTTGCAAATTTATCGCAGCCACATTTCCAATTTCTATGATGACCACAAAATCATCTATACCGATAGTTCCAAATCCCCTGATAGAGTCGGTTCCTCATTTTATTGTAACCGTGCAGAAAAGTCATACACCCTACATCCTACTTCTAGCGTCCTAACATCTGAACTTTTTGCCATCTATATGGCACTTGACTTTGTATTAACCAGTAACTCCCCTAAATGGTTAATTGCCACTCACTCCCTTAGCTCATTAGAGTCCATCAAATCCTATTCCCCCTCTCACCCTCTTACCAAAGAAATCCACTACCGACTAGACCGGATATATACAAGAAACAAAAAACTTTCTTTTATCTAGATTCCGAGCCACACCGGAATACTGGGCAACGATAGGGCCGACTGCCTAGCCAAAACCCCAACCCTTTCACCATAACCATTAACAACATCTCTGGACCAAGGACCTCCAGAACAATTCCATATCTATATCGAAATCATTGATCCAACTAGAATGTGTCCTAAATCTCAATGAAAATAAATTACAAGACATCAAACCTTCTTTCTGTGAAAACCCCCTCATCACCAATCTTCCAAAAAAAGCAACTACTATCATGCCACGATTACGTATTGGCCATACACTCCTTACCCATAAACACCTTATCGAACGAACAGACCTCCCAACTTGCCCTCATTGCAACACACCCCTTACAATAAAACACATATTTCTAAACTGCACTAATTATACACAATTATTAACTATCTCTCTCTCTCTCTCTCTCTCTCTCTCTCTCTCTCTCTCTCTCTCTCTCTCTCTCTCTCTCTCTCTCTCGACGAGAGACTCGTTAAGGGGTCCAATAAATCTTATTAAGTGCGGGAATTTTCAATCGCTATAATACAAGAAACTGGCCCGCAGAAAATCACAATTTGATTTTTTGAAAGGGCGCTTTGGGGTTGGGGTCTCGTGTTTCATTTCTGGATGACGTATAGTCTATAGAATTTTTGAAAGAGGTCTCACAACGCGTCGGTACCTAAAAATTCTTGAGAAAGTTATTCCACAAGTGATGGAAAATGCTTCATTGGTACTTTATAATGTCGTGTATCTTCAACAAGACGATGCCCCAAGCCAGAACTCTGCGCTTTTAATGGCATTTTTAGACGATTACTTTCCTCAAAGATGGATTGGTACTCACGGACCTGTAAGATGGCCCCCTCAATCTCCGGATCTTTCGATTTTAGTTTTTTTCTTATAGTGTTTCATGCAAAATAAAATATATAAAACACGATAGCAGTCTGTAGTGGACCTTCTATGGCTCTTTTGAATGCAATTAGAAGAATAACGAAAATGTGCCAATTTTGAATACGGGAAAATACCCGTTATTTTGAAAACCACCTTTGGAAGTTCTTGGCTTTTTCAAAATGTTTATTTTCTTTCGTTTTTCCTAACTTAAGTTTTAAGTAAGATAGTCAATCATTGTTTTGTTTTGAGTAATGAATTCAATAATTTTATCATAATTAAGTTAAAATGCTGTAACAAATAATTAAGTTGAGAATTAAAAAAGATCTTTTGAATTAAGTTTGAAAGTATTATATCTTTAATATAATAATTACTAACACGATTTTTGTTTTTAGTACGTTTTAGCAATAGCCCACTACCTACTAATTGGACACAAAAGAAAATTTTTAGAAAATCTCGAATTTTCACTTGTTTTTCAAAACAACTGTATACATTATATATTTTTGGAAAGCCCACATTATTCATAATAAATATAAAGAATAATATACAGTGTGTCTCGTTAAACAAAATAGGGCCCGATAACTTTTTGGCCTGACTCCATATACTTATTCTGAAAGCGGTACTGAATTCTACGGAAAAGTCATATAAGGAACAGTTCTCACAGACATCATTGTCAACAGTTGGACAGTTTATAGGTAAAAGTTCCCCCTATTTCGGAAACAGAAATCGGAAGTTTGTTTACAAGACTTCGTAGCATTTGTCATAAACGACCAATTATTGTGATTGTTGAACCATTTTGAACTGAAATAAGTCTTTAAATAAATGAAGTCCTTCTAGGTGTGCTAGATATATTTAATGAAAAAGATGTTTTCAAGACATATGCGGGGTGAAAGTGGCTAAAAGTGTACCAATAAGTATTACCCGAGAACAACGGAGTGAAATCTAAAAAGTAACTTACAACCAACACTAAAACAAAAACTGGTTTATGCAGGGAGCTGGGAGAATATCAGATTTAAATTAAAGTTAATATGCCGGACAAACAAAGAATCCTCATCTTTATCACTAATAAAGCCATCAAAATCCCAATAAAAATTCAACTTACAACAAATGCAACTAAATGGGGTAAAGTGAAAATGATGGAAAAAAATTATGAAAATTGTATAGTAAATGATATTATTAATCCAAAGTAGCCTCAACTAGAAGAATCTCCAGATAGACTTTTTTCTAACTGTTGTTTAAGAGGGTGCCTAAATAAGTGTCCATATTTAACCCATGTAAATAATATTTAACAAACTCGTGATTATGTTAAAACTAAAATTATGAGTTAACTGTTGGAGCTATATTTTACCAAAAAGAGAATGTACTGCTAAAGTTAACTACTGGTACAAATGTAGAGAGGTTGATGATGGCAGATCTATGATTAAATGTGAAGAAGATGCTTGTCGTATCGAGTGGTTTCATTTTACATGTATGGGTTTAACAGCTATACCACACAATATCTGGTTTTGTGATGAATGTAACAATATTTAACCTCTAGTTAAGACCTTCTTGTTAATTTTTAGTTAACAACTGTATTGAGAAACTGACGGATTAAAAATAGCGAATAAACAATTAATATAAATAATTAAAAAACAGGTTCCTAAATCTGCAAAACAGTAAAAATATTATAAAATTTAAATTTGTTTTTAGTATTTTGGAAAGTTTACAGATAAAAACTTATTATCACATATTTTTTTGAATTCCCTCTTTTAAATTCATTTTTTAAACATCAAAAAATAATAATTTTTTACCCTTTATTGTAAATTAAGCTTGTGCTTTCCCAATTTTGAGATTTTTCTCTTGGCATCTCAGTGGTAAAAGTTTAACTACAGTTTTCCATCAACTTATCTTAGTAACTACCATATTTAGGAAAAATTCAGACGTAGAATCATTGAGTCACCGGCATTTTGATACATTTTCGTTGATCAAAATTGAGCTGACAACCTGAAATTTGTACTGGTAACGCGAAAAAGTTAATTTTTATCACAGTTTCAATGTTCGACTGGGTCAAAAAGACTTTATATTTGTATTATAATAATTATATCAATATAAAAAACCAATATTTTTTGCTTTTCTGATACTTTTATTATTTTTTTAAATTTATAAAAATAACACCTGAAATGAAATTGTGTAAAAAGGTTTTTTTGCAATACTTTAACTTAAAATAAACTTCCTAGGGGGGCCTTAGATAGAGTAAGGATCTATGGCCCAAAATAAATCAAAATATGCCCTGCCAAGTTGCCGATTTGTTAACAATTATTATTTTTCATATTTATTTGGTATATGGTACATACTTTCTACTTTTTTCATGTCCGCAACTTTTGTTTGTCCATATCTACATACCTACTTAAATAAATTACTGTTTCGGTAATATCTTCCCAAACACATCTATAAAATAATATATAACCACATCGTTACGGTAAATTTAAAATTATAAGCCATCATACACCTTTTTAAAATTAAAACGGAAAAAAAGTAAAAACATAAGTATAAATATACAAATATAAATAATTAACAATAATTGTCCACGAAAAACATGAAACATGCAGAAAAAAATAATAATAAAAATGAACTACTCAAAACATGGTATAGAAATTAGTTTTAACTATCTATCCAGATGGTTGGGATAGTTTGTGCAAAAAATAGAATGCTGGCCAGTTGGTTTATTCCAGTGCCAAATAAATTTAACTCACACACACATTGCTTCGGTACTCCCGTATAACATTTCTTTTTAATTTTGTTTTTATTCATTATTAATTTATTATTTTGCATACCTTAATCATAAATAGTCTATTAAAAAAATCAATTAGGCTATTTAATATATTTCTCCTTTTTTTTATTCTAGGAAATACAATTTTAGGGACTTTTTAAACATTTTATTAGATAGTCATTTTGCTCGTCAAAAAGTTTTTTTGACATGATATTTAAATGTCAATCAAAAAGCTTGTTTCATGTAAAAGTGTCGTATATAGAAATTGCTTCAGCGGGGGGGGGGGGGGGGAGTTAGACGATTAAAATTTTTAACCACAAAAAAAAAGCCATTACTTTATAAAACTAGCTCTGGGAGAGATTTTCCCTCCAATTTCGAAAAAAAGGTCCTTACTTTATGCTATTTCTATCATTTAGCTTAAATCAAAGTGCCTATGTTTTAACCCCCCAACCCCCCCTCCCTTATATACTACACTCTCATGTAAAATTAGCCGCGGTGAATACTTTTCTAAATTTTTTTTTGGATTTCTACCAAAATGCATGCTCCATGAAGCCAATTGTGTACGTAGTTTTCAGATATGCCGCGAACTAGGGATGTCACCTGTACGGTTTTCACCCGGACTGTCTGGTCTTTGAAAGGTTTGTCCGGTGTCCGTAGCATGGATAAAAATGTCCGGGAATCCGGATAGATGTATATATATATATATATATATATATATATATATATATATATATATATATATATATATATATATATATATATATATATATATATATATATATATATATATATATATATATATATATATATATATATATATATATATATATATATATATATATATATATATATATATATATATATATATATATATATTATTTGATCTATAAGGAGATACATTAAATGGTTTCTCTTACCCTTAGGTGTAGATCTTGTCAAAATCTTAAAATAAGTAAAAAATTACACTTTTATCATATTAGTAAATTAAACATAAAAATAGTATAAGAAAGAACGAAAATTATATTTAACGTACTAAACAGATTTTCAATATATAAACAAACAGACCTTAATAAGTACATGAATAGTTTTACATAAGTACATGAATAATTTTACATCACGAAAAGCATCAACTGAGTGATTTATTTACTTCTCCATCGTTCAAAAATGCGTTAAGGCCATAATAGCCCTTCATTATAAGAAACCGCTTTAATTTTGCTTTAAGTATTGAGTGTGATTCATTCCTGAATCTAACTGGCAATTTGTTCCGAATCTTTAAAGTTTTTTTTTATGTTTTTTGTATGAAGCTAAAGTTAGCTTTTTTATCTTTTAGATTTTTCTTGTACCTGGTGTCATGATCATGCTGCAAATATGTGTTTGTTTGCCAATATAAAATTGACACACTCCAAAATATAGAGGCAGTATAAAGTTAAAATGATGTAAAGACATTTCTACTTTGTCGTCTATCCATGTTGAAAACAATCCTCAAATATCTCTACTGGATTGTGAAGACCCTGCATCAGTGGAATTAGCCCAAAAAATTATTCCGTATCTCAGACGAGACTGGACATAGGCATGATATTCAAAAAAGGGGGGCATCACCACCCACTGTATTCTACAATACTCTCAGTGCAAAACAATATCGGCGCATGCTTGTTGCAACCTTGTCAACATGTACCTTCCAATCTAATCTTTGGTCCAGGAGTATGCCCAAGAAAGACACTGCATCCAGAACCGTTACAACAGTGTCAACACAGTTGAAAGATTATTAAAATGACTAACATCGTTGACATAAATAATATACAGTAGAGGATTCTGAATTGACCCCTGGGGAACCCCCTCTTTCTATCGGGCCAAAAGTTGATCTTACTGTGGTGCCATCATCTGCTTGCTCGACAAGACATTGTCTCCTCCCAGTGACGTATGATTTTTAAAGCTTCAGAGCCACTCCTCTAATTCCACATATTTCCAGCTTGCGACACAGAATTTTAACGTCAACCCTGTCAAATGCCTTTGATAGGTCTAAATATAGGGTCATGGTAGTC
Organism: Kuschelorhynchus macadamiae; assembly: GCA_030620095.1. Classification (NCBI taxonomy): domain Eukaryota; kingdom Metazoa; phylum Arthropoda; class Insecta; order Coleoptera; family Curculionidae; genus Kuschelorhynchus; species Kuschelorhynchus macadamiae. Next base: position 996,932 of record JAUTXW010002854.1, on the reverse strand, counting down.
TTGCATACGTTAAGAGATACCACTTCCTAAAACCATTTTGTTTATTGGTTATAATCTTAAACTTCTCCAAAGATGTTAATAACCGTATGTTTAGAAGGTTTTTTAAAAAGTTTACCTATGTTAGAGAGAAGTGAAATTGGCCTGTAGTTTTCAAGTTGATCCAGTTCCCCTTTTTTATGTACTGGTTTTATTAGGGCCTCTTTCAGCTCAGTTGGATAAACTCCAGTTTCGGAAGCCATGTTAATAATATGTGTCAAAGGAACTGCTAGATGCCTAGTTTCGTTGTCAGATGAAAAACTCCTAAATACAAATGGCCTTCTGTCTGAATCATCATTGGTGATACTTCTAATTAGGGACCAAGTAACTATCATTTTGTTGTCAGAATTTATTCCGTATTTTTGACTGGAGAGAATTTTTGCGCTTTTGATGACATTTTTTAGTATGTTACAGTAGGTTTTATAAAACGTTTTGCTTACGTGCCCAGAAAGTGATTGTTGGTAAAGTTTTCTTTTAGTTTGACAGGGCATTTTAATTCCGCTTGTTATCCAATCATGTTGCACACCTCTGCGTTTGAGAGCTTTTTTGGGGGCTCGGTCACCCTCTCTGATGTTCAGGACATCACACCACTTCCAGTCTCTTAGAGCATCACAAAATTGATTCAACCGGGCCTCCGAAGAGATTCTATGGATTGCCAAACTCTCCCCTTTACTTAGATCTCCAGAATTACTAATAATAGTTAAACTTTGGGCATTGTGGTCAGATAGTACCGATATTATAACTTTGTTATTGTTGAAGTTACAAGAATTTGTGAATATCTTATTAATAAGAGTAGAACTCTTCTTGCCAATCCTAGTTGGGTCAAAAATAGTTTGGTTAAAGTTAAAAAAGGCAAATACATCCAGCAGTCCAGCACTTTCATTGTTCCCGGTTAAAAGATCAACATTCAAATCACCGCACACTACAATTTTATAGTTTTTATACAATTCTAAAATATTTCTACAGACAGCTTCCAGGAGATTAGTAAAGATGTAAAAATTACTTAAACATGTTCGATATATACAAACAATTATCAATAATCTAACTTTACTAATTATAGCACAGAGTTCTAACTGCCATTCAACATTATAGGTTTTTATACAGTCCATCTTGATAAAGTCATTGGGATACTCCTTAACCAAGATGCAGGTACCACCATTCTTAAGCTAAAATCTCGAAAAAGAGGCAACAAGTCTATATCCCTTGATTTTAAGGCAAGTAACCTCAGATAGTTTCATCCAGTGCTCTGAAAAGTTCAATTTCAATAGGTGAGGTAACTTTTGTGCCATGAGTATATCTTCTGTATCCCCTTTCGATTCATGTTTGTATCCTGTTTGATTCTGCGAATTTAAGCCTTTCTTGCATATAGATAATCTAGTGGTGGCTTGACTAGGTGCAGGAGAAGATCTTGTCAGATCAGTGAGGCTTGAATTCATCTGATTATGTATTATCTCATGTTCTTCCATTGTTTTAAAATAACTTTTGCACAGCATCTCCATAAATGAATACTTGCTCCTGTAATCCCAGCAAGTTTTATTATAATATTTGTCCCTATAAACTCGAAAATTTTTGGGGTCGATAAAATGAACTATATTATGTTTTTTGTTAAAATATTTTTGGATGTTGTGGTTTTGTGACCTAATAAGGTTATTCAATACTTTTTCCTCTTGTGATAGTAGAGGTGATCCAATAACTATTACGTTAGTCGTTGACGCAAGACGTATCAGTCTATCAAGGTTTTCATGATTTGGAACACTGCCTTTTAAACAGTTTCCTGGAGTTGTGAAAACGATAAAATAATCTATGGAGTGTAAGCGTTTTTCATATGATTTCAGAATATCCATGAGGTATTTCGTTGTTGCGCCAGGCCTGAGCTGACAATGGATATAGAAAGAATTTAGTGATCTAAACATTCTGGAACATCCCTTTATCATTGTATCACATATCAGCACAATTTGGGGCTTTTGTAGTATGTATTCGTAGAATAGCCTCAGCCAGTAATGCTTCATAGTATACATCTTCATTATAGTCAGTTTGTGTTTCCGTCGTGTTTCGTTCTACTGATTGCATTTTCAGATCCGTTTGTTCTTTACCTTTGTCCACAAATATCTGTTTATCAGCTGCCTGTGTTTCAACCTCTGAATGTGATATCTTAAATGTTTGAGTATTCTTGGATTCAATTTCTTTCGGCCTCCCAGTACTGATTTTGTCCTCAGTTTTCATCCTCAAATTTCTTTGTGCTTTAATTTTATTTTCATATATTTTTATTTCAGTATGCAGCCTTTCTTCAATTTCATATACATCTTGTTCGAATGAAATTTTTGTTTCTTTAAGTTGTTTTATATACTGATCTCTTTGTTCTATACTTTGATTTAGTGTTGTTATCAACTTTTTAAGAATCTTAGTAAGGTCTATCAATAATCCATCACTTAATGCCGCATCTGCACGTTGACTCGAGCAATAAATTTTGTATGATTCAATAATTTTCCATCCCTTCGCACAATGCAGACATAGTTATTAAACTGCTTATTTCTGCAACATTTGAAGCTCGCAAACATCATGACGCCAAGTAGTTTGTATTATTACAAATATGTACAATATTAAAGTGTCCAGACAGTACCAGAGATTATATGCTTGACACACACACAGGAAAAAAACCGAGCAAAGGGGCATGACCAGTGGCGGCTCGTGGTGAATTATATTTGGAAGTCAATAACAAATTTAAAAATAGGCATACTTAAAATAAAAATAAATATCTTATTTTTAAATTGAGCTTTAAATTCTCTTGAAGTTCAGGTTTACTCTTCGTTCTTTAGAATTGGAAAATGCTGAATGACACGTTCGTTAAAATTGCTTGCACATTCCTTTTATAAACGATTTCTCGATACTTAACATTGCTAAAGCGGATAGTTTATCTCGGCCCAACTCCTCAACAAAATTTATAAGCCCCCGAAAAACCACTGGATTTTCAGACAAAGCCGTTTCATCATGGCCACGTAGTGCCAGCTCGAATGCCCCACAAAATTTTACACAACCTATAATTTTGTTTAAAATATAAAGATTTTTGGATACATTTTCATTAAAATCGCTAAGGGATTTTCTATAAGCTGTGTCTAGCTAAGTGCGAATATCAACACTTGCGACCTTAGCATAGTTCACCGAACACTTCATGTGATCTGCAGAAAGTTTTTTTATTTTTTTTTTTAAGTGTTTTAAGTCTTTAACACCGGTTTTGCACCATAATGAGTACGACGAGTCCTTGAATTTGGTTATTTTCTCAAAATTAAGTTCGTTAGCACTCTTTAGTTGTTTAATGTTTTGCACTACCGACATTTTATTTCATCTACATTCACAACTCAAACTTAGACCACTTTGAAATTGGTTATTTTGTAAAATTAAGTTTGTAAACACTTTTTAGTTGTTTATTTTTTTGCGCTAGTCACTACCAACATTTTATTTCCTGTATATTTCCAACTCACACATGGATCATAAAAATAAAAAAATATATATTACAAAAAACAGTATATAAATCAATTTTCATCGATTAAAAACGTGCGAAACAATATCAAGTTAGAAAATCGACCGCGCGACCTCTGAACAACTGAACTTCCGTATGCCGACGTGATGCCGCGACCGATCGATCGAATTATGAGAAGAGACTGGCTGATGACCCAAATCGCGATCTCATATTGCATTTGCTATCACGTTCGGCTGCCGCTCGGTAGCTGTGAAATCTTCGGGTACTTTCGTCAAGTTATTTATATACATACAATAAAAAGCAGTTGCAAATTTATTTAGTTAAAATATATACAAGCAATGTTATACATTTGATTAAAAAATGCAAATCCGAAACTTTCAATATTTTTTAAAACAACACAATTTCACCAAGTCTCTTAAAGTTTTTGTCTCTGGGTGGTTTTAAATATCACAATAAATTAGCTCTAAAATGTTAGGTTTTAGGACATAAAAATAATGTTTCACATAACGAAAATTATAATACTGTATAGCTGATTTTTTTTCCTTCAAAACGACACTTTGTCCATGAATTTAAACCGAACTATATATTCCAATTCCAAAACCTGACCTATACGAACGATATCGATTTGAATAGTGCATATCCGGGCTCCGGATATAACATCAACAATACGTTTTATTTAACAAAATCGGTGGCTTATTGAAGATTTAAAAAAAAGGATCCTCACTTCTTCTGAAATCTCCAGGTCTGTTATTTTTGAAAGGTGCAGCCCTACCGCGAACAGAGAGACAGACATACCGACAGGATTGAGAAAACATTTTTCGGCATCTAGGGTCCCTGAAACGTGAAAATCTGAAAAAATCTCGTGGGATGATATTTTCACGAATTACAATTGTGGGAAGTAAAACAATGGTTATTGCGCCTGAGAAATATATGGCATTATTTTGAATAAGCACATTCTGTAGAGTTTACACCTTATAAAAAGGGTTTTAATTCCAAATAAAATTCTATCTAGAGATAAAAAAATCTTGGCTCCTAAAACACAGTTGCAAATATGTTTATTTATTATTTTAATACTTTACCTATACCTCTCTAAATTGTTTTATAAATAAGAACATATATTTTTTGAAAATTATTTTTCAGTGCAGGCGGATATTGTTTTTTCTATCCTGGCATGAGTGACTCTTTTCTCCCCGTTTGTCTTGTTGGACGATAAATTGTGTAAATAAGTGTTCATTCAACGCGTAAATTAATAGAGAGGATAAGACATTACTTTTACTATTTATAATAAATATGATTTATTGACGAAGTGGTTTTTGCTTGGTTTATCTTCAGATTCGGTATTTTTCAACATATTTTAGCTTCCTCATTCAAATTAGCAATTAACCGCTACTATCACTAACTGGCCTAGATTGATCAGACAAAAAGGTGTTTAAGTTTATATGAGTTAGCAAAATCATTTACTCTAGTTTTGGTCTGTACTTATCTGTACAGAGTTTTAACAAATCTATCTGTAATTGAAATTGTTGTAGTTATTATTTCATCATCAATAAAAGTATAAATATCAATTTTTTTTTGTAGTTGATAATTACTTTGTATTAGAAGTCTGTTAGGATAGTATATCGTCATTTTATCAGAATAAAAGTTCCGTCCGTCTGTCGGTGTGTCTGTCTGTCATTTCGCGGCAAGTTTAAAGACTACCTACCCGATTCCGTCGGTCTGTCTGTCAGAATGTCTGCCGGCCTGTATGTTTGTCTGTCTGTCTGTTTGCGGCATAGCTAAAAAACTACTTAATCGATTGACTTAAAATTTTCATCAAAAATTAAGGGTCACATGGGGATGGCCTAGTAACATTTTGGTAAAAATCCAATATGGCGAAACAAAATGGATGCCTAATGAAATGATAAAAAAATTATTACTAAAAACTTGTTTGTCCAATTTACCTCAAATTTTGCACAAAAATCAAATATTATGTATGAGCCAGTAAAATTTTGGTACGAATCCAAAATGGCGAAACAAAATGGTGACTTAATAAAATATTTAAAAATTCAGCCTGAAAAACTACTTAATAAATTGATTTTAAATTCTGTGCAAGAATTAATTGTGGTATAGAAATAAACTGGTAAGATTGTGGTACGAATTCAAGATGGCGGAATAAGATAGAGGAACAAAATGGCGGACAAATAAAATTTTTGTATCGTGAAAATATCACTCTACTATTTATAAGACTAATTTAACGTTTTCTATAAGAATTAAGTGTGACAAAAAAATAAAATTTTACGAATTAAAGATGGCGAAGTAAAATGGCGGCCAAATAAAATGTTTAAAAAATCAACATATTTAATTTGCTTATTCAATTGATATCAAATTTTGCAGAAAAAATAAATGTCCTCGAAAATTAAATTGCGTAAACGACTGTCAGGCATTAAATATAATGGCGTTTATAAATTACGGAAAAACAATGTTAAATATTAATATTCTAGTTAATATTATGTGAATGAATATATTGTAGGTAATCGTCTTTTATCACCTTATATTTCTTATAACTAGATATAAAAAGATTAAAATCGTTTAAATGATTTATAAAAAATAACAGGTCAGGAAATTATCATAATATTCATGTTGCTAATAGCAAATATTTTATTCGGAACAAATGCTAATTGACAAAAACACTTTCTACATAGTTAGTGGTTCAATATTTGAAGAAAATTCGCGTCCAAACATGACTTGTTATATTATTCAACTAGATTTGTTTTAAAGTAATAACTTTTACCGATAGGTAAAATTTATAAACACATAAATTTTATTTCCATAAAACTAGTTACATTTCGTGTGAAATAATATTTGGGTTATAGTCGTTATGGGATTATTAAAAACTTGTGGGTAACTTTTTCAAGAGGTTGACAAGCATGTCTGTACTTAAAATGCCAAATGCATTACATCGCAATTGATTGCAAATAAAAAATAACAGTAAGTGATAATGTAGTTCAAATAAAGAAGGATATTGTGCATTAAAAATTGTGAAAGTATCATTAAACTTGCAGATAGCCATATTTTATTTATCTGTTTTAATTAGTCTTGTGTATAATTACTATATTACTTGTTTTTTGAGTACCATATCCTCCTCTAGTTTACTACTAAATTACGTTTAAATAAAAACATTTTAAGGTGCACACCAGTTACACTATTAGGTATACTGTTCTTTGAATGCCATGCTTTGTAATTGGGAAAGCTTTTCACTTCTTATCCACCCTGATTTTTCGAAATATCGGAACGAGATTTACAGTTCTGCGACGTATACACGGTTGTTGTGGTGTGTGTGAAAACGGTAGATTATTTCCAAAAGTAAGAGAAGAATACAAGAATTTTAGGTTAAAAATCTATTGGAGTAAATGAAATCTAATTATAAAAGATTGGTCCTAAAGTCATGGCAAAACAAAGTTGCACTTTTTAAGGAATACCTCTCAATTTAAAATCTTGAGCCAGGCTCAATTTGGGTTCCAACAATCAAAATGCACTGGTGACGCTATTTTCTTATTCTTGGAGAATGCCTATTTAAGCCTTAACCGTGGCGATGCAGCAACAGCCGTGTTCTATGATTTTTCAAAAGCATTGGATTGTGTGGATCACAGAACGCTGCTGCTAAAGCTGGAACGATACGGCTTTTGAGGAAGCATTCTCGATTGGTTTGGTTGTATCTCTAGAAGGTCACAGATTGTCCAATGCAATGATTCACGTTCGGAGATTGGAGCTATTTCGAGGGGTGTTTCGCAGGGATCAGTATTAGGAACGATTTTGTCCTTGATTTATATAAATGATTTAGCCTCTCTGAATAATAAAATTTACACTTTTTGCTGATGATGCCACAATTCTCTAGCATGGAAGTATGGCTAATGAGTCGCAGCATACAGTTTCGCAGGACACTGAATGTGTCAAAAAATGGTGAGACTCTAATGGATCAGAGGTTAAAGTTCCAGGAGCATATGCATGCATTAAACTCAAAACTGGCATCTGCATGCTATGCTCTGCGAGTAGTTTCCAATGAATTGGATGTCTCCTCTGCAAGGGTAGTTTATCATTCATTAGTAGAGTTTCCACTTAGGTATGGGGTTGTTTTCTGGGTCGTATACAGCCTACTACTACTAGTTTAATTCCGTCTTCGTCCTTCAGAAAAGAGCAATCAGATATCTCAGCAAAATGGGGGGTTAGACAATGTCAGACTTTTATTTCTTTCATTAGAAATTTTAATTTTAGTCTCATTGTTTATACTTGGGACTGTTTGTTTGATTCATAAAAAAACGTTCTTTATCTAACAGATACAAATTTTAAATTATTTAGAAGATTTGTTTCGAATGCACTAAGTAATAAGGCGTACTACACCCTTGTAGAATACTACAATGAAAGAATATATTTTTATTTTTTGTTTTTTTTACTTTCTGTTTTCTTAGCTTAAGACAGGCTGTGATATTGTATGTCAGTCTAAACTTATTTATCTATGACATCATTTTAAATTTTTTGTCCTCGCGTTTTAGTGATTTTAACATTACTGATTTTTTTACTGGTTTGTGATATTAGTTTATAGTGTATAAGTGTTGGTTAGTGTCAGAAATCATGTGTGCTCTGATATGTATTTCTCTTAATTTTATCTGTTAGTATTTTTCCTTCTGACTTAAGCACAGCCGCCAGTGTCCGTGTTGCTTATTTTGTATCTTTTAAGGCCTTCATTTTTCGAAAGTTTATTTTGTCTGTGTTTTTTTTTCCTTTTTTATCAAAATGTTTGTAATCTTCTTTTATACACATAAATATATTAGAACCTGGTAAATAAGCAAGTCCTTATTTAAACACTATTATATTTTAATCCAGTAAGCAATTCCATTTTTAGGTCGAACCTCAGGTAAATTAGGAAGAGGGTAATTTTTTTTTGCTTGTAGTTCTTTCAGAGTTTTTATAAATTAGCTAAAATGTACGTTCCTAGATTCTCTGCAACTTAAAATAGAAATGCAAAAAATTTGCAAACATTCTTTTTTGTCAATAACTGCCAAAATAAGGGATTTTTTATCAATAACTGTTAATAATACAGGTAACAAGTTACGTCTCCTCCGACATTTCTATGTCGGATCACAGGTAGATATGCTATAAGCTACTTGTCAAACTACCCAATAGCATACCGTTCAGAAACGCGTAAAACGAACACCATGAGGTTCGTCAACGCTCTGACGGAAACAATAGAAAGAGGAAACCCTCCACTAACTCTGAATAATTCGGAAGAAATTGAGGAGTGCCTCAGCTTTCTAAATGAAAGCCTGGTGACGGCCTTCGAGACCTCCTGCCCTCTACCCACCCTTAAGGAGAATACCAAAAACCCTGGATGAGATGGAGAAATGGAGAAAATCAGAAGAGCTACAAGGAAGACTAACAGAACCCAAAACTGGGAATTGTAAAAAACATCTGAGGATCTTCAAAAAGAAACTGGTTAAGAAAAGAACAGTCTGGAGGAACTTCTGCAACGAGGTCTCAACACGTCGTCGGCCTCGAGGCTTAAGAAGGTCCTTTCTAAAGATCCTGCTATGCGACCGGGAGGTCTAAGCAAGAGCGACGGAACTTACACCGTTACCTCCGAAAACACGGCAAAAATACTACTGGAAACCCACTTTCCTGAATGCAAAGTTATCGACATCACCGAAGGCCCTGTGTGGCGTGATGATCATCTAAAGACTATAGGAAAACTTGAAGGTTATAAACACAATGATGACGAAAGACAAAATAGCTTGGGCAATCAATACCTTCAAACCATTTAAGTCCGCGGGAACTGACGGCGTTTTCTCGGCTATGCTTCAGTGGGGTCTGGAGATTGTTATCAGACATCTAGAATTTATATTCGAGGCATGTCTAGCCCTAAGCTATATATCTATGAAATAAAGCGCGGTGAAGGTCGTCTTTATCCCTAAGCCTGGAAAAGACGACTATTCCAACTCAAAATCTTACAGACCCATCAGCTTAACTTTATTTCTTATGAAGACTCTGGAAAGGCTCTGTGACAGACAGATTAGGGATGAACATCTGCCTTTGCTAGAAAGGGTGTATTTCCAGCAAAGGCAGAACCAACATGCTTACCAACCTGGAAAATCAACAGAAACCGCTCTGCAGTGTATGGTTCAGAGAATAGAGGCAGTCGCCTCTTGGAGCTTTTCTAGACATAGAAGGCGCCTTCAACAAAGCGACCTTCAGTGGTGTAGAAGTGGCTCTAATCAGGCACAGCCTAGACCCAGCCATTATTGGTTGGATTGGTTGTAAGCTAAAGAACAGAACAGTCGAACTAAAAACGAGAGACACCACGATGAGAGCAGAGGCTGCCCTCAGGGTGGCATGCTATCTCCGCTTCTCTGGAACATGGTAGTCAATAGCTTCATTGAAAATCTTAATGAACACGGATTCTACACAACCAGTTATGCAGACGACGTCACTATTCTGTTAACTGGAAAATTTGAAAACGTCCTGTGTGAAACCAAATCCAAGCAAGTTGTTGCACAGAATAAAATGCAACAGCTACAGAGATTAGCATGTCTGACGGCTACAGGCGCAATGAAATCCACACCTACGATGGCACTCCAAGTGTTGCTGTGCTTGCCGCCTCTTGATGTATTTCTGAAAGGCGAGGCAGTGTGGAAAAAACTGGGGTCATTTTCAATAAAAACTTTCAAATTGACATCAGCGGCTCAACAGAATCAGGAAAACAGACAGACATACACATCTACACTGACGGCTCGCAGAATCAATCTGGGGCTGGCTTGGGAGTGTATGTACTAGAACTCGACCTGGAAATTAGTATGGGCCACACATGCCCTACAAATAGAAAAAGAAAGCATAACAGGTAAAAAAGTTATTATTCTCACAGACAGCAAACAAGTCTTGCAAATCCTAAAAGAGAACAAAATAACATCCAAACTGATTCTTGAGTGTCGCCATATTGCTGGAGACGGTTTCCCAGAGGAATACAAGGGGCAAACCATGCGGCCCTGAACCCTTCGCGCCGCTATCCTCTAAGGCGATCAATCTAAAGATAAACAAACAGTTAACAAAGATTCTAAAAGAAAAATGGGAGAGACAGTGCTTTAGACACTTAGGTGCCGCAGTTGGTGGCCCTGAGGCCGCTCGGACAGGGTACCTCCTCGGGCTCTTTCGAGGAAATCTTAGAAAACTGGTATTCTAACAGGACACTGTAAACTAAACAAACACCTTCACACTTTGGGCGTCCTCACGGATCCAGGTTATAGGGGTGTAACGAGGACGACGAGACTGCTGAACATGTTCTTTGTTACTGCCCAGCTCTTGCAAATACCAGAGAATCCATATGGGGGAAAGATGGCCAGAAACGGCCATAATCGGAGGTTGCTCGGCCGCTACGGTGCTGAACTACATCAATGTTGTTGGCTAGCTCGACGAGTAAAACTCCGAAAGAGGTTACAATGGGCCCACCTGAGAGGCCTAAGTAATAGGTTGGCGCAAGTCACCCTTCCATAGTCTCTATCTATCTAATACAGGATGTTCTGTACAAAAATTAACCTCCTAATTTTGTTTCTAAAGATGTTAGTTTCTGATATAAACGATCGGAAGATATTGTTTATTTTCCCCAAATGGTATCTCCGGTTAAGGAAAAATCTAGAAACTGCGACCGTGTCGGGGGGCAGTGGTGTTAGATGGACCCAATTGAAAGTACCTAGGTGTTGTATAATGAGTAAAAAAACACACAAACAGCTAATGAACTACAACATTTAAAATGAAAAAACAAAAGAAATGTTTTTCGAATGTCAATGATATCACTCAACAGTGGCGTCGGCTGCCACCCTTTATTCTCAACGCCTAGGAAGAAACTACAACTGTCAGCAGTTAACGAAAAAAGTCCCAAAATTCCTCGCTTTAAAACCCTCCCCGATGACAAGACTTAGTTGTGGGTTTATTTGGTAAATACTTTTTAATTAAATCAAATTAAATTTCAACAATTTAGTACTTTTAATATTACGATTGCTTTCCTCAATCCTCAATATTACGAGATGAGGAGAGTCGATGTTTTTACTAATATTTTATCTATAGTTAGGTATAATCTGCTCTTCCAGGATAATCCCGGGTCCGGGGTGAATTATTTTTTAATTAGGATAACTGAACTAGAACTTCATTCCGTGATAATACAGGCTCAATCTGGACGGATGTCTGTCCTACGTAGTGGTAAATTTTTTTGATGTCATTAATGGCAACACCGTTTAAAGCTTCCCTGTCCCGTTTATTGAGTTTTCACACATACACAAATACGTAACAAAATTTAAATCGCAGAAAACAAAACGAAACAAATGTTAATCTAACATGTTTGTAATTTCCCGACTCTGGTATATGGAAAGTCAAATATTTCAGCCAAGGTGGCTATTGGAATTACCTAAAGAACGTTTTACATGTTAGAGGTTCAATATGATATTTACGTTGTTTTCGATTGAGACGCAACCAACCAAGGTATATTTTCCGGAAAAAAATCCCTAGCATTTCCCTAGACGCAGTAATTATTGCAAATTCTCACTAGAACTAGGGACAATTCTCTAGATCCTGGTCGGGGGCTAAAATTGTTGTCCACGCTACAACGAAACTGACATTGCACCATACCTCGTAAACTACAGAGTAAGCGAGAAATCAAGTACAAAAAGTTGTGTATTTCAATTTTTTTAATTTTTACATAGATATATTTCGAGCATCGAAAGTAGTTGTTATACTGATTTTAATATGAAATATTTTATCCTAGCACCTGAACTGATATTCTGAGGTATCTTCCTCATCTAGACGGGGTAACATATTATATTTTAATTTAATTAAAATATTGTGCCATAAATTAAACTTCATTCTGCTATTACGCTAATTATAAAATAGAAAAGAAAAATCCTATTGTTTAAATAAGTTATTAGTCTTTTAAATTTATAGGGAAATCAAAAAATTAACAATACAAAAATATTTTTTTGGTTTTTTTAATTTGACAGAATTCTTAGATTACTAATAATACTTTCAATAATACATGTAGTAGATTTTAGACATCAAACTGCCATACTATCATCTTGTAAATAACCATAACACCTTAAGATATGACCAACATTGTTTTTTATCCAAACATAGGAAATGCCTTTTTTTAGATATCAGATATCAAAACTAGCCAATTTATTTAAGTTTTTTAGTATACCATGTAACTCGTTTATTCATATTTTAAAATTTAATTCACTGTGAATCTTATTATAAACTTCAAGGTTTGTTTAGTGATACTAAAAACTTATATTATTCAGTTTTCTAAAAATGATTAAGGGGGAACTGCACGCAGTATTACGGAAGAGTTGCAAGCCTTCCGCCGCTGCAATATTATGTTAAAACTATAAGAGATATGTATTAGATTCAATGTCATTTTAATAGGGAAACATGTATAGTTGGGCGCTAAATGCCAAAAAAATTCGAATTTAGAATGAAAAAATTATTAGCAAAGTTGTCCATTTTCGATCATTTTTTGACGCAGATACCGCCCCATATAATTTTGTTTCACAAAATGGCTGTTTACCGCCTTACACTGATCCTTTGTCTACATAACTGCAAAATTTGGAATGTTAAATCGCACTCGTGTCTTTTACGCCAGTGCAATTATGAAATTTACAATGGTGAAATTGCAAAAAATCCTAATAAGATAAGATTTTCAAAATTAGTTAGTGTTTACCCATCTATTTAACATACTAAAAGTCCCTACTCGTCCGAGAGTGGCAACATTAAAAAAACACGGCCGCCATCTTGAAATTTGGTACTTTTTAGATATTATCGCTAATAACTCGAAACCGGTTACTTTTATAAAAAAAAGTGTAGAGAGCAAAAATGAAGAGCATAAAAATTTTAAAAAAAGTTATGATTTTTTGAAATTACACATATTTTATGTGTTATTCCTTTGCGGGTTAAAAATGAAAGAAATCACGAATATAATTATATAAAAATACAAGAACCTGTAATTTTAGGTCAACCGCTATTAAAAATAATCTTTGAACAATTTATATAACCGAATTTATGAACTATTTTAAAGTTTCAATATTATGTATTATTTTACTTTGGAATAATATCATTATAGTGGGCCTTTTTTCCAGGGCCCGCATCCGTCGCGTCGGCGACAGTCAAACGTATAGTTCATTAGTTCATTTATTATTATTGTTTTGTCTGTGATCCGTGAGTGTTACTAGTTAGTAGTATAAAGTTTTTTAGGCAAAAAAGAAATTAATATACCTAATCAGAATATATTTTCATTTAAGAAAACCTCGTCAGCGGTAAGTTACTAAATATCTAATATGATTAATGTTTTATTTTATAATTGAGGTTAGACATTCAATTAGTATTTGATTATTGTACAGATAAGTAGATACTTTTAATTATTATTATAAGAATAAAGGTAGAAAGAAATATAATATCATTTGATGCCTCGCGATGTATCATATCATACCTATGTGTGTGTATTTTGCTCATAAAATTAATTCTTCCAACCTCCGATTATGGAGAAAATCGCACTAATAGCCTCTTATAGCTCTTTCGCGGCCAGAAATTATTCTGTTTATTATTTAAATACACCCTTACCATTCTAAAATGTACTTTAAAAGTAAATTTGGCTTACATGTATGTTTTTTACTTGTAGATATGGAGGATTGTATGATCTGCAATAAACCGCTTTCTCTCTTAGAAAATGTTGTTGTTAAAGAAAAGGGTATAAAAACTTTAATCGAAGCAAGCCAGGCTTGTAATGACAAAAAATTTGACGGCTTTGATAACAATCATATAACACTTCATAAAATGTGCAGAAGAGATTATACAAGAAAGACAAGTATAGAGTCCGACAAAAATAAATCGCAATTAAATAAAAATACTTTAAATAATATACAATTAAGAAGTAGTCAAAAAGAGTTCGATTTTCAAACTCAATGTTTATTTTGTCAAGAAATTTGGGAAAAAAAGAGAGCTTGTAAGAAAAAATATAGCTGCGTAACAACGCTTGAATTTAAATCCAAAATTATTTCATACTGTCAACAAAGAAAAGATAAATGGGCTGAAGACGTTTTATATAGAGTATCATTTGAATGTGATCTGGTTGCTTGTGAAGCGCGATACCATTTAGTGTGTTATTCTTCCTTCATTTTTTCGTCCTCGAGTTCTACTAATAAAGATAAAGGAAGGCCAACAAGCGAAAATATTTTATCCGCTTTTAACAGTATTTGCCTATATTTAGATACAAATAAAGAAGACATATGCCTGTTTTCAGTGGATACACTTTATCAAAAATTCCTAGAATCGGCTAATGATGAATTGGTTTGGAACAAGAGATATTTTCGTCAAAAAATTAGCGAACATTACAAAGACGAAGTAATTTTTATTGAAAAATATGGCACTCCTTCAACCTTGTGTTTTAAGGGCAGCACCGAAGACATAGTAAGGAATGCATTTAAAAATAGTGCTTTAACTGTTGAAGAACAGCGTAAGAATATTGTCGAACTCTCTGCAAAAATTTTAAAAGAAGACATTAGATCTAAGTCATATAATCTTAACAATTTTCCTTCCCCAAGTGATATATCAAACGGAGGTGTTCGCGATATACCAGAGAGCTTACTTAAATTCTTGTCTCTACTGTTTGGAAAATCAGAGTCAGATAAAAAAGTCATATCCATTGCTAATGCTATAATTTCTTCCGTCCGACCAAGGTCATTTATTTATATCTCCGGTTTTATTTAGCGTTGTAATATACCTGCATAGAAAATTTGGTTCCAAAAACATTTCAGATTCCTATAGGGATTTTTTAATATTTGAGGCATCATCATCTTCAAAAATCGACTTAAATTTTTCAAAATTAGCATTTCAGCAGTTTGTTTTTGATAATGCTGACTGTAATATCGAAAGCTTAGATGGTTATGGGACTTTCCGTTCCATGGGAGGTGTAATTTGTATTTCACCTAGCGATTCAATGTCTTTATCAGAAAATGTCATAAAACCAAAAAAAAATAACAAAAGCCAAAGAAATTGGGAAGTTTGGAACAATACCCAATAAACCGTTTAAAAATAATTTATGTGCGTGGAAATCTATAAAAATTATTGAACCGGAAATAACGTTGCATGAGGAGATTTTAGACGAACATAAACTAAAAAATTGTCTATGGTTTTCCGCATTTCTTTTTGATTTTGAAAGGAAGCCTTCTTGGAATGATTATATGTCTGAAACTGTTACGGGACAATTTCAAACTAGTCAAGTCATGCCTCTTCCTTTCATTAATTCAGACCCTGGTAATCTAACCACTATTCATTCCGCTCTTCATTTTGCTGCAAATATGTGTAAAAAACCAGGACAAAATATATGTTTTGTAACATTTGACCAACCCTTTTACTATAAAGCCTTTCAAATTATGGCTGAAGCTGCCGAAAATGATATTTTAAAAAATGTTGTTGTAAGATTGGGTGGTTTTCACCTCCTCATGTCATTTTTAGGGGCCATAGGATATATTATGGATGGTAGTGGACTTGAAGAGCTCTTGAATAAGATATATGCTAAAAATAGTGTACCTGCTATCTTAAATGGTCATTCGTGTTCTAGAGCGATAAGAGCCCATTTTTTAGTTCAACCAGCTCTTATGTTACGACTTTTAAAGTCAATCAAACTTTCTGAGAAGGACCAAAATTTTTTTGAGTTCTATTTATCTGACACGTAATCCTCAATTAGATATACCTTGTGCTAAATTACTTTTAACTGAACTTGAAACTAAAATTAAATCGAAATCAAATAATAGTAGGACTGCAAAATTATGGTGCCAGTATCTAGAGTTAGTTGTCAATGCCGCAGTGCGTTTTAGTGTCGGATGCATTAGAGCATTTTGCCAATTTTAGGCCAACATATTCAGAACAACATGTTGAAATGCGAATTTCAAAAGAAAAACGAGACTCCAGTGACCTCGAAAAATTAACTAATTGGTTGGCAGTCCATAACCCCTTTAATGAAGATATTTCTTCCCTAATCTCTATAAGTAATGGTGCTGTCGCATCGGAAAATATAAATTGTGATTCAGCAAAAGAAATTGGGGAAAAAATATTATCAAAAACTATCGGACAACTATTTGGCGATATTAAATTTAAAAGAAATGATAAAGTGAAAACATTAGCATTTTTACAAAAAACCGTAAAAATTCATGATCAAATCACACCTATAAATCCTAATCAGCTATTTAATCGGATACTGTGCAGCTATACTTCTGAAGAAACCTTAAAAGAGTGTTTTTCCCATGAGCTTTCTCCTTTCCCACTCTCTTTGTTCGATAACGGGTTATTAAGAAAAACTAATAAGTCAGCATTAATAAGCCATTTAGACAATTTGTGCCGACCTATCGATATAGTACCGGAAAGTACTGTTTATGTTATTGATGGAGGACATCTCCTACATAAGGTAGTATGGCAATTTCCATCAATTTACAAAGATGTATATCAGCAATACATCAATTATATTAAATACCACTATGGGAAAAATGCCACTGTTGTTTTTGATGGATACGAAAATTGTGACGGCTCAACTAAAAATGAAGAACAAGAAAGGCTAATGTTCACCCAATCAAAGTCTCCTACGATTTTATTTAATGATGAGACCGTTATAACTTCTAATAAATCTAGTTTTTTTTCAAATACAAATAACAAGATCAGATTTATAGCCGCACTTTCCGAAAAATTGAAAGAAAACTATATACAGGTAATTCAGGCAAATGGCGATGCAGATGTAGTCATAATCAATACGGTTTTGCAGATGAGCGAGAGTTCTATAACTTTAGTTGGAGAAGATAGCGACTTACTTATTTTACTACTCCATCGTACTGAAAGGGAATACATATTCATGTTACGACCAGGAAAAGGTAGTTCTCCTGACAAAGTAACAGATATCACCCAAATGCAAAAATCATATTGGAAATATGAAAAGTTCAATCCTATTTGCACATGCCATTTCAAGGTGCGATACTACATCGTGTCTTTATAAAAAGGCAAAAATTGCTTGTTTTAAGTTATTACAAAAAGATCCTAGTCTAAGAGAAGATATTTAAATTTTTTTAAATCCAAATGCCAGCAAAGATAGTATAATAAAAGCGGGGGAAAAATTCTTAATGGCATGTTACGGTAAACATAAGCTAGCAAAAAATTTAAATCAACTAAGGTATTATAAATATAAACTTATAACCGCCCGTCATGTTTTGGCCAAAACTGGATAAATAATACTCATGTAAAGCCAACAGATTGGGGTTGGATAAAAAAAAATAATAGTTTGGTTCCGAAAACTATGACAAACTCAGTGGCACCAAATTTTGTATTGCAGATGATATATTGCAACTGTAAATCTGGCTGTAATAAATTATGCAGTTGTAAAAAGGCTAATATTTATTGCTCCAATTTATGTTCCAATTGTAACGGAGTTTCTTGTTCAAATAAGGCTTTTGATGACTCTGATAATGAATAATTATTTTAAATTATTATAAATAGTTAGTTTTAGTTTTTATTATTATTAAGAATTATTTATCTTATCTACCTACTAAATGTGTAATGTGTAAAAAATGTAAATAAGGTCCAATTAAGTAAAAATTTTGCTTAAAATCAACACTGACCAGAGTGTATTTGTTTATTGTAAATAAACGAATGAGAGTAGATCAACAAAGATATTAGTTTTAAGTATATTTTTTTATTCTGAACAAATTCGTACTCTTCACTTTTTTCGATATTTTTAGCCGTTTTCAAGTCATTGGGGAAAATAGCAAAAAACTACCAAATTTCAAGATGGCGGCCGTGTTTTTTTAATGTTGCCACTCTCGAACGAGTGGGGACTTTTAGTATGTTAAATAGGTGGGTAAACACTAACTAATCATTTCAAACACTATCTGCACTGGCGTATTTGTATTTCTGCAGCGCGTGAACCCGGTTGAGGCGGTTTTTAACCGAAATATATTTTAACTTGCCTATAGACAGCATAATTTTTCATGGTCAGACGTGAAGGAAACGTCTCGAATTGAGTTATTATGATTCACTGAAAAAACTGCGACCAAAAATATATAAATATATTTAAAAGTAATGTACAAGTGACCTATAAAATAAAAGGAAATTTCTGTTAATTAAAAATAAAAATGTGGGGAAATATAAAAATGTTGCAAAATGTAAAACAGGTGGAATGTTATAACTAATGTCTCGGAAGGCTTTCTTGTATAGGGTGTGTCAAGCAAATTTCATAAAATTTAAGTTGGCTACGTAGCAAATACCAGCCAAAGAAAACGTGATTTTTATAGTTTATTGTGAATAAGTTATGGGCTGATCTAGAGTAATTATTGGTACAGGTACTTCATCATGCAGTACCAGGTACATGCAAAATTATTCAAGTTTTGTATAATTAAGTGCGAGAATTGAATTTTTGTAATCGTGAAAAAATCACACTCGGAGATTTTTTTCAGATCTTCACGTTTCAGGGCTCATAGATGACGAAAAACATGTTTTCTTAATTCCGTCGGTCTGTCTGTCTGTTCGCGGCGTAGCTAAAAAAGTACTTACCCGATTGACTCGAAATTTTGGTCAAAAATTAAGGGCATATGGGATGACCTGGTAACATTTTGGTAAACATCCAATATAGCGAAACAAAATGGCGCCTTAGTCAAATGTTAAAAAAATTATTATTAAAAAACTTCTCATCCAATTTATCTCAAATTTTGCAAAAATGTCAGGTATTATGCTGGAATCAACTGATAACATTTTGGTACGAATCCAAGATAGCGAAACAAAATGGCGGTTTGATAAAATATTTGAAAATTCAGCCTTAAAAAAATGCTTAATGGTTTGATTTCAAATTGTGTGCCAAAACTAATTGTGGTATAGGGATCAACTAGTAGAATAGTGGTACTATTTCAAGATAGTCGAACAAAATGGCGGTCAAATAAAATGTTTATAATCGTGAAAAAGTCACCCACTTATTTTTACACATCTTTACGTTTTAGCGTCGGTGGATGTCAAACAATATGTTTTATCTACTCTGTCGGTCCGTCTGTCGGTCTTTCTGTCTGTTTGTCTGTGTGTCTGTTCGTGACATAGTTTAAAGACTACTTACCCGATTAACTTGGAATTTTGGTCAAAAATTAAGGGTCATATGGGGATGGCCTGGTAAGATTTTGGTAAAAATCCAATATAGCGAAACAAAAAGGCGTCTTAGTGAAATGTTAAAAAAATTATTGTTAAAAAACTACTCATCCAATTTATTTAAAATGTTGCAAAAAAACAATCAATCAACTGGTAACATTTTGGTACGAATCCAGGATGTCGGAACAAAATGGCGGATAATAAAATATTTAAAAATTCAGCCCGAAAAACTACTTACTGAATTGATTTGAAATTGTGTGCCATTGCTATTCGTGGTATAGAGGTCAACTAGTAAAACTGTGGTATTAACTCATTAAACTGTGGAACAAAATGGCGGCCAAATAAAATTTTAATCATGAAAAATCACCCTCTGAGGTTTTACATATCTTCACGTTTTAGCGATCCTAGATGCAAAAAAATATGTTTCATTAATTCCGTCGGCCCGTCTGTCGCGTCGGTCTGTCTGTCAGTTCGCGGCATAGCTTAAAAACTAATCCGATTGACTTCAAATTTTGATACAAAATTAAGAGTCATATGGGGATGATCTGGTAATATTTTGGCAAAAATCGAGGATGACAAAAACAAAATGGCGGCCTATTTTTTTAGCTATGCCTGGAACAGACAGACAGACCGACGGAATTAAGAACATATGTTTTTCGGCCTCTAGGTGAAGAGTGCAAATATTTTCGAAGGTAACTTTTTCACGATTACAATACCTCCCCTTTACGAGGGAAGTAAAAATCACAGAAAGCACTGCATCGGTTGAAAATAGTAATTCACCTCCCCTGAACGGGGTCTATGGGTCCTCCCTTTATCTGTTTTACATGTTCAAATATCTTAATAAAATTCAATTACCAAAAAACTTTATTCACTTCACTTTATACAAATTAAAATTATTTCGCCCTCCTCCCTCGAGATCATCCTACGGACAGCCATAAGCAAGTAAATTCCTAAATATTATCCGGGGCCCGGGGTACCGCCGCGCGCCGGTCAAATAAAAATTGTAATTTATTCTGTTAGCCACAGTTTCTTTCAGTGATATATTTGTATTTTCCAATACGTCAGTACCTTTTTATATTACTTTGAACGTGACTTGACCTTGTCGCTGATATATTGTTTTCTGCGTGCAGTTCAGCCTTAAATGATGCTACATATATCATAGGAAAAATGTTTTAATTGATAGTTCCCAAAATACCACAGAATTATTGGCATACCAAAATAGTCTTACTGGTCTCCACAACAATATGTTCATTCTAGCAGATGAAGCAATAAATTTGAATACGCAGCTATGTTTAAGTTGCAAAAACAAGTATAAGGGCGAATAAGGTAGCGAGTTTTATAATTAAATTTAAATTTTTTGTGTACACTTTTCAAACTAAAGCATTGAGGTGTGTAATAGACATACAACCCCATTTGCTAAAAGGTATATTTTTTGATATCCCGTTATGTAATTTTATTAATTTGAAAATCTTGAGTTTAAATTTTCAAATTAATAAATTAGTATTTGGTGAGTATGAATTAAATTGGGTTAGGTTATATATATTATTGTCATTATCTTAATAGAGAGTTGATTGTGCGGATGAATTCTTAAAAAGAGAAGGAAAATGAATCGCGGGCATGTACGCAAAAAAAGTGCTAAGTTTGGTAACCGCGCTACTCGTGTTTCAGTCTTATTAGACTTCATCAGCAGACAAGTATAACCAAGTTAAATGATATAAGAAACTTGTTGAAAATTATAGAAAACAAACGTGGCTTCACTGACAGGAGCCAGCCACACATTAGTAAAAGCGGCCAGAAAAGTCCAAAATTTAGGGTCAATTTCTGACGCCTCTACGGAGGTGATGAAACAAAAGAGAGATGTGATTGTGCGGATGAATTCTTAAAAAGCACACGATTCATTTTCTTCTGATTTTTAACAGTTCATCCGCACAATCACATCTCTCTTTCATTTCATTACCTTGGGCTTAGATGTTACGGCAGGTGGCTAAGGTCACCTCCGTAGAGACGTCAGAAATTGACCCTACATTTTGGGCTTTTCTGGCCGAATTTACAAATGTATGGCTAGCTCCTTTCAGTGAATGTATATTTTCTATGATTTTTAACAAGTTTCTTATATCTTTTAATTTGGTTTTACTGCTCTGTTGCTGAAGTTTAATAAGATTGAAACACATGTAGCGCGGTTACCAAACCCCACACTTTTTTGCGGACATGCCGACGATTCATTATCATAATAGTTAATGAATACCAAAGTATCTCGAAACTATTGAAAATTTTTAACTGAAAAAAACGTAGCTGTCAAAAATAATTTACTTTTATTTATAAAAAATAATAATTTACTTTTATTTATTTTTCTTAAGTATTTATTATAAAATCTAATTTTAATAGTATCGTTTACTTTTCTATTCGTCACTTTTTGTGTTATGTTATATAGAATTGGATATACATATAATACAAATTATAAAATTCTTAAAAATAACTTGTAAAAATCACTAAAAAGTGAGGAAAAAAACCAGCACCGACCATATTTAATCGGTAGTTCGTCTTCAAAATAGTGACGCTACCCTCTTTAAATAAATATTAAAATCTGTATTATGTAGGTAAGTTTAAGGTTACTAGTGAGTATACATAATACATATATATATATTTTTTTGATATGTATTATTACAGATGAATCATTATTTGGTCGCCGACTTCAAAATGTCTATATTTAAGGAATAAATAAACTATTATATTTTACATTCTGGCGATTTCTATTTTTATTTTATATTTTTTATATTAAGTATCTTCAAGAAAATTAGATATTGTAAAGGTCGTTTGACAATTTTCAAAACTAAAAAATATCCCTGTAGGCCATAAAGAATATATATACGAAGACGAGTGTTCTAATGATATTATACAAACAGTTTTAAATTATTATGGGAGAACTAGTTCCCGTGAACTACAGGGGCGTGCAGTCCATGGAAGCAAGTTAAGCAGTGCTTCCCCAAAAAAAATTACAAAACATCTTATAAAATTTAATTTTTAAAATAGGAAACCGTTAATTTAGCTAATATTAAAAATGCTAAAATATTATCTTAATTATCAAGCCCATAATAAATGCGGCTTTGACTCTGACCCAGCCACAATAGAATATCGAATAGAACCTATGCGAGTTAAGTTTTACAACCCCGAAATTGACTTTTTAAAAAACAATTTATTTTTTTAAGAACCGAGCTACATGAATACAATCTTATAACTAACTTAACATTGTTTTGCAAAAACTATTTATATTATAATAATTGCTGATGTCGGCGTTCTAGTTCTGTGAAGTTACACCATATGGTCGAGGTTATGGAACTCATAACTCCTCCCGACCTAGAGACGAGCTTACGGAGGTAGCGAGCTTCAGATGACTATCTCTGAACTGGCTTGAGTGTTAGCTTCTTGGTATCTCGGGGTAGGTTTGGGCTTCTTAAATCTTGGGCTGATAATCCTCTTGTAGACAAAGTAACTGATTACTGTAAATATTATCATATATAGTAATAGCGTCCAAAAACTGAATTTGTGGAAGTATACTGGCTGATGAAGGGCTTCATTTAGTTTCTTATTTTGAGCATCAAGGGCCGTTTGGATCCTTCTTGCTTCATTCAGATTTAAAGAACTCAATTCAAAGTTATTGAACTTCACTGGGTTGGATTCTTCATTTGCATATTTCAAGTTTATTTGGGGAAGTTCGATATTTTTAAAGTGTATTTTGGGGTCTTGATAGGTTTTTAACAATACGTTGTTAATGTATATTTCGCAACTTGGGTTCATCTCAAGAATGTAGGTTCCTTTTAAAGGAATGTTGTCTTTATTTGTACCACATTGTTTTACTGCTACTACTTGGTTTGGTATTACTAACATCCATTCTTGCCTTTCTAATTTTTCAATTTTGATTTCTTGGACTTCAATTTTCATCTGATGGCACTGGGATATATTTTGGCTAAACTTCAGCATCTGTACTTCACAGGGAGGTTCTTTGTCGATGGGCGCTGGGTTTATTTCATGGCAAAGGTATTCTTCTGTACTGACTTCTTGGCATTGTTGATTGAATGAGGCAAACTTCAGCTCATTTAGGATGAGGTATTTTGATTGAGGGAGAATCATTTTAAAGTGATTTGACGAAGGGGTTGGTAAAGGATAAAGGTGGTACAGTATATAGTTGTTATTTTCTACAATAGGCATTTCTATTATAAAAATAATTTGATTCCGTTTAGAATAACTTTTGATTTGTAGTATTTTTTCAAAAATTAGAATATTTTCGAAATTTGGAAAAAACGGAAGTTTACCAGGTTTTATTTCGGTTGTTACAATTTGTATTTCGTTAAGAAGATCGTTGGGGTCTAAAATTGAGTTATGAAATGTGTTTAATTTGGAAAATGTTATTGCTATTTGTATTTTTTCTAAGATATCATAAATTTCTTGAAAAGATGTTGTTATTTGTGAAATTAGCATATGTATTAGAAAATAATGGTTATTTTCCATCTCTTTTGTTTTTAAATTTTTTAGAACTTCTTCAATTTGTAATGTGCGTGATTCTAAGATAAGATGGTTGTGTGTTAGGTTTTTAGAGATTTCTTGAAATAGTTTATTAGATTTTTGTACTATGGTTATTTGTTCTTGCATTGCCGATTTTAAGTTATTTTCGTTGGCGAATATTGAAGAGATAGTTTTGTCGTATTTTTCGGCATCTTCTTGATCAAGATTGCCTGTTAAAGATTTTATTATTGAACCTAAGCCATTTACGAGTCCTCTTTTTGTTCTGTTTTTAAATGCCAAAGGATTTATCTGCACTATTTGTGTTTTAATTTTATTTTCGAGGATAGAAGCTAAATTATAGGAGTTGTAGAATTCTTTTTTATATGTTGTTGTGTTTTTCAAAGAAGTTATTATTTTCTTAAAACTAGATTGTAGCAAAATATATTCGTCTATTATAGGGGTAATATCATAAATTTGTACGAAGGACCAAAAATCGATTATATTTTGGGAGTTGCCAAGTTTGAGTGGTAATAGTCCGGGATTCTTGTCGAGGTTGTGGAAGGTCACTTCTGTGCTTGTGCTTTCGAAGAGCCTGCAACAACAGGGGTTTTTAATTCCTTTATGTGAATACTTTCGATCTTATTGTTTAATTTATTTTTCATTGAGACTTTATTGTTTTCTAATAATTCTAAAATTTCGAAAGGACCGAGAAATTTCTTTTCCTTTTTGTCTCGTCTGTTACTGTTTTTGTAAACAGTCTGTCCTACTTTAAACTGATGTTGCTTTGGTCCTAGAGTGTTACGTTTTTCTATAACTTTTTCTTTTTGAGTTTGTAAGGTATTTTTATGTCGTCATAAAGGTGTTTTAGTTTATCGTTATGGTTAGATACATAATCTGCATAAAATGTTGTTTTTATTAAGTCGCATGGATCTCTAGAATTAGTGTGTCCGAATGTTATGTCGAAAGGGGTGTATTTAGTCGACGAATGTATAGAATTATTGTAGGCTATTAAGGCATATTTCATTAGTGTTTTTGAGTCTTCCTTTTTAAACCTTTCTCTTAAAATACGTAGGTGTTCTATGATTGTAGAGTGGAAACGTTCTACGGGTGAATTAGATTCATGGTGAAAGGGTGTAGTAAAATGAACATCTATTTTATGAGCTTTTAAAAGTTCTTGTACTGTGTTGTTTTTGAATTCAGGGCCATTGTCCATTATTATCCTTTCGGGTATACCGTAAAAGGAGAAATAATGTATTAGGGCTGTACAAATTTCTATAGAGGTTTTGCCGGAGATAGGCAAAGCTTGTCCTAATTTTGAAAAAGTATCTATAATGGTGAGAAACTCTTTGTTATCGAATTTAAAAACGTCAATGTGTAATAATTGGAATGGTTTGCCTACTGTTTCACTAAGAACCAAAGGTACATAGGGTGGTTTACGTGAATATTTTGATGTTTGGCATATTTCGCATTCGTTAATATATTTAGTCACATCTGTTTTCATGGAAGGCCAGTAATAATTTCTTTTAAGTTTTTCGAAGGTTTCAGAAATACCACGGTGGTTACACTTGCCTTCGTGTTGGTATTTAATAAGAAGAGTGCGCTCTTCGACGTCTTTTATTGAATTTACTAATTTGGTACATTTTATTAACTTTAAGGCTGTTGCATAAAAGTGTCTCATGTATATGTCGTTAAATTCGAGATACATGGAATCGTCATAGAAATATAAGTGGAAAGTTTTGTTGTCTGATGTGTACGTTTTTAGGAATTCTAGTATAAGTTTAGGATTACCTTTTCCGATTTTTACGTTCCAAATATTGTGTTTTTCAAAAGTGTCCCAAGTAACTAATTTTGTCATAGGGATTTTTTGAAATTATTATTTGATTAGGTTTATTATTTACAATTTCATCTAAGATTGAAATACCTTCGTTAATTGTTTTTCGATTACTGCTAGAGTGAGGTGTTTGTAAACTACACTCTGGTATTTGAGGTGTTTGTGGTTTTTGAGATGTTTGAGGTATTCGAGATGTTAGATGTATGTGAGGTGTTTGAGATGTTTGTGGTATTTGAAGTGTTTGAGGTATTTGGAGTGTTTGAGGTATTTGAGATATTTGAGGTGGACCTATTTGTATGTCTTGTAAAATTTTAATTTTATTTTCTTTAGTTTTCGGTGGTTCTAAATTTTGTAAAGTTGAAGTAATGTCGGTTAGTTCTAAGCTGTTTGGGTCAAACTGGTCTAAAAAGGTGTCTATATCTAGGTCTATATCACCGGGGTTATTTATTACGCTTTCATTTTCAATCGCATTGATACAGATTCGCGAGAGTGCGTCTGCGTTTGTATTTTGCTTGCCCTTTTTATAAATTATTTCGTAGTCATATTCTTCGAGTTTTAACCTCCATCTTACAAGTTTACTGTTTGGTTTTTTAAGTTAAAAAGCCATACTAAGGGGCGATGATCAGTGAAAATTTATAATCTTCGACCAAATAAATAAGGGCGAAAATATTTACATGCCCATACTATAGCGAGCAATTCTTTCTCGATGGTAAAGTATTTTGTTTCAGAATCATTTAATGTTCTAGAGGCGTAAGCTACCGGTTTGTCGTTAGGTACATTGCCTTGTGATAATACTGCGCCTACAGCGAAGTTGCTAGCGTCGGTCGTGAGAATAAAGGGCTTTTCGAAGTCAGGATATTGAAGGATCGGTGCATTGATAAGCAATTGTTTACAGTGATTGAATGAATTGACAAAATCAGGGTTATGAACTATTTTTGAATCTTTTTTTCAGGCAAAGGGTCATAGGTTTGGTAATTTTTGCAAAGTCCTTAACAAAGTGTCTGTAGTAGCCTAATAAACCTAAAAATGATTTTATTTCCTTTTGGGTTTTTGGAATCGGGAAATTTTTTATAGCAGAAATTTTGTCAGGATTGGGTTTGACTCCTTCTGTGGTAACTACGTGACCTAAATATTGGACTTCTTTTCTTAGAAATTCGGACTTGTCCATTTGAATCTTAAAGTTTGACTCACGAAGTCTGCTGAAAACTTGTCTTAATCGAGTAATATGTTCCTGAAGTGAGGTACTAAAAATTACGATGTCGTCTAGATATACAAGACAAATTTCGTTTTGAAGACCACGCAATATATTGTCCATCACCCGTTGGAATGTTGATGGTGCGTTTTTTAGACCGAATGGCATTCTTTTGAATTCGTAATGTCCATTTTCGGTAGAGAAAGCTGTTTTCTGAACGTCCTCAGGATCCATCTCGATTTGATGAAATCCGTTTGCCAAATCTAAAGTTGTGAAGTATTGACTTTTGCCTAATTTGTCTAAGATGTCTGAAATATTAGGGAGGGGGTATTTATCATCAATAGAGCGTTCATTAAGGCGCCTATAGTCGATGACAAGCCTCCATTTACGTTTTCCAGAAGCATCTAACTTCTTTGGAACGATCCAGATGGGGCTGGACCAAGGGGAGACTGAATTTTGTATAATACCTTGTTCAAGCATCTTCGAAATTTGTTGTTTTACTTCTGTTCTGTGGATTTCGGGGTAACGATAACTTTTTGTGAAAATAGGTGACTCATCCTTTAAATTAATCTTATGCCGTATTTGATTAGTGAATGTTAAGGGGATTTTATCACAATAGAATATATCTCTATACTCTAAACATAAATTTCTTATTGCTTCTCGTTCTTCAGAGTTGCAATGGTCAAGGCGAAGATTTTTTAAATTAGATTTTAAAATGGAATCATGATAATCGGAAATATCTTGGTCAGTTTCCATTTTCTCAATAAAGTTAATGTGGCACATATCAATGGGTTCGATATCAAATGGTTCGGTAAAGTTTATTTTAACAGGAAAGTCGCAAGAGTTGGTAACAGATGTTATAGCACAGTAATTTGAAACATTTACAAGAGCTTTAGGCATTTCGAGATTATTTTCAAATTTTGTATAATCTAAAATACCTATACCGTTTTCCATCTTTACTGGTACTTTTACAATTTGTTGCGTTCTCGCGGGTATATTTATATAGAAATTTTGAAATTTATTTTCGGTTTTCTTATTAGATTTTTCGTAAATAATACAAATTTCAGCAAATGGGGTTTTTAATTTTCCCTCTTTTATGTTAATGCTGGCGTTTAATTGACTCAAAATATCTGCGCCTATTAAGCCATCATATTTTTGAGAAAAGTCGAATAAGTAATATTTGTGAAAGCCGTTTGTATTAAAAATAGTAAAAAATGGTATATTAGCAACTTCATCGTGGTTTGACATGGCATGTGCCGTTTGAATATTAAATGTTTCTTTTTTTATAAATTGTTTATAAAATTTATGCGCGATGTCAGGACTTATCAAACTTCTAGAACTACCTGAATCGATTAAAAAATAAGCGTTGATTTCGGGAATAAAAATATACGGAAGGTCTGATCTCATATTATTGAGAAATATTATGTCTGGTTGTTGTCCTGATGAGCGAGCGAAAAATTTTCCTCGTAATTGTTATTATTACAAGTAACCGCAGGTGAATATTCCGTCGAGTATGTGTCAGCATAATATGTGGGGTCATATGGGTATGGATATGTATTGTCCGCACCATAGTAATTTTGATTTATTTCATAATTATTTGAAGAATAATTTTGATTATCTTCATATGTCGGGAAATCTATAATTTCGGTATTTTCTTCAGGGTTTTCAATAAGGGCTGAAGGGTTAGTTATTTGCTGGGCCAAACCAAAATTTGGTTTTGGTTTGTTTAGCACAGTGTTGCCTGAACTAGTGTCCATAGGCGTTACTTTATTTAATTCAGTTTGTCTTTGATTTCGAATTATTGCGCTTGATTTTGGAAATGAAGGGGGTTGGTTTTGTGGTTGCCTGTTATTAGAAAATGGGAATCTGAAATTTTTATTTTGAAATGGTTGTCCCTGTTGGAAAGGTCTGGGTGGAAAATTGTTTGCTGTTTGCATTGGCTGAAATGGTCTAGGAGCGAAATTATTGATCATGGGCATTGTTTGAAAAGGCCTAGGGGCGAAATTAGTAGGTGGTAATATGGGTCCAGGTAAAAATGAAAAATTTGGATGGGGATATGTATTTTGCGGTCTAGATTGAATATTTGAGTTTTGGTTTCTTATATTAGGCAAATTTGTGTTATATTGATTTTTAAAATTAGAATTTGTTGTATAATTTCTACCTGAACTAAACTGAATAAAATTTTCTTCTTCAGTTGTATATGCTAACGCTTCTTCGAGATTTTGCGGGTTTTTAAGTCTGACTACTAATTGCATGTGATAAGGAAGACCTGCTAAAAATGTTTTTAAGGCAAAATCATCATATTGTGCTATTTTAATTCTTTTTTCTGTGTTATCGACTATGAGAGTACTTAATTTTGCAAATAAAAGGCTTCTGGCATCTTGTATTCGCATGCCGAAATTTAAAGGTGATTCATTTTTTTGTGGCTTTATAGAAATCAAATCGGTTCGATGTATTTGGCCCTAAACTTCACTTGCCCGAACTTACATTACACATAACCGTCACTGGCGCTAACAGTCGAAATCCCGACACATTGGAATGCATGGAATTCGTCGTTGGCCTTAAACGTCGAAATACATAAACATGCACGCCAATGATGTAAGAAACTTCTGTCACTGTTGCCAAAGTGCATTATTGTTCTAAAGAAGTACATATTTCCGACAATATTAGTAATATTGTCAATTGTGTTTTTTTATTTATGTTTGATAACATGTTATTAATATTCCTGAATAATAAGTTAAATCGTTCTCAAAGAATTACCTAGTTTATAAAAATAGCAAATAGCTACGTATTAATTCTACTGCTACCGTATCGGTGTTAAGATACAATAAAATAAGTTTTACTAACATGACGAAAAATGCCTGTAAATTGTTAGTTGGTTGTGAAACGTGCAGAAATAATATGCAAGCTTTTACTGTGTTCCCGATAAGTCCTGAATTCTCAGTTTTTCGCCCATTTAAATGCAATTTCAAGAACGAGATTACTAGAAAGTTAGATTCAGCAATTTAAATGGGCTATCAAATTAGGACATCAGAAAGTATATTGTAACATACAAATTTCATATTGGTAAGCCATCTAGATTCTTTTTTTGTATATACATCTATTTTCTTTAATGTTCCTCTTCGGATTTTCTTCAATATATCGGTTTTTTAATGTATAGTGCACACTAAATGTTAGTTAAAAGAAAAACCTCGACAAAAACATTTGTATTTGGTTGATAACATGATTATGATATATAGTTGTGTTTGCATTTTTAGGAAAACCAAGTAAATTCATGGATGTATTAACCACAGTGGGCTCCATCTTGGCAAATCGGGGTATGTATCTCAGGCAACAATAAAAAATGAAAATCTGCTTTGCATATAAAATTATGAGTAGACAGACAAAGCAGTGAGGAATGCTTCCATAGTCCATCTGAGAATAAATATAGAACTGCTGAGGTAATTCATATGTCAAAATAATTATATATTTTAATAATAATGAGGCATTTTTTCTTTTCAAAATATTTTCTATTTAAAGATAACTTTTAGAAAAATTTGTTAAATAAGTAGCAAAATAAAGTGCTTTGAAGATTTATTTCACATGAAGAGATCCATATACTTATCATTTTTAAAAAGATAACTATTACTCTCATACAGAGCCATGCTTACCCTAGTTTTGGCCTGGGACAAAATTTATTTGGGGTCTGTATTTTCAAAAAAGGCAACCTATTTTGTTAATGTTTACAAAATGTAACACTTGTGTCTTCAATGTTGGAAAACCCCTCAGAACCCCTAAGGTATTTTGATGTTCTCTATTTCTTCAATGATTTAAATGAACAGTTTCATACTAGGCTCTACATATAAGCAGGACGTAATCTGTATATAAAAGTTAAAATAATCATCTGGGGAACAGAATTCTCTTTCAATAAGAATTTTTTGGTTTACTTTTATCTTTTGAATACATTTTATTTTTAATGGTAATATATATAATTTTATACATCCGACTAGAGAACCCTTATTAAATAAAGAAATTTGGTGAAGTGTCATAACCAAATCGTTCCTACACCTGTGTTGATATTATTGGAGATATCTCTATTTCTAGAAATTAAGTTTCCATTGTTTAAAAAATACATTATTTATACACTAAACCAAAGAATCTTGAAAAGAGTTGATACTTTTGAAGACTTGGGAATGCTATTGAATTCCAAATTTACTTTTGCCAAATACATAGATAATATCACGAATAGGACAATAAAACTAATAGGCTTTATTTTAAGATGTCTTTGACCTTATATATATATATATATATATATAAATATATATATATATATATATATATATATATATATATATATATGTATGTATATATATATATGTATGTATATATATATATGTTTATATATATATATATATATATATATATATATATATATATTTATAATATATATTTACTTGTTTTATATTTTGATAGGTTGCACTTTGATTTTGTAATTTGTTAAGTCTAAAAATGTTAATGACTATTTTCTGTTAATATATATTTATTTATTTGAAAAAAAAAACAAACATTGTTTTTTATAAAAACAGGCAAAAATACACAAACAAAAAGGAAGTGTTATGATAACTAAAATCATTTAAATTTTCCTCTACACTCTACAAGGTTTTCTATGAGAGATGAATAAGAATTTATTTATGGCACAAATATAATTGAAATTTTAATGTAACTTAAATGCTTTTATTGTCTAAGAATTCTTTTTTGTCTTATTGACAAATCTGATTTAGATATTGAATTAAATTTGCTTATATAATTAAAAGTATTGAGCTGAATTAAGATGTTAAATGAATGGAAAGAGCAATGGTATGTGATTGTCTTGTATGACCAGTTTGGATGAAATAGGGAATATTCAGGATGTTACTGGAGTGGTCCCATAGCAAACATATTAAATATAGCAGAATGATGCCATATTTAACATGTTCTACATGTATACACGAGCGCGAAAGACAATCTATACCACGTTCACTATATTGCCAGGAAAAAAGTATTGATGTTAATATGGTGATTCTGGTAAAATTTCATATGCAATCGACTCAAGGCGTCTAAAATTTTAACCTAAGTTTAGGCTTTATAACTTGAAACTTTGTATAAAGAAAACTAACAAGGATGAAATAAAAATTACTAAATCAATATAATAAACAACAAAAAGTAAACAGTAATATTTTATTCCTATATATGTAGGTACTCATTATATAAATGTCTGTTTATGATTAAGTTATTAAGAATTAGTTTGAAGATGACTTCATAAAGTCAAATTTTCAATGTGGAATAAAATATTATTTTTTACTTTTTAGTGTTTTTTTTGAAGTAGATATTGTGAAGTAACTCGCCAGAAGCGAATCCCATACCCTGTGTCTGTGAAGTCAAAGCCAAACTTATTCTTAATTACCAAAATATATTTATGTAACGAGTGTTTTGTTTTACTATCTCTATTCGCTTGGTGACTAAAATTTTCCAGATGGAATATAATATTATTTTCCAATTTTAGGTGCATTTTTTGAAGTCAGTTTAATTTTTATACATCTTTTATTTCATCCTTTTTAGTTCTATTTATATGAGTTTTATTTTAAAAGTCTTATTTAATAAATAACCATAGAATATATATGTAAATTCCTGATAAAATGGTGAACGTCATACTTTTTTACAATATGCTAGCTGTGGGACCACTCGGGCAATATCCGGAATATTCTCTGAAAAATTCATCCAAATTGTTGAAACCATCGCAGAGTAATCGTTGTACATACATAAAAAAATGCATAGGGTGAAATTAATAACCTCCTTTTTTGAAGTCTGTTAAAAATTGCATTAATATTTGTGACACGGCCAGCTAAACAAAATAAAGGAAATGCCTGTAGATCCACCATTTTTTGTCCAATTGTAAATATTTAAAAACTGACATTCATAGAATTTAAAGTTTTATCGGAATATAAAAATGCATAGATGGCACAACTTCTGATATATTTATAACATACTTCTACAAATAAGCATTTAGTTTGATCATTTTTTTATTATATGGGATCATTATTTAAATATATGTAGTTTTTTTTTTCGTTTTCTTTTTAAAATTCAAATAGCATAAGTTCACCAGTACCTGATTATTTTTCGAAGTAGTGCCATATCTATTTCATTCATTTCTTTTTTTTTAGTAAGTGTGTTAATGTTTTTGAAAGTAATTAGAGATTTTCTTTATTTTTAGTATGCCCAAGGATGACCATTATGTAATAAGATCACCAACAAGATGGAAGCTCTAGAAAGTAAGAAAATGATATCTTGGACTGTGTCATTGGTTAAAATCTGGCCTTCTTACCAACTATACCGATTCAGTTATTGCCAGGGGTGAGGTATGTGAAAACAACCCCTTTGTGAGTTGAGAAAACCGATTACATCATAAGAAGATAACATTTACTGTAATGTGTTTTAAATAAAATTTATGTTTAATATAATCTTAGGTTTAGATTTATTCTGAAAACAAGCTATATAAGGACTTATTCACCATTTTGTGAAGTAGGTTTTTATTTATGCCATTACAACGTGTCTTGACTTATTTATGAATAGACTTTTACTTCTTAAAACTTTTTATTGCTTTATTTCCTAGCTGTAATAGTACACTCAAATAATCTATGCTAATTTAATTAAAATTTGGATGATTAATTGATGTAATTGAATAAATTAGTTTTCTTTACATTAAGAGTCACTTTAAAATGATCCAAAAACCATTTAACCTTATTCATGTCCTTAATTAATAAATCCTACACTTCTTCCTGTGTATTACTGGGGAAAATCAAAATAGAGTCATCAGCATAGGCTGGCTTAAAGCTCCTCCTACTTTAACATAATCAGATTCATTTTAAAAACATTTAACACGGATCCTCCACATCATATAGCTATGCACAATGTCCAGTAGCATAGCCTGAGGGATTGTGTCAAATGCTTCACAAAAATTAGGAACTTACACAGATGTATAACTTTTAAAAATATTTGTGACTAAATACACAAAATGATTTAAAATATATCATTTTTTAAAATATAGCTATTATTATTACATCCAGGGTTAGGCTTACTCCAGACTGGACTCAGAAAAAAATCATACAGTCTCTACATAAACTTAAAGTTATCATAGGAAAAATACAGTTATCTGTATTTTAAAAACAAGACAATGTATCTTGTTAATCTTTTCAGAATTTGAAAGCTTGCTTCTTTAGCTTTAAGAAGCCAGTTATTTTGATTACTTCTTCAATTCATTAAAAATAGTTCGTTCACACCTTAAATCTAGCTTCAAAAACCACCACCATATTTAGTCAAAAAGAGGGGAAGCAGTAATTCATTTCTTATGAAATTTGTAGTCAGACTTAAATTATTCATATTGTAAAAAAGTGATGTGATTTGTAGCATTTTAATCAAAATCAGTGCAATCTAAGCTTCAAAAATGATCATTGGAGATTAAATATCAGTATTTTTTATTGTAAGGGTAAAAAACTCACTAAATTATATGTAGCTTCATTACGCAATGCAAAAAAGATTAAAGAAATATGGATCACTAAAACATCTGTTTTTGTATAATTAATAATTATGGTCTGTTGCATTTGGAGAAATTTAAAAAGCAAAACAATTGTTTTTTAGGATCAAGATCAAAACTTTGGATATTGTGATTTAAGTAACAGTTTTCCATCTCAAACAGATCTTACCATCAAAATGTTTAGCTAACGTTTGAGAGTTAAGCTTTGCTGAGGAAGGAAGTATAACATTGGAGTGAAAAATGAAAAATGTATTCTCTTGATGTCACAGAGTCTAAGTGGACATTTGTTACTTTAAAGTTTTTATTGAAATTTACCAAGTTCTTTCTCATTATATTTTCTTATGGGAAATTATATAAATAATTTCTCTAAATGAACTTTCGAACTAAAAAATCTTCTGTTGTTGACTCTGATGTTATTTATTGAAAGCTTTTTACTGTACTTAAATTTGTAATAGTTAATGTAATTGTATGATTTTTATGCATTCGGGCACAAACAAATAAATCAGTAAATTTATGTGTTTTAATTAAAAAATTACAAAACTTATTCCTAGTTATTATATATTATATTTATTTTAGCACTTAATTTTTTCTTTTGGAGTTAAACTTATATTTTACTTCTAGTTTCAGTATCTGAGTTTTATTACCTGACTGTATTAAATATTTTAGGTTTCATTACTTAACTATTTTTCTATGTTTTGGACTTTATTATTTCTTTTGTAAAATTAAGTTTTCTTTTTATATAACAATATATTAAATAAATACAAACATTGTGAATTTGTAAACTAGCAAAAGGCTAAATAAAGGATAATAATATAATATACTCAATATACCATGGTCTATAGCTGCATGTGCATTATTTTAAAATTATCATATTAAAACCGTGACAATTAAAATTGAAGATAGGTTGTATCAGAAATACTTTTACCAACAACAAAATATAATAACAATGACAGGCAAACAAATAGTATTTTTATCATCTAAAATGATCAATTATCATCTAGTGATGTACAGGAATATTGATTATAAATTGAACCCTCATTTTTTGTGGGACACCCATGTTATATTATGTCCATTAAATAAGTATCTTTTTGCTAATCATAAATATACTAGGTTTGATATCTTTACCTTTAAAGGCAATTGAGAAAAACCATGACATAAGAGGCAAGTAATTCATATCTGTGTTATGTTTTCTCTAACATCTCTGATAATAGATATATTGGCAATTTCCTGTGTTCAATGTGTCAAACCTAATATAATTATAATTAGCAAGAAAAGACCCATTTGATGGACATATACAAGGTGTACCATCAAAACAAAAAAAAATTGTCATGCTTTTCCAAAAAACACCCAGTATACATAGAAAATAATAGATTAAAAATCTACAACTTCTGCATTTACCATTTTTTCTACCCCTTTCAACAAAAAAGTTAAATGAAGGTTTAATTTACGATCAATCAAAATTCGTATGCAATCATAAAACGCTTACTTCCTTTTGAAGTATTCAAGATTTTTGTGTAATTATATAATATGATTTGTTCTTAAATTCCAATAGGATTTGATTATATATCCTTGGCACCATTTACTATGAATTTATTTTAACAAATAATGACATTACGTCAAAGTCAGTTAAATAAGATATTGTTTAAACTAGATTTTTCTCAATTAAAAATTATTTTACTTAGTCCAACATTAAACAAAGCACTACAGGTATTATAAGAGGGATAATGCTTTTAGTCAATGTCTATCCCTCTTGAAACACTGTCTCAACCTTAAGGTTTGGAACTATTTATTTAGAAAACTTAACATTTACTTGAATAAAGATTCTAAAAGATATACCACAATTTTTTTTAACAATACGCATTCTTATAAGTTTGGCGGCCAGTTCCCAACATATGGTAAAGTCAACAATAAGATGTAATATTTTTTGGAAATTCTATAAGATTAGGCTATAAAAGTTTATATTTTAAAAGTTAATTGATGAAATAATTTACAAGATCTAAACTACTTTATACCAGTTAATAAACTTAAGAATCTGAGAGCATGAAATTAATTGAGGGTATCTTCGAAAGACTTTTGTCATTTATAATTATATCATGCACCTAACTTTTTCCTAAACCATACGTAGATTTAAACAAAAATTGAAGATGTGATGTGCGATATCTGGCACACTTACTAAATTAACTTATTACTGAATTGTGTATACCAACTGGAGAAAATATATAAATAGGCCAGTTAATATTTTTAAAATATGGGGAAAAATTATTTAAATTTCTAATCCACTTTAGCTATATATCTTTAATTAATATATAAAATATGTGATACACTTTAAAAAATTTATTCAACATGGAATTAAAAATAAAGTTGACACTACATTTATCATATGGTGCATCTTTTTTATTTCTCAAACTACACACTTTCTCAGCAACAGTAATTATAAATGAACAACTTTATGTGACAAGCATATTTAGTAAATTTATCCACTTTATGTGACAAGCATATTTAGTAAATTTAAAGGTGCAGAATTTGAAGCTTCCATATAACAAAGAGGCCCAATTATTACATTGATGGAATGGGCTATAACTGGGGCTATATGACACTCAGATCAATACCCGTAACTAAAGTCTTTTCTTTCTTCCTATGCAAACAGGGCAACAAAGAGTACTCAAGTATGACTATAATATACACGTCACTAATATCTGCAATGCACATACATATGAGCAGAACTAACTTCCTAAGCCTTGTCTACGATACCTATATCAAACATCAAGACTTGCATTGGTCCTAAAACAAATTATAATTAATAAAGTACCTGCATGAATAACAAGCTTAGGGAAAATCATTAACAATCTTATAAAACCCTAATCAATATGTGACTGATAAACACTGATTTTTAGATAGGTATTTGCTTAGGATCAGGATAAAAAATGAAACACCAAAAAAACTTTAAAAAAAGTAGAAATTATGTGTCTCAAAAAGCTCACAAAACAAATTAGTTGAAAGATATATATTCAAGCTTAAAGGCTTTTGTGGATTTTTATATGGTCTTTTGTTTTATCTTTAGGTAGGGAACAACATCAACAAATAAGACTATCTGAGTGTAAAAACTGAAATGGTTGCAACTCTATACCATATTCACACTATTCTAAAATAAACATACCCAGTTTAAAAGTAGAAGGTTTAAAATCAACTCGATGCAAACAAGCAATAACCTCTTCCTGGGCTTTCCAACATTTTTTTTTTTTCATTATTCCATTAAATAGAAATTATCTTGTGATAAACAAATGCTTTATAATAAACAAAAAAAAACAATAAAAATATTTTCACTTCAAAGTTAGAATACAGGGAAATACGCTAACATCATTTTTTCATGGTGTAGTTTTGATTAAAAATGAATAAACAAATAAACAATATATTTATTTTTATCAATAAAACTTGACAACACAGGAGGTCCATTTAAAGAATTTTTAGCCAGTAGCGTAGCTCGCCAATTCGCTATTTAAAGTGTCGGGCTAGCGCCGCATTCCACACATTCCAATCTGTCGGGATTTCGACTGTTAGGGCCAGTGAAGTTTCGGTCCACTAACTGTTTGGGCCGATATAGTTTAGGGGAAAATACGCACTACCATCAAATCTTGTATAAGGCAATCAATGCCTCTTTGATCGGAAAATGTTAAATTTAATGTATTTTTTATTAAAACCCAAGAGTTGAGCTCTGATCTTGACCCAATTAAATCAGCTGCCCTACCTCGTAACTTACTTAATATGGTATCTAAAAGTATTACATTTATAGGGTCTTCAAGATTAGTAGAATTTTGAAAATTTTTTAATAAGTTTTCACATGAACAGATAAATCTTTGAAGCAATTTAGTATTACCGTCAAAAGGAGGAATGTTATCGGCTTGGTATCTCATAAGCGGAATATCGCGACTCATATTTTCGGTTGGTGTAGATGTTTCGAGATTTAAATTATTATCAAGAACTGTTAAAAAAGTATCGTCGTTCGAGCTTACGCTTAATTGAGATAAATTTGCAATTATATCGTCAATATCAGACATAAATTAAAAATACTACTTTATAGAAATAAAAATGCCTATTTAAAACTAGGAAAAGTGGGAAATTTTGTATAGGAAAATGAGCACTTACAATAATATTCCAGCGAAGATTAACTGCATGTTCTTCTTGGCTGCTTTTTCTAAACTACTGCCTAGAGGATCCGATGCGAGGTGTCCCAGGCGTCTTAATTCTAGGTTCCCAGAGGTTCGGTCGATGTTGGACTTCTCCCTGGTAGGTTCTTGGGGGCTGCAAACTTCTTTTTTTTTCTTTTTTCTGGTTTTAGATCGACGAACTGTTGAAACAGACCGGATAAGCGATGTTTGTCTTTTCCGTTCGATCAAAATCCGTGCCCGACTGCGCCAGTTAAGTTTTACAACCCCGAAATTGACTTTTTAAAAAACAATTTATTTTTTTAAGAACCGAGCTACATGAATACAATCTTATAACTAACTTAACATTGTTTTGCAAAAACTATTTATATTATAATAATTGCTGATGTCGGCGTTCTAGTTCTGTGAAGTTACACCATATGGTCGAGGTTATGGAACTCATAACTTGCGAGCCGCCAGCTTCTCTGCAGCCAAGTCCTGTATGCTTGATGTCCTGTGAATCGAGCCAGAGGTTATTGAACTTTCCACCGGCTGTTTGCAATTTTTGCATTTCAGTTGCGTGCTTTAAGTGGTAGCGGAAGCTATCGTTGGAGTAGATTCTTTGTTTGAACGGCTATCCGTGTGTTGTATGATACGTACGTCGCGTCGCGTCGTACATGGTGCGATATAGAAGACAATAATACGGACGTGGATATGCAAATAGCGTCAACTTCGGCTGTCGGTAATAACGTTGAAAATGTTGGAGAATTTAGTAAGAAGAGTGTGTGTGAATGTGTGGTGTGTGTCTTAATAATAAAGTGATTTTCAACATTAAACTTCGCTGATAAGCTTCAAATAATTTCCAAAGGAAGAGCAAAACCGCCTATGAAAAATTTAACCACAAAAATGAAAAACTGTATTAGACATTTTTATTCGGAAAAACAATACGAACAATTTAAATGGCTAACAGGGTGTGAAAATATAAGTAAATTATTTTGTTGGCCATGTTTACTTTTTGAAAATGAAAAAGGTCTCTGGAATAAAACTGTTTTTTTGCGATTTAAACAATTTCCATAAAGCTGTAAAAAGACACATTATGTCCAAAGCGCATTTGCAGGCTGTCATAAAAGAAAAAGTCTTTGGCAAAACCAGAATTGAACACGCCCTTAATAAACAGTTGGAAATTAGTCACCGCCAACACAATGAACTAGTCGATAAAAATAGGCAAATATTAAGAAGACTTATCGATGTTGTTTGTTTTCTCGAACAGCACGAATTGGGATTTAGAGGTCATGACGAAACAAGGATTTCTTCAAATAGAGGAAATTTTCAAGATTTACTTAGTTTAATGGCTAAATATGATGATTGCTTAAAAAATCATTTAGAGCAGTCTAGCGTTTTTCGCGGAACGTCGCGCAACCATTATTCTAAAAAGAATTAAGCAGGAGATTGGCGAGGCGCGGTTCATTGCTATTGTTCTGGACGAAACAACTGATATCACTAATTTTAGCCAATTATCTATAGTAATACGCTACGTTAAAACAGACGGAAGTATTCAAGAGCGATTTTTAGGTTTTAAGAATGTGTCCGAAAATCGTACAGCAGATGCATTATATACCGTAGTTTATAACGTTACTAAAGAAATTAATGGAGGGAAAAAATTAGTTACTCAAGTTCGAGAAACTTTCCCAAGTGCTGTGTTTGTCCATTGTTTTGCTGATAAATTAAATTTAGTTTTATCCTAGTCCATCAATTACATTAAAAAGTATAAAGTATTTTTCGTTACTTTAAGTGGCATGGCTGCTTTTTTTCCAAGTCAACAAAATGTACACAAGCTTTGGACTCCATTGTCCACAAACGATTGTTCAAAGTAGCTCCTACTAGGTGGAACTATAATGGAAGACTTGTGTTAACAGTATCTGAAAATCGTGAAACACTGATTGAACTATTTGAGGATATAATAGAAAATAATGAAACGTGGGACTCAGAAGCAATAAATAGTTCGAGGGGGTTTTTAGACTATTTGAAACGAGATTTTAATTTTAATTATTTGTTGAAGATATTTTCAGAAATATTTCCATTCTCGGACAATGTTTTTAATATATTACAAACTAAAATAAATGATATTGCTTTTTGCCTAAAAAAAGTGGATGATTTTAAGTCCATGTTAACTCAAAAAAGAGATGACTTTGACCCACTTTGGGAGAAAACGATGACGTTAAATGTAGAGCCACAAGCCAAGCGTCTTCGAACAGACAAGGTGGGAGATGTTCAAACAGCATACAGACGCCTCTTTTATAAAATAATCGATCAAATTCAGCAACAAAGAAACTATAGATTTAACGGTTTAAATGATTTTAAATTCCTCGATCTCTGCAATTTTGATGCATTTAAAGGAGAAACTTTTCCAGAAGATGCATTTAAATCTCTTCTTCATTATGGCTAGTTCTTCGACCGAGTGTTACTGCGATCTGAACTAAAAGTGATTTACGAAACTGATGACACGCCCCTGCTTTTGTATGACTGGTTAATTTGACTGTTAGAGAAAGCATTTTGATGACGATTAGTCCTATATTTGCATTAATTACTTCTCCTCTTAAAATGGAATTCTTGTTAAAAAGAGCAAGGCCAGTTTAATTAACCAATCATTTTGAGGACCTACATATATGACAGTATAATATTTCTTACGATGCCATAACAGTTTAAGTTTCAACATTATGAAGAACACGGGGCTAATAAAAGAGGCATTAGAACGGAGTAAACATCAAAATAGGCATAAGTTAATTATATCGCTAATTAAAAAATCATAAAATTGGTTAATTTTGATTAATAAAGTAAAATCTGATATCTGAATAAAAAAACGCTTCCCAATTTTAAATATATAGAAAAACAGTTGCCATTAATTACTATATTATTTAGATGGTATGGAATGATGAAGACTAGCATTTTTATATGTAGTAATAAAAGTTGCTATAAAAACAACGTCACATTAAAAATAATCAAAGTGTCTAAAAATATGTTCCTGCATTAAATTAAAAGTGTCTGTTTGATCATGTCTTTATGATTATATACAGAATAATACCCGGTTAATAAGGAAATTTAAAGTCTGTTAGCTGTATTTTTAAAAGTAGTATTAATAAATCTAAGAATAACCTTACATTAAAAAGTATTAAAGTGCGTATAAACATTTTTGTTTGTTAAAATGCAATACTAATGTAAAAACATAATATGCACTAATTAATAATTCACCATGTATAAATATGAAAAATTTTTCAAAATTATTATTTAGGCCTTCAGTAAACAATTTTATATTAAAATTGGTTAAAAACCAACCTGCGATGCCCGACATATGTCTATTCAAAAATAATAAAATTGAAAATATAGAACTTTTGGCTCTCGATTTTTGACGCACCCTGTGGTTTGCAAGGTGTTTTGAAATAGCAAAAAAATTCCTGATAGTGCGGACAACATCATATTAAAATAGTAAAGGAAGATTCACGAAGCCCAAAATTCGTTTAATTTGTGCCATGTCCTTTACAATAACTCAAGTTATTATTTTTTATTAAAAGATTAATTTAAAAGGAAATTGCTACAATAGGCGACAATTCGTTTATACCTGCAACTTGGGCATATACGAGGTAATCAGCTATATCTTTGCTGTATAGAATTTCAAGATTCAAAAAGGCACACTGCTATATAGTCATTCTTTATAGCAGTATGCTCGTTGTCGAAAAGGTGGTCCAAATTATTTGTGACACGACTAATTTTATTAAGTGTTAAAGTATTATAGTTTATCTCTAAAAACTATGAAACATATAGAAAATAGCGCACTCTTCGTTTTATCTGTCCCAGCTATAGAGATATTATCTGACGTTGTAACATAGAATTTCTTTATCCTACTTGATATTTATGATAAATAGATAATATTTAGTTATAATAAAATTAAACAATTTAAAAACACAGGTTTCATTTTTGTAACTTTTGCCGGATAATCGTGTCGAAATATCATGAGTCATATTTATCTGTGTTTAAGTGATATTTTTGAAGCAAGAAATTTTATTAAAGCTATCTTACTAGTGGTGGCCCTGTTTCTGGTGTTTGTATTTAAATATTAAAAAGCTCGTAGCTCGCTGGAAAATAACTTTCTAGGTGGTCCAGTGCGCTATCGTACTGGTCATTCTGATGTTGGTTTCGGCGGGTCTGCAACCGATATTACTGGTAATAAAATTGAACACAGATAAGTGAAAAATGTATCTACTTCATACGCCACTCCGCATTCACGCTGATTGACGCCAAATGTGTTGTTGATGCAAATAAGCAGTAGTCAGTAGGTAAGTTACTTGATAAAGATCAAAGCCTACACCGTAACCCAAGAGTTGACAACTTGAGGGGTCTCAGGGATCAAAAAAGACACCGAGGACCGTGGTTTGGAACCCACGTTAAGCTGTAGGTCCCGTCCAAATTGGTCAATACTATGACGGAAAGGAGTCGTTAAAATAAAGCTAGCTAGCAACTTTGTATAATTAAAAAACAAAAAATATAAAAATTATGGGCTGGGCTCCAGGCTCAACATGGAATTTTTTAAAAATCGGCTCCTCTGCAAGTAGATCCGTTCTTGATGATTATAAAAAATATACTAGGTTTGATACGTTTATCTTTACCCGAGCAATAGGAGGAAAGTCATAAAAGTATGTGTTTTAGAGAGAGGTGGAAAACGCTCTATTTCATAATGTAGTAGTGACAGGTTTTTTCCTCATATTTCTCTGGTTTCTTTAAGGTATCATACTATGTATATTTATAATCAGCACAAAGAAGACCATTTCTATGCATAATATACAACTTTGTTTTGTTAATATATATAATAAAAATTACTTGGTTATAAGGTACTTTAATTTTCACTAATACTAAGCACTTTAAAAAGTAAAATCCACTAAGAAAAAAATTTTTTGTGTGCGTGGTTTTGTTAGTTTGAATAGAGAGCAAAATCTCTAAATAATTATGCTGAAATGCATGATCATTCAAATTTTATTCAGAGTTTTGATCTCACGGAGCGAAAGTTTCCGAAGATTTCTTGTGCAATTAAGACGAAACGACTAAGGCAATTCCATTTAGACAGGGTCCAATATCAAGAATAACGATTTCTTACTTGCCGAAAACCGTACAACCTTCCGC
This sequence comes from Kuschelorhynchus macadamiae, assembly GCA_030620095.1. Classification (NCBI taxonomy): domain Eukaryota; kingdom Metazoa; phylum Arthropoda; class Insecta; order Coleoptera; family Curculionidae; genus Kuschelorhynchus; species Kuschelorhynchus macadamiae. The sequence goes on along the minus strand of JAUTXW010002854.1, from coordinate 952,856 downwards.
TTTATGTTAATTATAGCATAATTTCAAATATTTTATATACTTATGAGCTCTTACAACTATATGTTCGGACGATATACGAAATGTTAAAAATGTATGTCTGATTTAAACTGTGTGTAAAATAACAAAAACATAACACATTTGCTAACAAATAAATATTCGGACACACTTGTATCTTATAATTTAAATGTGGTTTGTGTGTGTGTGTGTGTGTGTGTGTGTCTGTGTGTCTCACCATCTTGCTAAAATATAAAATTGTCATTTCCAAAACTTTGTTCTGTGTTAGAATCAAGCTTCGTGATAAAATTTATTGGTACTTTTCTGCATTTACAGTACCATTAATGAACTCAGATTTACCAACTCTTTTACTACTCACAAATCCTCATATCATAACCCCTGGGGAAATTTAGAATAGTCTTTCTGAAATGGTTCTGATTTTATACGAATCACCCTTTTCCAAAAATCACCTACACCTTTTGATTCGTCTCTGGATAACATTACTACTCACGTGCTGGGGAAACATGTCATGAAAGGTATTTTCTTTTTAATATAATGGAAGTTTTAAGTAAAAATTGTTTTGTTTTTACTAAGTACCATAAATCTAAGTTATGGATAAAAATTGTAACTAGACTTATGCAGCCATATAGTGGTAGTGGTTGGGGGGAGGTCTAGAGACCTGACTGGTTGGACTATAAGACTTTTTCATCCTAGCCTAGATCCTCAACCCACCACCACCAGCAACCAAAGCTACCTGTCCTTCCTATATAGGTCTGGATATCTTTCTAAGAGTTCCTTGACTGCATCCCTATGCAAGACCGTAGTACCAAAAATAACTAGGCGTAGTCTTGCTTGTGCTCCACACCTGCCCAGGAAGTAGGGTGGAGTTTCCTCCTCCACCTGACACTCTGTGCAGGTAGATTCCTCCTCACTACCTAACACAGAGAGGTGCCTCCTTAATCGACAGTGCCCGTTTAGTACTCCTACGATGGAATTTAGGGTTTTCCTGTCCCGCGTTAACAGCCACTCTGCTCGGCCTTTATCTGGCTTCACAATCAAGTCTTTAGCTTGCTTGCCTACTACCTTCAAACTGGTCCTACTCACAGCGCAGTTCTTGATGCGCCGATTCATCGAGTGCACTCCTTATCTGTTGCCTAGTAATACCTAAAGCCGGTTCTTCACATATGTATTGGCGGCTCCGAGTCTAGCCAGCTCATCTGCCCAAGGGCGTCGATAATTTTTTTTTTGGGGGGGGGGGGGTAGTATAGCAACATCGTCAGGAAAATCTAAAAAAAGTGATTTAGGCCAAGATTTTCTGCAATTGGTAAGAAAATCAATTGAGATTAGCGTAAAAATAGTTAAATATCAAGAAAAAGAAATCAAAACTTTTTCTTAATTTGTATTTAAAAATTTATTAAAATAAACCTGTGTTTATAAAAGCGCAATACTAATGTGATATTAATAAATGTAAAGTTATTTTGCTCTAGATTTCCCTGGTTCTTAATATATAATGAAATTAACCTAATAACTGAATACAAAAAAAAACTTGTCTGTATAACAAAAAAACTGCAGTAATTAGTTTCAAGCTACAAGTATCGCGTCAATACCGCACCATATTTTTAAAAAGCAATAAAAATGCTATGTTTTCCTTACCGTTATTTTTTAAGTGTCTGCTGATGGCACAATAATAACAAAATATAACACTATTCTATACTATAAAAAATTATTTTCATATACAATTTCACGAAACTGCGTCAACATTTAACCGTGAGACGACCACACAACAGAAAAGAATGCGAAATGGCGCGCAATCAGCAATCGGCGCAATCTCTAAACGTGGTTACCACGCGGCTCGATGTTCGACGTAAAACCCGAATCAACATCGTTGACCTATGTTCCAATGCCGCCGGCCGGCGCCGCCGCCCGCCCGGGACGCTATTAGTCCGTGAGTCAATGTATAAAATTTTACAGTTCACTTTGGTTAAATAAAATGTGTTAAAAATATTTAGTTGTCTATATGTACCTACTTTAATTTACGCTATTACCCCCCGCCCCTTATCGACGCTCTTGCATCTGCCTTCTCGTTACCCACAATGTCCCGGCACCCAAACCAACCTCACCCTCTGGCTCCGCGCTAACTGCTCAAGCCTGTCTATTCAGCCTTAGTCTACAGTATTCTCTGGAGATATTTAATTTTGCCTCGCGATTCCATTGGGCTTGCATCTCTCTTTAGTTCTGCAAATTTTGACCAGAACACGAAATTCTCTATCAGTAGTTCTACGAGGTCGGCCTGGAATTTTACCACGAACATTAACACTAGCTGTCTCTCCATATTTTTTAATAATATTCCCGAGTGTTGATTTTGCAATATTTAAGTCATTTGAAATTTTTTGCATTTATATCTACTTCTGCAATACAGAGATATTATAATTTCTCGCACTTTTTTATTCGTTGCAACATTACGCGTCATTTTCTTATGAATTTATAGGAAAACATGGCGGATAAAACCTAAGTTGACACACGTCACACGCACACTAGATTTATCAGTAAGTGCGTGAATAATATTGATTTTATTGTCAATAAAGATTAGCGTATATTTATTTGTCAGCAAATTTGTTATGTTTCTGCTATTTTGTTATTTAGTTTATCCAAAATAGAATAATTATTCCTTACGATCGGGCATTATGTTATGTAAACAGTATGTAATTTGATTTCTCAGTCAGGAAGACAAAAGAAAAACAGTTTAAATCACACATAAATATGTTTTTATTTTTCGTACTTCGTCCGAATATATACAGAGATTTGCAAAAGTTATAGGACACCATAAATGGCTATATTTACTAAGAACGATTCAATAAAACGGAACTTGTTATTTTATTATAAAACACATGGTTGGCTGATTTTAAAATAATTTACAAAAATGTTTTTGTTTATTAAGACAAATACGAGTAATCAATATTAATAACAATGTGTCATAATTCTATTGCAAAAGTCTGCGTGCATTAACGCCTTTATCAATTTGCTTGAAATAAATTACCTAGTAAGCGTTGACTGCGTGTAACACATTTTTGTTTTGCGATGTGTCAGTTAATTGAAAAGCCACTTGACACAAATGAGCTTCAGTAAAATGTTAAAAAGCAAACTTTAAACTGTAAGAGAGTTATGGAGCACCGAACAAATAAAGAATTACCAATTGCTGAGAAACAAATTAAAAAATGAAGAAAAACCATATGGGGACATAGCGAAGACAATTGGAAGATTAACTGTGCATCGCGTTATACAAAATTATAGAAGAAATAATACCTTGCAAAATAAACCAAGAACCGGCCGACCTAAAAGAATGAAATACGCTTAAAAAAGGTTTATACTACGAGAAGTACGTCAAGAAACTAGGGTTAGTCTTTCCAAATTATCAACAAAACTGGAGAATTATTTGGATACATGAGTACACCCTTCAACCATTTCCAAGACAAACCATAATGCTAAATATAGAAGCCGCGTTGCTAGAAAAAAACCGTATATTTCCGAAATAAATTTGAAAAAGCGTTTAGATTTCAATGTTTTTGGTTCCGATAGAAAGAAGCGGGTATGGAGAAAAAAAATATGAAGAATTTTTGCGGAAAAACCTAAATTGTACTATGAAACACGGAGTGGGTGAGATGCTTGTATGGGGATGTGCAGCCGGACCAGGAATCAAAATGCATTTGATTGAAGGCATTATGGACAAACAGGTTTGTCTGGATATTTTCCAAAACAACTTAAATCTACGTACACAAAAGTTGGGATTGCAGCATGATTTTTTTTTCAACAGGATAATGATCGAAAACATATAGCGTATATAGTAAAACAAGGGATAATTATGACTGTTCCCCACTTTTAGGAGACACCACCACAATCACCGTATCTGAATCCGATCGAACATCTCTGGGCGGAACTTGAGCGAAAATTAAGAAAACATGATATTATCAGTAAAGAAAGGTTGAAAAAATTACTGATATTGAATGGAATAATATTAGCCCAAATTTTACGAGAAAACAAGTGGAATCAATGCCTCGTAGGTTTCAGGCAGCAATTGACTCAAAGGGATGGCCTACCAAATACTAATTTAATAATAACCATAATTAAATATTGGTAGTATTATTAACTATTAATTTTCTTGTTAATAAACTAAATATTTTTTTGCAATTTACTTGACTGTTTTGTGTTATATTTATTTATGGTGTTGTTACAACTTTATTTGGTGTCGAGTTTATTAACTTACATTATTGATGAATCCGATCACGGATGTGGTTTGCATTTTGTTGGAAACTCCATTTAATCGATGAAATGAACAAGATCGGAGTTTTAATAATCATCCTGGTTTTCGGCGTACAAATGCTTATGTAGTAGTCAAATATTACAAAAATTGTTTTGCTGGCCTCGTTTACTAGTTTTCCAATAAATATTTAGTGTGGAATAAGGAAGGATTTGCAGGTATGGTAAATATATAAAGATCTTTACATAAAAATGAAGACTCGGCGGAGCATTTTTTAAAAAGCTTTTAGGTTTATTAATATCGAGAACTTCCCAAAAACTAAAAGATCATCACAAAAAAAAAATGTTTTTACTGGTTGCGTTCTTAAAAAAAATCGTTTGACATTCATTTTTGCGTATCCAATATAAAACGTTGTCGTGAGTCACTCTGTAAAAAAAGAAATGAACATTTTTTTAATGCCATGTTTGATAAAGCAATTTCTATTACAGAAATAAATCATTACAAACGTTAGCTTGCTAAGCTTTCACCTGAAGAAATTAGGGCTAAGTATAGAACCCTTTTTTACGAAATATTGGACCATATTTTAATCAGTGGCGTAACTAGGGTGGTGCAGGTGGTGCCCCCGCACCAGGGCGCAGCCCTGGGGGGGTGCACAAACACAAGGAAATATTTCTTTTATGTTAAAACTACAAAACATAATTTAAAATCGATATAGCCCAACACTACATAAAATATTAAAATATCGATCTAGATTGCACATCCCTAATTTTATAGGCGTTTTCCAGTGACAAAATACTCTGTCAATTGACAAAAATGTACTTCACTTTGAAAGCAAACAACAATCGGTTCGCTTTTCGCAACTAAAGTTAAAGTACAAATGAGAGGTATTGTCTGGTTAGCTATAAAACATCATCAATTTAAAATCCTTTTTTATTTGTGGAATCAGAATCAGTCACGTTAGTGTTTGGAAGTTACGTTTGTTAAATTTAGTTTAAAATTACAAAGTACAAGATACAAGCGCTATATAAGTTGGTAAGTAGTACTACATCTTTGTTTCTTATCTAATATATAAAATTCTCGTGTCACGGTGTTTGTTACCAAACTCGATTTTCATGAAATTTTCTGTGCTTATTGGGTAGGTCTGAGAATCGGCCAACATCTATTTTTCACACCCCTAAATGTTAAGGGTGGTTCACCCCACAATTTTTTTTTTATTTTATGGACAAAATTGTTTTGTTTTCTATTTTTCCACGATTCAGCATTAAAAAATAAAGGAGGTGGATGAAGTGGTCGCGTTTCCGCTTCGCACGCAGAGGATCCGGGTTCAAGTGCCGTTGTAAAGTACTTTTTTATGTTTTTTTTTTAATTTAATTTTTTTCTTGCAAATATTTTTTATATTTCCTTAAAAATCGGGTATTATTTAGTTTTAGGTTTTTTTTTAAGAAATCTTATATATAAAATTCACGTGTCACAATGTTTGTTACTCTACTCCTCCGAAACGGTTCGACTGATTTGTATGAAATTTTATATGCATATTCAGTAGGTCTGAGAATCGGCTACTATCTATTTTTCATACCCCTAAGTGATAAGGGTTGGCCTCACCTGATTTTTTTTCGAAATTTTTTTTATTTTATTTTTTTTATAATATGGCATTAAAAAATACATACAACCCTAAATTTACACCCTTCTATCACCAACCCCTATTTTTTAATAGGTAATTTAATAATTTTTCATCCTGCTCGATAACTGATCATTTATCGTCTTTTTTGTGAATGCTTTTCACTCTATTTCGATTAAAAATTCCCTGAGCTTATGACAAACTGTTTGCGACAGTAGCGTTCCGTTTTGCTAAACTCGTAGTGCTGGGTTTTGGCTAGCTAAGTAATTTCAATACAACTTTTATTATTTGACGGTAACATTTTTGTTGAAATAGATATTTTATCGAAGTCAAACATATACCTAATTTTTTGTAATTCCGAATATAAGGTAGTTAGTTTATTTTTATTCGGTGCAAAGTAGGTATATATAAATTGCGTTCTTACATTACTATAAATAAAAAGACGTTTTTTACGTTTTTCCAAGAGCAGAATTAAAAAAAAATAAAAAAATTTCACTCTTCTTGGCCGCACTCGCGAAGCTATAATATATAATAGCAATCTTCAAATCTAAGTTCACCATCAGAAATGAAGGGATTTTCTTGTTTTATTTTAGATTTAAGAACCAAGGTGGTATTTGTCAAAAATGTCATCAAAAAGACCATCTGGCGCGGAGTTTCGGAAACGAAAAAGAGTAAAAGAAGCCAATAGTAAAAAAATGGCCGACACATTACTTAAATGGGCTAAAACTAGTGACCATCTGATATCTAATAGCGAAGAGAAAAGAGATACTGACTATACAAATATTTCATCATTGCCATTACCATCTACGTCGCAGGAAGTATCGGAAACATTTAATTTATGTCTGGAAGATAACCGAAATGACCCGATTGTGCAGGATGACGACAATGAATCTTCAAATACTTCCCATGGAAATGATGAGCCCGATGTTCAAGATGCTCTGGATCTAGATATCGTAGTTGCGAATACAACCGTCACCGTCGATAGAAATGATCCTGTTACTTGGTACCCAATGACAGATCAAATTCGATGTTTTTTGGTCGAACAAGGTCCTGATCAGGGTAAACATTTTGATTTTTCTTCTACGGATATGACCTCCAATGATACTGCCAAAAGGACGTTTTCTCGAGACTGGTTTAAAAGAAAATTACCCAATGGACTATATACGGAGAGGACCTGGATAATTTATAGCTGCAAAAGACAAGCGGTATTTTGTTTTCCGTGCATTCTTTTTAATGAAAAACTTTCAACAAATCCAAATACACCACCTATAGCTAATCCAGAAAAAGGGTTTACCAACTGGCGTCATTTAAGTCCTAGAATTCCAGATCACGAGCATTCGTCGCGCCATTTACAAAATGTGATAAGGTGGAAAACGTTAGAAAAGAGCATTAAATCTCACTCTTCCATAGATAATGCACTCCAATCAGCCATACAACGGGAAAAAATGAAGTGGAGACATATTTTAAATATACATATTAGTATTGTTCTTTTTTGCGCTGAAAACAATTTAGCATTGAGGGGACACAATGAAAAATTGGGAGACTCCGGTTCAGGAGTTTTTTTAAGTGCTCTTAACATGATTTCCAAATATGATCCAGAGTTAAAATATCACATAGAAACACACAAAAAGGGACAGGTATCATATATTTCTCCGCTGATACAGAATGAAATTATTAGTTTAATGAGTGGTGCTGTTAAAAAACATATTATTGCGGAAGTAAAAGCAGCCAAATATTATTCAATTCTTTTTGACTGCACTCCGGACCTTGCACATAACGAGCAGATGTCTCAAATTATAAGATATGTAAAAACTACCAAAGGAAAAGTTGCTATTGAAGAACGATTTGTTGATTTTATACATTCATATCAGAAAACCGGCGAGGGTTTATCAAAAGAAATTTTGGACAAGATAGAAGCGGATGAATTAGATATATCCAATATTCGAGGACAAGGCTATGATAACGGTAGCAATATGAGCGGGAAATACAACGGCGTACAAGCTAAAATTAAAGAAATTAATAAATATGCTCGATTTGTGCCATGTGCAGCACATAGTCTTAACTTGGCAGGAGTACATGCTGCCAGCGTTACACCGGACATAATAACTTTTTTTGTGACCGTTCAGAGAATATTTACTTTTTTTTCTGGGTCAACAATACGTTGGAATATTTTATTGGAGAAGATTCAAATAACTTTAAAATGTCATGCGGATACTCGGTGGTCTTCCAAAGCCAAAGCGGTAAATGCTTTATATCACCAGCTTAAAGGAGTAATGGGTGCTCTAAATACATTGACGTCCAACAATTTTAACGCAGAGACGATCTCTGGTGCACAAAGTTTGATCAACAGCATCGATTTCAAGTTTCTTTGTTTCCTGCAAATTTGGTCCAGAATTTTAACTGCTATAGATCGAATAAATAAAACCCTCCAAAGCAAAGATATTACACTGGATACTGCTTCAAAAATAATTGAAGGTTTAACAAAACAGGTCCAAGAAATACGAAATGAATCTTTTGGAAAATATTTCAATGATGCTCAAGATCTGGCACAAGAAATAGATATTGACGACCACTTTCCGGAAAAAAGAAAAACACGAATTAAACGGCAAGATCTGGACGAGAGCACTGATGAAGGGTACAATTTAAACAGCAAAGAAAAATTTAGGACACAAATATTTCAGGCGATAGATTCATTATTAGTCGATCTAAAATGGAGGTTCGAAAATATGAATACAATTGCAAAAGATTTTAATTTTTTATCAATTGCTAACTTGAAACACAATGACGTCGAAACGCTAAAAAAGCATGCCAGAGATTTAGCAAATGAATATGAACGCGATATAAACGCATTAGACTTTTTAGGCGAACTGGAATCATTAAAATTTCAATCAGATGTATTATTTTCTGAAACTGAATCCGAGAACCTTCAAGACACGCTGCAAAAACTTCACGAATTCTCTTTGGCAGATACTTTTCCAAACGTAGATACAGCTCTCAAGATTTTCCTTACCCTTCCTGTAACAGTCGCATCTTGCGAAAGAGCTTTCAGTAAGCTAAAACTGATAAAAACATATTTAAGATCGTCAATGGGCCAGCAAAGGCTCAGGGGGTTAGGAATTTTATCAATTGAAAATTCTATTGCGAAACAATTGGATTTTGATTCACTCATCGACGAGTTTGCGTCTCGCAAATCTCGCAAAATTACTTTATAAATTAGTTTTAGTTCTTAGGTAGCTTAAGTGTTCACTGATTTAACTCCTTGTTTTAAGAGTTCCCATTTCACCAAATTTTAAAAATGTTTCTCTTTGTTTTAAAAATGTCCGTTTTGTTTATTAAAATAATGTGATTTATTTTTTCTAACTGTTGTTTGTTCAAATTATTAATTAAATCAATGTGAAAATTAATAATAAAAAAAACAAAATTACTTTTTTTCTTGTCTCAAAGGGTTCAAAAAATGGTAACTGCGCACGTTATCAAATAAAAATCCATTAACAATTTTTTATCTTGGGCATGATTTTTGAACGACTTTTATTTTAAAATATGGGCGTGGCTATCAAAAATTTTCCGCCTCCGGTGGAGGGACTTCAGCAGGATTCCTATGAAGGGCGCAAGATCCACAATCCGCACCAGGCGCAGCGTAGGCTAGTTACGCCACTGATTTTAATACAAATGACACTAAGCTTTCAAGACTCTGAAAAACTTACATTTTTATGTTTGGCAGATTCTGCTAAATTTTCCGAATATAGTTTAAATTTTCCGACTGGCCCGTTTGAAAATTTGTTACAGTTATATGGGGAAATATTTTCAAAAAGTCAACGACTTAAAAATGAGCTTGATCTTATTTTTGCCAATAACAGTAATTGGAATATATCGCTGCAAGAGCAAGTGAAAAAAATTAATGAAAATAAAGATATTTTTACGAAAGCATATAAAGTGTTTTCCCTTATTTTGACAATACCGTCGACAAGTGCTTCAGTGGAAAGAAGTTTTTCTTGCCTCAAATGTGTAAAAACTTATTTAAGAAATACAATATCTCAAAAAAGACTTACTTCTCTAGGCAATATTTCAATTCAAAATGAATGTATAGTAAATAGAAATGTGCTGCTATAAAGGATAGGAGAATTGATTTAGTATACAAAATTTAGGTAAGTCGTAAAAAAATATTCTACCCCTTCCACATATAAAAAAAATTCCGGAAAAAAAATTATTGCGATATTTTCTTGCTTCATTTGCACTTCACTTACTTTTTCATCCGCGAGCCGCCACTGACGGATGTACGCAAACTTTTGCAAATCACTGTAGTTGTTAGGGCTGTACAATCAAGTTATTGTTGTATTAAATATTATTGTAAATAACTCAAACTCAATTTTATTGCAGTAACACAAATTAACAAAAAAAACACATTATATCGTCATCTCAAAAAAAATATATTATAAAAGTTAATCATTATTGGTGCAAGTTAAACTCCTAGATTAAACATTTTTTTAAGGATCTGTTGACTACCTTAAGATATACAAAAAAAGTTTAGGACACCATGTATAAAATGATTGGACTATTATTTATAACTCTTTTTTTATCAACTGAACTTTAAAATTCTGCGTATCTCAAAAACGACGCTTTATGGGAACCTTGTTATAATTTATTTTTAGAAGAAAAATCATCCTCCAAAATTAAAACATATTTTTGGAAAAAGTCTCTCAAATCATTTCTGTATCATGCATGCCATAATTTTCGAATTAATTAAATATTACTAACCCAGCCATATATCGCACATATTACGTATGTACCGATCAGCGGTACTTTTTCGGAATAGAAAGCGCAATGTCTGAAAGCAATTAAAATTAGATGAAAATTTCTTTTCGCGTTTGTCACAGACTTAATGAAAATGAAACTCGCATCGCCTTCGCCTTGACAATTATTATTAAACAGATTCTTTACGTTTCGCTTTTTCGCATACCAATTTGATTCAAATTGCTCAATAAAGTTCGATGAAGGTATTTGAAATTAAAAGCTTTTCGTTCTACAGGCAGAATACGCTGTGATATAAAATACTGGGTGACACAAGAGACATGTAACAAGTGGCTTTTTTTTTGTTTTATTCATATCAATTTGAAATTTGGCACACTTATATAACTTAGTTTTTGATAAAAAAAAATTAAAGCTAGGGTTTTACCGGAAATGACCTTTTGAAAATGAACTTTCTTATTTTAAATAGGACTTTTTATAGAGTTAAGGTTAACTTTTGTTTTCAAAATGGCGACTGAAGAGTCATTGTTTGGAAAATAGGTATTGCCTTTTTATGGAGAATATATAGTCACTATTAAAGGAATAATAGTTTTAAATAATCCAAAATACTCTTATTTCTCCATTTTTTATAACACTTTGATCTAAAAATCGTTTTGCGTAATAATAGGTTTTGTTTCTCGTTCTATTGCAGAATGTAATTCAGTCATTTTTTCTACGTAAAATTATCTATTTTAAATTGCGGCCATCTTGAAAATAAAGGATAACATGAAAAATCTTTAAAAAGGCAATTTATGGAGAAAATTATTGCCATACCTCTAGATTGCTTTTTCAGTAAAACAAGAAGTGAAAAAAAATTATCACTACCAAAACGATTTTTAGTCCGTGTTCTAAAAAATGAACAAATACGTTGATTTTGGGCTGTTACAAACGAGTATTTTATAGTGACTGTATTTTCTTCATGATGCGGCAATATTTAGTTTTCAAATAATGGCTCTTCAGTCGCCATTTTAAAAACAAAAGTTAACTTGTGAAATATCGTTGAAAATCTATTTTAAATAAAAAATGGGGTCACTTCCAGTAAAACCGGTAGGAGTGTGTATTTGTTTTTTTTATTACATATCTTTATATATTTTTTTAATTATAAAACTGAAAAAAATGGCAACATATTATAGGGTAGGAGCACCGGTTGAGGCCACATTAAGCTATTAGTAGACTTTGGAAAATTGTCATAATCGTGTTTATGTGATAAATATTTTTTACTGGGCAAACCATGACTCAGTAGTTTCAAATATTTATATTCTTATTGAGGATATGAACTTAATTAATATATATTATTAATTAGTTTTTATTAGGAGACAATTCACCATTTGTGGCTCCATTTTGCCAGTTAAGCCATCATGTACTCCTGTTGTGGCCACAGGGATTAACAAGGTAGAACAGTAGATACTTGTTGGGAAAGCTAAGAAAAATCAATTAAACTTTTGCCTTTGGCGGCTAAAACTTCCCCAAGTTTGGTATTTAATTGTAGCCCACATTCATCCGTATTAAAAATGTTCTTAGGCTTCCCTAATATATCGTTTTCATAGCCCGTTCAACCAAACCTTGTTGTTTAATACTATTTTTGCGAGGATATCGGAGAAACTCTAAAACGCATCAAGTTTTCAAGGTCTTAGTTTTCGACGAAGAAAAAATGTTACGGGTAAATTTTTCTCGTTAAGATTATCAGAAAGTTAGTGTTTTTTATATATTTTATTTTTCTCTGTTCAAAAAATTTTATTTTTGTTTAATTTAAAGTCAATTAAATAACAGTAGACTTTCCCAGGATCTTAAGGAAATAATTTTTACTCGAGTTTTAAATAAGACGTTGAAAATTCGATGCATTTTTAAGGCCAACCGCCATATCTTGTATTTGGCTGAACTTTTGGTTCGCATGCTGGGCTGAGGTTTTTCTCAAAGGCCCACATTGATATGTCATACCGCATATATCATATGATTTGTGTGCAACGGCGTCACTAAGCGGAAGGTTAGGGGGGTAAGCGCCCCCATATATTAAACTGTTGTATAAATTGTGTTTGAGTAGGTAATTTACAAAACACAATTAACAATAATCTATTGCCAAATTACTGTAAAACAAACTACATGATTTTTTGTGTTAGTTATTATCTTCGTTTTTAATCATTTCCATTTAATTCACTTATTTGGCAACAGCTTAAAAACTAATTAACATATCAATGTGCGGTTTTCGCCAAAACTTCGGTCTTTATTACTTATATACTTCCATTTAAAAATTAAAAAAAAACTGTAATTGTTACAAACAGCGCCATCTAACCAATATGTGAACAACTAGGGATTGTCACTCGATCTGAATCCTAAAAAAACTTGAAATTCCCTTAAAATAAGCCTAAGCTAAAAGATATAGCGATTTAAATATTTCGTAAGTCAACATCTCCTTCCCATCCTTAATAAGAGTGATATGAAATTTAGAACCAAAGAGTTTTTATAGAATTTTTGAAATTTACGCGCTGCGCCCCCTTGCGGTCAATTTAGAAGCTTATAAATATTTTTAGTCAATTCCTCTTGACCACTTTTGTTATAATATTTTTTTTTCAAAACGCCAACGTGAAGAACTTCCGAGATAAGCATTGTGAACGCCCTAAAATGAACAGCCTGTATATTTTCTTAATTAAGAGTCATATAGAGATGACCTGGTATTATTTCGGTAAGAATAAAAACAAATATGGCGGAACAAAATGGCGGCTTAATGAAATATTAAAAAAATTATTACTAAAAAACTAATTATTAAATTTTTGCACAAAAATCAAGTGTAACGTAGGAATGTATTGTGAAACGAATTCGAGGTAGCAAAACAAAATGGCCGCCTAATAAAGTGTTTAAAAAATACTTCTTAGATTAATTTAGATTTCAAGTTTTGTGCAATCATTAAGTGCGATATAGAGATAAACTGTTAAAATTGTAGTACGAATTCAAGATGGCGGCCAAATAAAATGTTTAAAATATCAACCTAAAAAAATTGACTGGTTTTTTTTTTAATATTTTATTCGGCCGACGTTTTGTTTTTGCTATCTTATATTCATACCAAAATGTTACAGGTTCATTCTTATGTAACACTTTATTTTTCTGCAAAGTTTTTTCAGTAATAATTTTTTAACGTTTCATTAGGCCGCCATCTTGTTCCGCCATATTGAATTTTTACCAAAATATTACTAGGTCATCCTCATATGCCGCTTAATTTTTTTACTAAAATTTGAAGTCAATCGGATGAGTAGTTTTTAAGCTATGCCGCGAACTGGCAGACAGACAGACAAACCGACAGACGGACCTACGGAATTTATAAAACATATTTTTTGGCATCTAGGGAAGTTAAAACGCGAAGATATGTAAATCCTGAGAAGGTGATTTTTTTCAGATTACATAAATTTTATTTGGCTGCCATTTTGTTCCGCCATCTTGAATTAATACCACAGTTCTACTATTTCATCTCTATACTACAATTAGTTATGGCACACAATTTGAAATCAGTTCATTAAGTAGTTTTTCAGGCTGAATGTTTAAATATTCTATTAAACCGCCATCTTGGATTCATACCAAAATTATTATTAATGATATTATTAATATATACTACTTGATTTTTGTGCAAAATTTGAGAAAAACTGGATAAACACTTTCTTAGTAATAATTTTTTTAACATTTCACTAAACCGCCATTTTGTTTTGACATATTGGATTTTTACCAAGATGTTACCAGGTCATCTCCATATGACCCTTAATTTTTAACCAAAATTTGAAGTCTATCGGATAAGTAGTTTTTAGCTATGCCACGAAGAGACAGACCGACAGACAGAAAGACCGTCGGAATCGAGACAATATGTTTTTCGTCATCTAGGGATCCTGAAACGTAAAGATCTGAAAAAATCTCGGAGGGTGATTTTTTCACGATTACAATACTTCCCTTTTATGAGGGAAGTAAAAATCAAGTGTGGCATAGGTAGAAACTAGAAAAATATTGGTACGAATCCAATATGGTGGAACAAAATCGTGCCCAATAAAAATGTTTGAAAAGAGAGTAGGTATAAGCTATTTGCGGAATTAAATTGGGTCACACTTCAATATTCCTAATAAAAGGAAAAATTCATAACGAGGGAAGCTCCGAGTAAAGGAAATTTTCCGATTTTTTTTTTCATGTCATTAATACTATTTTAAAATAATATATTCGAATACAGGGTCTGTAGCCGACCATGACCTGCAAACAAATTAAGCGAATTGTCATTAAAATTTTAATACATCATCACAACACAGAATAAAGTGTATTATCACATTTTGCACATAGAACTAAAAAATATAGGCTTGTGCTTTTAGTCAGAATATTATAGTTTATATTGCACAATTATGGAAAGTATTTTCTGCAATTTAATTACAATAATTCATAGATTCAATGCTGAAATCATTATGTTGGACCTTCTTAAGTAGTATAAAAAGTCTGGTCAATAAATTGATTATGGCGAATGTAAGCATCATTAATTCATTGATCGTCTGATTAGTAATAAAACCAGTAATATTATTGTGTATCTTTTATTTTCATAACTTTACCTCAAAGTGACTGCAGATATTCTGTTTACATTTTCAATGATAAATATTATCATTTTAATTTGTTAAGTTGATTGAAGCGTAGAAGAAAAATTCTAAAGAAACATAATTAGTAAACTTAATGAGAAACGCCGCATTCTGTCTCTACGCTCTTCCTCTTTACTTCCATCATAAAAGAGAAGTATTGTGATTTTGGTCAAAAATTAAGAGTCATATAATAAAGATGATCCGATAACATTTTGGTCCAATATGGCGGAACAAAATGGAGGCCTAGTGAATTGTTAAAAAAAGTATTACTAAAAAACTACTTAACCAACTTTCCTTACCTTTTGGAGAACAGTCAAGTATTACTTAAGTACTGGTAAAATTTTGGTACGTATCCAAGATGACGAAACAAAATGGCGGTTTAATAAAATATTTAAAAATTCTGCCTGAAAAACTACTCAACGAATTGGTTTCAAATTTTGTGCAATAATTAATTCTGGTAAAATATTATGAACTGGTAAATTTTAGCTTAAGAACTACTTAACCGATTGATTTTTAATTTTGGACAAACTTTAAGGGAAATATAGTAATGACCTAATAATATTTTGTTAAAACTACAAGATAGCGGCCTAGTGAAAAGTCACAAAATTATTACTAAAAAACTAATTATCCAACTTATTTGAAATTTTGCAGAAAAATGAAGTATTACATAGGAATGAGCTAGTAAATTTTGGTATGAGTCCTTTATAGCAAAACAAGATGACGGCCTAATAAAATATTTAAAAGATCAGATTGAAAAAATCCTCTAATTATATTAATTTCAAATTGCATTAAGTATGATATAGAGATAAACTGGTAAAGTGCGCAATCAAAATGGTGAAATAAAATAACGACTAAATAAAATGTTTAAAAAATCTACTTGAAAAAGCATCTTATTTAACTGACAAATTAAATGTAATATGGGGATAAACTAGTACAAATTCAACATTACGGAACCAAATGGCGGTCTTAAAAAATCAGTGCAAAAACTAATTATTCAATTCATTTTAAATTATACCAAAAAATCAAGTGTGGTAAAAATGTGTTACTAAATGACTATGTGGGGATCTAAAGTGGGTCACACTTCATTATTCCTAACAAAAGAAAATATTTATAAATAGGGAAGTTTCGGGTAAAGGGAATTTACCGATTCTTTCCATTTTGGATTATACTGTAAATGTAAATAATGTATATGCCCCCAAACTCAGTGGCATATTAGACGTATCTGGAGAACCAATAGATTATTTTGAAAATTTGGTTCTGGCCATAGATGATCTTAAACACTATTTTTAAAATATTTTATATCGTGTCGTGTTGCCGCTTCTACCTTAAATTTGTAGCAACATCCGTTTTCTAAGCGAAATACCCTATATATTATTGCTTTTTTGTATTGTCCTGAACATTCTAAACACTCTTTGTGTTATATTTCCTATATCTAAATTCAACTGTTTTCGAGAAAATGGCGGTTGAAAATTGACATTTTTGACCCTTTGAAGCTCTGTAACTCCCAAACGACTTAACTTCCAACAAAATGGATTTCACTTCCATATCCCAGTTTTTAATTATCATTTCCCACACCAATTTCTAGATTGACAGGAGGTGTCAAAAGTTGACATTTCTTTTCAAAGTATTTCAATTTCAATCTATGTTTTTGGCAGTGCGCTTCGCAACTTGCCAGATTGCTCTCCGCCCGGGGCTTATTTAGAGCTGGAGCGACCCTTCCAGATAATTTAAACCTTATTCCGGTTTGGAGACGTTGTCGGTGGGATGTCCGGATGGCGAGCTCTGAGCTCCCGGTCACCCCGTGTATTTCAATATCTTTAAATTTGTCTTTCTTAATAAACTCTTCTAATGCATCTTGGCTTCCACTAGATGCCCCTTGAGAGTACTACTGGTCTCACGAGATAACCTTTTCTTTCAAGCTATTCCCTTACCCCTCCCACTCACGCCGCATAGCGGCCATTACGCTAAAATTCTATGTAGAACTGCGGCAGACGAACGGGATAGAATGCAGGAACAACTAGGCCTCACACGTTCAAAGCGTCTGCTCCCTTTCTAGCGGGGTAGTTAGTTTCCACACTGAGCGGTTGAGAGTCTCCCGTTTCCCCCCGAAATAAAGCAGCAAAACCGAACACGTGGCACCACTTATGTTAACAATACAGAGGTCTGCATTCGACGAGACGAACCGGAAGACTGATTTTCGAAGTTCTGTTTCTCGCGTCCGGATAGAGACATATTTAAGAAATAATCTATTTTTCTGAGATTTCTATTAGCAAATGTCAATTTTGGCAGGTAACACAAATTATGTGCTTATTCCCGAATAAGTCGTTTTTCATACTTAATGAAGCAAAAGTTATTTTGGCATTTTTAGCAATTTAATTTTGCATAAGTTATTTTGGAATTTTTATAAATCATTAAATTTCCAATCGGCTCCGTCCTGATAAATTCGTACCAAAATTTTACCAGTTCATCCTTATATTACATCTAATTTTTGGGCAAAATTTGAGGTTAATTGAATAAGCGTTGATTTTTAAAACATTTTATTTGTTCGCCATTTGGTCCGTCATCTTGAATTTTTCTAATTTATCTCTATATATCACTTAAATCTGGCAAAATAATCGAAATCAATCTAATAAGTAGTTTTTCCAGGCTGATTTATTAAAAATTTATTTTATTAAATTTTTTGTTTTGCTATCTTGGATTCGTACCAAAATGTTACTAGTATTTCTATGTAACATTTGATTTTTGTGCAAAATTTGAGGTAAATTGGATAATTAGTTCTTGGGAATAATTTAACAATTCAGTAAGCCGCGCTTTTGTTCCGTCAAATTGGATTTTTTAATAACTGCAAAGTCATGTCCATATGATCCTTAATTTTTGACCAAATTTTGAAGTAACTCTGGTAAAAAGTTTTTTAGCTATGCCGCGAAATATCAGATTGACAGACCGAGGGAATTAAAAAAACATGCTTTTTTGCATCTAGGAACCCTAGAACGTGAAAATATGTAATAACCTGGGAGGGTGATTTTTATTTACGATTACAAACCCTTAATTGACCGCCATTTTGTTCATTAGCTTGAATTCGTTCCACAGTTCTACCAGTTCACCTCTAGATCACACTTAATTCTTGTACACATTTTGAAAGCAATCTAAAAAATAGTTTTTGCAGGCTGATTTTTTTTAACGTATCATTGAGCCGCCATTTTGTTCTTCTTAGATTCACCAAAATTTTACCGGTTTATTCCTAGGCAATACTTGATTTTTAGGCAAAATTTGAGGTAAATTATCTAAGTATTTTTTGGCAATAATTGTTTTAACATTTCATAAGGCCCCCATATTGGATTTTTACCAAAATGTCATCCTCATTAATTTTTGCCCAAAAGTTGAAGTCAATCGGGAAGGTATTTATTTAGCTATCATCCCGCGACAGATAGGCTGGCGGAATTGAGAAAACATGTTATTTTGGCATCTAGGGCCCCTAAAACATGAAGATTTGTAAAAATCAGGCAGGTTAATTTTTTGCGTTCACAATACTTCCCTGTTTAAAAACTAATGAATAACCTTTAAGTAATAATAGCAAAATTTAGTATTAACAATAACTTTAGTCATTAAGAGTCTGTCACGCGTCTGAAATAATACCATTTTTCCGCTTCAGTCAGAACACTTATTTTGAAGACGGTTATACTCTATTTCAAAAAACAATCGAATAAAGGGTTCTTTTTCTAAGTCTTTCTTGTAATACTTTCTAAAATTTAATTGTATTTTTCGAAATTTACACGGTAAATTGTGTTAAAAATTGCATTTTTAAAAATATTTTTTTTAAATTTTGGGATTTAAAATGCAAAATCGCTTACAAGTTGAACATAGATCAATCATTTACCTTTATTTTGATACCAAAATCAAATTTATTTGATCAAAATTACGCAAAATTCTATGATATATCCCAAAGGGCTGCTTCTTGTTCAAGAAGTCGAAGTTTAGCTTCATAGTTGGCGCTATTACTGCTGTCAGACCCGGTGTCAGAACTGCGGTAAAATATCGCGGATGTTATGTGTGTTTAGTGAGTTGGGTGTATATGACGATATTTTCCAGGCGCATCATTTGGTTCAACTTGTTTAACAAGCGCGTTTTCCACTAAAAATATAAAATATGTATTTACAGGATATCTACACGTGTATTTATATCAAATTAAATATTTTAGTATATTATCTATAAGATTATCAAAAGTATCAAATATTTGTGAAATTTGCTTAAGGGTCGTATACTGTATAGTTCAAGCATTTAACTATTACGCTTACCGCCTAATTGTCTTTTTTGTTTTTTTTTTGTTTCTGTCCTACAAAATACAAAAATGTATACCTAACCAATAGCAATAATAACAAATAAAAGTAAAGTTGCGATAACGGTTCTAACGCTTCTAAATTCCGTTAATAAATCGTTCCAATTCTAGTTTAACTTTGTTATCGCTCGTGGAACTGTGCAAGCCAAAGCAGTAAAGCAAGCCCACAAAACAATCCTGACTGTCTCCAGTAACCGTTCTAGAGCTGAACAAATGTGTGTGTTGAAACTAACCTATTATCTTCTCTTTTCTCTCTTGAAACTTAGAACATTTTCCGAGCTTATAATCTACGACTCATTTTAGGGGTGTATCTCCAGCAATCCTACTATAGCCCCTTTTCTCCATTGATAGTACTGTAATACATCAATATAATAATTTGTATTAGCATATGACCGGTCATTTATAAATGGGGTCACTTATGACATTTATAGCCCCGTCCCTTATCCTCATAAATACGGTCATTTTTAAAAAAATTTGAAAGTATAACTAAAAAGTTGCCTTCATCTTAATTTTTGAATTGATACCAAACAAAGTTGATAAAGGCAAATGAACCGGTCATTTTAAGACTTATATGATCATTTTCCAAACTCGGTTAGTTATAAGTATATGACAGGTCATTTAAGGTCATATATGCAGTCATTTTATCTGGCATACATTTAATAATAATAATTTAAAAAATAAAATAAATCACTTTCACCTGACACAGTTTTTTTGAACTGACGGACTTTAAATTTGTCTTGTCATCCAGAACTTGTTTGAAAATCCTTGTAACCACACTTTTTTTGAAACTCTCGCACTTTTTCTCTGATTATACAGCCAGATAAAGGTAAGTTTTTTTCTCTGGCTAAAATCTTATAATGTGTACGTTTTAACTCGTTTTCTATGAGACCCCGTTCTTCGAATTGTGGGAGAATTTGATTTTTTTTTAAATTGGACATCCTGTATATTATTCTTTATATTTATTAGGAATAATGTGGGCTCCCCAAAAATATATCCATGTATGCAGTTATTTTGAAAAACAAACTCAAAATTCGAGATTTTCCAAAATTTTCTTTTGTGTCCATTAGTATGTAGTTGGTTATAGCTAAAATGTCAAAAACAAAATTCATGTAAGTAATAATTATTATGCTAAAGATGTAATACTTTCAAACTTAATTCAAAAGATCTCTTTTAGTTCTTAACTCCTAATTATTTATTAAAGCATTTCAATTTAATTGTGATATTAGACAGGTAACACAAGTTATGTGGTTATTCCCGAATAAGTCATTTTTCATACTTAATGAAGCAAAAGTTATTTTGGAATTAAAAAAAAAATTCATTAGATTACCATTCTGTTCCGTCCTGATGAATTCGTACCAAAATTTTCCCACTTTATCACTATATTACAGTGATATAGTTTGGGCAAAATTTAAAGTCAATTGAATAAAAAGGCTGCTTAGCACTGATTTTTTGGTCCGTCATCTTCAATTTTTCTAGTTTATCTCTATATGTCACTTAGATCTTGTACAGAAGTTGAAATCAATCGAGTAAGTAGTTTTTTTAGGCTGAGCAAACAGTTTTCAAAGGTGATTTTCAAAATGACGGCCATTTTCCCGTATGCAAAATTGGCACATTTTTGTTATTCTTCTAATAGCGTTCAAAAGAATCATATGCCTTTTTTTCAAATATCGGAAAGTTAAATCGGTTGCCGCACGAAACTCCGCTAGAGACTAATGTCGTGTTTTATATTTTTTATTTTGCATGAAACCCCATAAGAAAAATCTAAAATCGAAAGGTCGGAAGATCGAGGGGGTCATCTTACAGGTCCGTTGGTAGTACCAAATGATCTTTGAGGAAAGTTATCGTCTAAAATGCACTTAAATGCGCAGAGTTGTAGCTAGGGCACCGTCTTGTTGAAGATAAACGGCATTATAAAATGCCAATGGAACATTTTCCATCAGTTGTGCAATAACTGCCTCAAGGATTTCTAGGTACCAACGCGCTGTGAGATCTCCTTCAAAAATTCTTTAGACTATGCGTCTTCCAAAAATGAAACACGACACTCCAACCCCAAAACGTCCATGTTGGCGATTGAAAATTCGCGCACTTGAAAAATAACGTTCATCGGACCAGATAAGCAGATAACGAGTCTGCCAAAAAATTAATTAGTATGGATTTGTTGTAAATACCATTGGCAAAACAACATTTCACGCTCGGCATCGCCGGGGTGTAATTGTTGAACTATGTGGAATTTATATTGGTGATATGTATATTTTTGCAAAATTCTTTGAGATTTGGATACACTAGTTGCTTCCTATTTTTGCTGGCAAGAAGATGAAGGCCTCGCTTCTACGTAACCCAATACCAAAGTTTACGGAATAATAATATTTATTCAGTAGACTTCGCCAATACATTTATTTCTTTTCTCTCTCTGTCTTGTTTGGTGTATGCTTTAGGACGGGACTGGATAAATGATCTGTGCACTACTAAATTTAATTTAAGGCAGGCAAATATGTCTCGGAAAGGTTGCTTTATCTCTTGATATCTAATATGAACAAAAAGGACTCTTAAGGTATTATCCTAACCAATGGCGGCTCTTCCATAGGGTCATTTGGTCAATGACCCCCCAAACATATTTCAGAAAATAAGTTATTCGTTTGACCGTCCCTCCTTATAGTTGTAATAAAACGCGCCCCTTGGGAAAAGTTAAATACGCTACACTATTACCCGCGCACGGCGGTTCGAATGGTCTCGTTGCGTTCCTTAAGCACAATAAAATACGCTATACTAAGCTAAGCTGGGCAGTCCGAATTGCCCTGATGACCTTAAAGCTTGACGAAAGTACCCGAAGATTTCACAGCTACCGAGCGGAAGCCGAACGTGATAGCAAATAGAATATGAAATCGCTATTTGGGTCATCAGCCGGTCTCTTCTTATAATTCGGTCGATCGGTCGCGGCATCACGTCGGCATGTGGAAGTTCAATTGTTCAGATGTATATATATATATTTATGATCCTTGTGTGAGTTGGAAATATACAAGAAATAAAATGTTGGTAGTAACTAGTGCAAAAAAATAGACAACTAAAAAGTGCTTACGAACTTAATTTATGCAAAAATAACCAATTTCAAGGTGGTCTATGTTTAAGTTGTTAATGTCGATGAAATAAAATGTCAGTAATGCGGAAAATTAAACAACTAAAGGGTGATAACGAACTTAATTTTGAGAAAATAACCGAATTCAAGGTAAGTGGTCGTAATTTGCCAGAATTTAGTATACGACAAACTAGTAAAGACAAAAATAAAGAGGTTTTCGAAACTTTCGCAAAAGTATGTACGATTTAGCATACTGGATATGTGGTTGTGAAGTCTACTCATTTTACTGTTGTTTGTTTGTTGTTTTCTAAGGACTCGTCGAACTCATTATGGTGTAAAATCGGTGTTAAAGACTTAAAACACTTAAAAGAAAAAATAAAAAACATGCGTTTTCTGCAGATCACATGAAATGTTCGGTGAACTATGCTACGGTCGGAAGTGTTGATATTCGCACTCAGCTAGACCTAGCTTGTAGAAAATCCCTTAGAGATTTTTAATGGAAATGTATCCAAAAATCGTTATATTTTAAACAAAATTATAGATTGTGTAAAATTTTGTGGGGCATTCGAGCTGGCACTACGTGGCCATGATGAAACGGCTTTGTCTGAAAATCCAGGGGTTTTTCGAGGGCTTATGCATTTTGTTGAGGAGTTGGGCTAAGATAGACTATCCGCTCTAGCAATGTTATGTATCGGGAAATCGTTTATAAAAGGAATGTCCGTGCAATTTTAACAAACGCGTCATTCAGCGTTTTTCCAATTCTAAAGAACGAAGAGTAGAATTGAACTTCAAGAGAATTTAAAGCTCAATTTAAAGATAAGATATTTATTTTTATTTTAAGTATGCCTATTTTAAATTTTTTATTCACCTCCCAATATAATTCACCACAAGCCGCCTCTGATCCTAACTATAGCGCTCCAAATACGTTACCCTTGAAAATACAATTCCGAAGCTTCTTGGGGATTTTCATTATATTGTGTGAAACGAACTGTCTTACTTAGAAAAGCCGTGATCCACTGCGTCTTTTACCAAACACAACACAGATTATTCAATGTGCGTGCTATTGGTTCGTCTTTTATTTCCGAGAAGTATAAACAAGTTTTCTTTGTGTGGTTGGATTCTCGGGTTGGATGCAACGCATATCTGTTCAAATCCCCGTTCAGGCAGATGGCTTTTTAATTTCGACTTAGGTTAGATTAGGTAATTTCGAGTCTATATTAAAAACAAGGATTTTTTAACAAAAACGTTTATTTATTATCAATAAATAGGAAACCCTATTACAATATTAAAAAAAAATGTCTATATGCATAGAACAAGAAACAATATGCAGTTTACAATATTTACCTAACATACAATCAAATATGCTAGTGATTCTGTAATACGCAAACAATCTGCTCCTTGAAGCCGGAGAGCGGGCCTCCAAACCGATTTATAGAATAATTATTGTTCACAAAGTTCAATGATCTCACTGAATGAGTACCATAGTTAGTATGAAATTAACCATAGTTAGTATGAAAATTAACAAAAAAAAAACATAATTTCTTCTTAATTTATTGGTACTTTCAACTGAATTTGACTAAACAGGGCTAGGCAGTCAATATGACCATTTTCTATTTTTTTATATGGAGCTAAGATCTGACAACCTTCTTCGCTCTTCCAACGACTGAAGGCCAAGCAGATGAGCAAGGGCTGCATGATTATTGAATAGGCCAAGTTTAAAGGAACAATAAATTATAAACCTAAACTGAGTACGTTCTATGCTGGAATTATGTATGTTAAAGAATGGTGATCACACTGTCGCCGCATACTCAAAGTGAGACCTCACTAAAGAACATTACTATTTTTTTACAATAGCACTCCGGAGTAGACTTGTGTCGTTCCGAGTGAACCCGGTCCGATTGAACGAATCCAGTGGCGGATCCGGTTGGAACGAATCCGATATCAAAACGTACCGGGTCCATACGCGACACGAGTCACGAGTAAGCTGCCACTGACTGAATGTTAACGTTAACATCGATTTCGATTGCGATTGAATTGGGTCCGCGTATATCTAAATTCTTGACAAGATGCGGAATTGTTATCCTATCTTACGTTTTAGCACAGTTAAAAGAATATATTCTTTTACCTGTGGTTTTAGGGTTTCATCACAGTTATGACCGTACGATTTATAATCGTCAGCAGTTTAAAGTAAATAATAAAATATAATAGTAATAGTTCTATTTTTAAGATTTAATAAAAGCTTCGGCAGACTAAAATATAAAATATAGGTATATAGGTTCCGCAGTGTTACCAGTCGGCGCCGACGGATAAAATCGGATGTTTAGATATTTCACTCTCAAAGAAATTAGAAAGGCTATATAAGCGTCATTAACCATCTTTATTAGTATGTTTTGATTAGAAAGGATAAGTTAGTTAAATAATGTTTCATACATTTTGAATAGGGCATTCGTTTATACTATAAATATAAAAATGCACCAGGGTTTCCTTAGTTTAAATTAGGAGTTTGTCTCGAATCTCTTTATTTAGAGTTATAACTATTTTATATGTGGAAAACATAATATTTAAAATTGATTTCACGTACATATACATATATTGGTTACTTACATTACACAAATTATGCAACTCTGCAAATAGGCATAGCCAATACATAGTATTTACGAAAAATACATTTATATTTATTAATAAACCTTAAATATTTTAATTTGAGCTTCTTATAATCAATCATCTTCTATTACCGAAGTTTGTTCGCAATGTTCGCATTAATTACTTTTTGCTAGGCCCATAATTCCTATCCAACAATGAATATAAAACATGAAACAGTCAACAACTAATTCAACACGCGTAACGTAGACATCGGAACTAAATGGATCCGTGAACAAATCCATTGGAACGGGCCCACCTTTGTAAAACCCTTCTAATGCATCTTGGCTTCCACTAAATGCCTCTTGAGAGTACTACTGGTTTCACGAGACGACCTTTTCTTGACCTAACGCCTTATCCCTCCCACTCCCGCCACATAGCGGCAATTACGCTAATATTCTATGTAGAACTGCGGCAGACAAACGGGGTAGAATGCAGGAAAAACTAGGCCTTACGTGTTCACAGCGTCTGCTCCCTTTCTAGCGGAGTCGTAAGTTTCCACACTGAGCGGTTGAGGCTCCCACTTCCCCCCGAAATAAAGCGGCTAAACCAGACACGTGGAACCACTTTTGTTAAAAATACAGAGGTCTGCCTTCGACGAGGCGATTCGGAAGACTGCACTCGGGAGTTCAGTACTAAAATATTCGGGAAAGTCAGAGCTTTTAAATAGTTTAGTAGGTACATAGATGGAACTAGCGTTATTAAATATTTTATAGAACAATACAGTTAGATGGATCTGTCCTGTTAGCATTAAGTTAGCACAGGTTCTTCGTTAAAACTATTATTAAAGCCGTAAACCATTATTAAATCCATCAAATTACACGTGAGATCGCCGAAAATTATATTTGAAATACGGGCGCACTCTAAAGCGTTGTGATTGGTGGAAGTCTCAAAGGATTTAAGGTCCTGTTGGGCTTCCTGGACATAGTGCATATGTGTTCGAATCCCCGTTCAGGAGCATGGCTTTTTTTGGTTTTTTTTTTAACAAAACGGGCTCTCGAAATTTTGAGTCTATATTAAAACAAGGATTTTTTTTAACAGAACCTATATTGTTAGGTAGATCTGTCCCGTTAGCATTAGGTTAGCCCAGGTTCGTCAATAAAACCATCATTAGTCATCCGCCGTATTCACTAAAAAGGTTTGAGAGTTAGACCAGATCTTGTTGTCATGGCAACTGAAACTGTTAGTTTACCAGTTATGGTTTGTTTACGTCACTGTCATTTTATAATTGTGACATTTGGATAAATTATTTGTTCAGTTGTTTCTTATGTTATTTCAAACCTGTAATTATCAAGTTAGACTTACTCTAAATTTAAGACTCTTTAGTGAATACGGGTGAAAATGACATATCAAATAATGGAAAATCAGATTAGATATACGCGTACTCTAAAATGATGTGATTGGTGGAAACCGCGATTCACCTAGGAATCCAAACAATCATATCATAAATCTGATTTTGTTTATTTGAGATGTGATTTTTACTGTTTTAATAACAGTTTTTTTTATCGACGAACCTAGGCTAACCTAACGCTAATAGGACAGATCCTCCTAACAGTATAGGTTTTGTCAACAAAAATCCTTGTTTTTAATATAGATTTCGAATTTTGTGACAAGGTTAACCTAATCTAATCCGAATTTTTATTAACTATAAGTTTAATTAAAAAAAAACACAAATGCGCTGCATTCAAAATCGAGTATTCTACCACTGAGCCAGGAAGTCCACAGTCTTGTTTAGTTGTTTATATTGATCTATAAATAAGGCTCACAATGAATATTCAACAAAACTATACTTCGGAAAATAAACGGCAAACCAATAGGAAGCACTTTCAAAATAAGTGTTTTCATCACGCTCTGGTTTCACTACCCGTTGGTCTCAAACATTTAGCACTAGTTTACAGATTGGTTGTTAATATGAGACTAATCTGTCAGATAATGGCGTCTTGATTTCGTCATGTGTAGAACATGGTGAAAACGTGTGCTTTGCTTACCGATTTCAAGTGACAGCTAAAGTAAATGATTAATTGTGTTTTGATTTGCAAAACAAAATAGTAACAAATATGGGGAAACAATTAGCAATTTATGTGTCAAAGTTTATTTTTTAATAGCAATATTGTACCTGTAATAAGCAATTTTCCATTTTTCGTGAAACATTTAACATCAACCTTAAAATATGTAAAAATTCATATAATAACAAACACAAAACCAGAGGTAACACTAAAAGATTATAAAAATTTATTGAATGATAAAAATAAATAATTCCGTTGCTTCCAATTTGTAAACAAATCGCTATATTTTGTTTGTTTCTGGAACCACGATCGGGACCATATCCCTGACATGGTTAGCAATTTGACAGACCAGTCATCATCGAACCATTCAGCTGGTGACGTCACTACTCACATCATGCTAGTGATGAGCGATATCGTGATTTTTTAATCACACTGATATTTGCTACTGTGATTTTGAAATACCAGTTATTTTTAAACGTGATGTGATCACAGTTTTAAGTAAGGTCGCGTCGCGTTTTGTTGGGCCCGTTCCCGTTGAGCCGTGGCCGTGACTCACTCGTGTTTTTTCGTATTGTTCATTCATAATCTAATAAACATTTTTTCATATTTAAACCTACCTTACCGCGCTCATCATTTCCAAGGGCTACTGTTGGATGCTTATTTATCATATGTTTTTTTAGATTGCTGGTACTTGTTTTAAACGATAATTTTGCTTTGCATATATTACAACTCGCAAACATTGACTTTTCGTCCACTGGCTCAAAGAAATTCCATAAGTCGCTTCTTTTCCTTTTCATTTCTACCACGTCTCAAAGTCTTTTTCAAGTCTCAACACGAAAATGAATTACTATAAATCCTATACACAACTACCCAGGGGAAATCACATCACACAGTAATAAAAGAAACAATCACTAAAAACAATAATTACTAAATTCTAAACACGTTAAACTATTCTCGAATATCAATAAAAAAATGTTAGTAAGATAATTTCTACGACACTACTTAAGCGACTGCGACTTCACTGACTTCAGTCTTCAGTCAGAGTCCACTTAACAAATATTAGTGTGATTAAAAAAATCACGATATCCCTGGGAAACCTATATTATTTATCTACTTCAGTTAGTTAACGTTAACTATAAACTTCTAAGTAAAAGCGTTTAACCGAAAACCGACGAGTCATATGCGATATGGTAAATCGGTATTTTGTTTATGTTATATAATACTTAACGGATAAGAAAAATCGCGATCTGCCGCGATTTGTGTAATATATGTGAATATCACGTATCAATTCACGCTTTGTTTGGATAAAGAGTAACGATTGTGATTTGTGACTTCTAGGTATCAGTGAAAAAATAACAGTTCGTGAAATATCGCTCATCACTACATCATGCTGGTTCGAAGCGGTCAGCCGAACTGGAGCATAGCGCATGGTGAAAATTTCTAATCTGTGTTGCAGGATTGGTAGGATTCCAGATGTATTTAAGGTTTTCTACTTATGTTTATATGTAAGAAAAAAGAATATAGGTTAGGGTTAGTGAGTTTTAAACGAAAAAGGGAACCGTTTTTACCGTACGTGTTTTAGTAAAAATTGTAGTAAACATCAAAAAATGGTTTTTTATTTTGAAAGTAACTTAGTTTCACCACCAGCTCTTCTTTTCATGGGTGTAGATAAACACGAAAGTTGGTAAAAATAAGGTATATCTAAAGTATCATTTTAAACTATTATATTTTTTTTAGATGAAGACCTAATAAAATGGGGCTGGCCCGAAGATGTCTGGTTTCATGTAGATCAAGTTTCATCTGCTCATGTATATTTAAGACTGAGACCAGTAAGAATACACCTACCATATACAATATATATATAAATAAATATATATATATATATATATATATATATATATATATATATGTATTCAAAATATTTGCTCATTTTAGGGTCAAACAATTGATGACATTCCTTCTGCAATTATAGAAGATGCCGCACAATTGGTAAAAGCCAATAGTATCATGGGAAACAAAATGAATGACATAAATGTAGTCTACACAATGTGGGCAAACCTCAAGAAAACAGCAGGAATGGATGTAGGGCAAGTCGGTTTCCATAAAGAAAGTGATGTGAGAAAAATAAAAGTTGCAAAAAGAATAAATGATACTGTAAATAGATTAAACAAGACTAAAAGAGAGGAGCACCCAGGTAAACAATTGAATATTTCGTTAATAAACCAGAAACTTTAGCATTTGTAGTCTTCAGGTTTTTTTAAGACTTAGCAGGTCGATAAGTTGTAATGTTATAAAATGTGTATGCAACCCTGGAAAAATAATTTAATTTTGAAAGTACATACAAATACAACAATCTGTTTGACTTAATATTGGAAAAAGCAGACAGCTTCCTTGACTTTCCCAATGTTTTGTCATATTATTTTATGATATTAGTGCAGGTATGTTAGTGATCATCTTTCCAAGTTATGCTCATCATAAATGTGTACGTATTTTGGTTTTATTACGGAGGGTAACTAAATAAATTTTATTAGGAAAGGGGTATTTGTTTCAATTTTTCTAAAGCTAAACTACATTTTCAAAACTTACAAGCAGATTTTAATTTTTATTTTGGCATAAAGTTAGTTTAGTTTTTCAGTAGTATATGTACTACATGCAAATACGCTGGCAATCAATTTGGAATATACTGTTGTAATATTGGTTGATCCCTGATAATCTAAACAGATATAAAACATGTACTTAAATGAATTAAAAATTGGAACAACTCAAATTCAAAAATGTCAGAAGAATGGCTAAAGCAGTATTGTTTATATTCCTTGTTTCCATGACAACTTAGTCAATGTACTGCTCTCCAGCAGATGAAATCATCTGTTTTACAACAACATTTAATTTTACAGACTGTCTTAATAAGTTCAGGGTGCTTATGAGCAACCAAAGTAATAAGAAGTCAATAAAAAATCAATTAAAAGACCTCTTAATTGAAAATGTATTTTATTCAGTAGATGAATTTTTGGAGCACTATGGGAAACTTGTTTAAAAAAACCTCATTTTGACTTCGTGTAATGTATATATTGTACTTGTATTATTTTTGATATTTAAGTCTTATTTTATTATTTATTCGTGACCAATTTTTGAATTGTTTTGTCTAGTTTGGTAACTTCTAATAGTGAATGTAATCTTTTTGTTTTCTGTCTTGTTTGCAAATATGTATTTCTGTTTGTATAATTTTGTGCCTGCATCTTGCCTATTTTTCAGTGAGGATGTCAATACATTTTCTTTTTATTTTCCATGTACGAGTTTTAAGTTGTAAACTTGACTGCAACTGTTGCCATATTTATTTAAAAACTTCTTTTCAATTGACTAGCCTAATAAGTTTATACTTCTTGTAAAAACTTTTATATATGAATTTTGAATTTGAATTTGAAATTTGAATCCATTCCTCGAAAAATCTTAAAATATTTTAACATCCTGTATTTCAGTAGCAATTCATTTTTAGATCAATGTTTATAGGAAATTTCTTTTTTTTTTTGTTGAATTCAATATGACAACTAATTTTTTTTCTTTTTATTAAAAAGGATTTTACTTCAGCATAAAAGAGTATGAGTTAGTTTTCAAGAATTGATTATGGTGAACAGAGGAATAGTTGCGAGATAGTTGTCAACATATTTTTTTGCTACTTTTATTGAAATTTAGAATACAATGGTTAACGGTCAGTTGAAAAAATCTATATGGTATTATTAAATATGGCAGCCAAAACCATAGGGTTATATAAATATTAACTCTATGGGTCAAAACATTTTTCTGATTTTAATAAAATTTTGGAATGATTGTCTTTAAATTTATCAAATGAACATATAATATTAATTATTAACAATTAAGTATGGCCAACAATAAGACTGTTTAGTTCAAAAAAATTATATTATTCTTTATATTTACAGAAAATTTTCCACCATTTAAAATGTTAAACATTGCACCACTATTCATTTATTAAGTAACAACATTTTATAAGTATTTTTATAAAGCAATCTGAAAAATTGAGGATGGAAGTTCCAACTGCATAAAGATATAGTAGGTTAAATTAGAAAAAAGTTAGTTCATCAATTACGGTAATACATACATAAAAAAATTGCAAAATGTGAAACTATAAATTTTTTATATAAGCTTTTTTAAGATATCCAGTTTAAGTAGGTACAAACAAAGTTGTAAACAACTTTTATTAAGTGTTTTCCACAAGGTGTTATAAAGTAAATCAATATGAAATATAGAGTTTCAATTTTTTAAAATTTAATTTTCTAAATAACAAATTGTGAAAAAACTTTATATGCGTTATACATCTTTATTTCTTATGTGTAAATTGGCCATCTGAAAAAAATCGATTTAAAAAATGTATAGTTCTATGAAGTAACATTTTGGCAATGTTACTGTATATACTACTACAAACTAACTTTTTTCTAATTTAACCTACTTTGTGTCTCCCTAGGTTACCAATATCCCATTGTACCTCATTTTATTCTGGATATCCTGTATATATATCTGTATGTATATCTACATTTAAGAAGCTGAAAATGCAATTAAAATAAATTTTAATAATTTTACAAATACTCTCCCATACCTTATGAATTCTTCCAACAAACAATCATAGAATTTTCTTAAAAACACATCAACCCTTTATTATTATAATTAGAAAATAAAATAAGAAGATTTGCAAAATAGCTAATATTGCCTTGCAAACTTGGCAACACTGAGTTAGTAATTGTTGACACACAATTAACAGTGGAAAGAGAGGATCTTAGCTGGGTTTTTCTCTGTCTCTGGCTGCCTCTCTTCCTTTATATTTCTATGAACTTATTGTATTCTATAGGTTTTACTTTAATTTGCATTTTCAGATGTAAGATAAATTGTGATATTCCAAACGAGTTATACAAGGTGTTATTTAATTGAGGGCTGAAAATGCAAGGTGTCATTTTTCAGCTCATTCATTTTAGGGCTAAAAGTTCATATAAATACATGTATAAACATGTGTTCGCAAAGCCTTCGTTTTTGAGATACAGGGTGTTAAAGTTGTAATTTTTTTTACTTTATTTCATAGACCTGGTGCTTTTCACGAGATAAATCATTCAAATTTGATACACTGTATGCTGTGAGCAAAGGTTCCGAAATGGCTATAATACATTTGAAAAAAAAAGGTGTTACTTTTTCGCCAGTTGCGACCCTTTTTATCTTTATTAAATTCTTTATTCTATTCTGTAACTTTTTGGTCTCTTAGATTTTTTTACTATTATATACCATTCAGAACTTATTTAGGAAAATGTCCATTCACGCAATCTGGGGAAAAGTAACACCTTGTGGATTTTTCTAAAATGTATTATAATCATTTCGAAATTTGAATGCGTTATCTCTGGAAATGTAGGAGGTCAATGAAAAAAAAAAAATCAAACTTTAACACTGTATCTCAAAAAAGAAGGGTTTGAGGAGTAGCCCTAAAATGACCTAAAAAATTACGTTCTGCATTTTTAGCCACCGAATTAATAATACCCTGTATAACTTTTTTGGAATTTAAAAAACAAATACCATATATCAAGGTGACTAAAATGGCTAGAGTAAAAATGAACAGAGCAATGATAATCGTAATCATCTTACGTCAAGTCTGACATAATTCCAGAAGTGAATTATGGGAAAATCTATAGAGTACATTAAGTTAGTGTCTGGTATTCTAACTAACTTTTGTCACATGTTGTATCCTAACTTCTTAATATTAATGATAAAGGTACAACAACTGATCATAAATTAGGTGATAAAAATTTGTTTTGTATACAGGTTAAGTTAGCGGTCCACTTGTATGAAGATGTCAAAATTTTTGTAGTAACCCTGTATATTGCAAACAAACGAATATCAAAAATTGCAACGAACATTTGAATTTTGGCATGAATAGAATGAAAAAAAAAGGTCAGAAGCAAAAATAATGTTTTGAGAACTTTAGGCGATAAGTAGAAGCACATACTCAACTCAAATATCCATTTTTAAACTTTGATAAAAAAATATTCTTGATGCACTATTTATTGCCAGCAGTTTAGTTCGTACCTTTAGAGAGTATAAAGGACACCAAAAGGCATCCTTTAAAGAATAAACTCTACTCGGACAGCCTTCCTGAGAGCAGTACTAGTATACAAATAATTTTTTTGGGAATTTTCAAAAACTGCTTACTATCAGTGTTTTAGGCAATATAAAGGATGTCAAAAGGCATTTTTTAAGCCAATAAAATTTACTCAGACAGATATTTTTCGACCAGTATTATTCAAAAAAAATTAAATTTTAAAAAGCTCTGCATACTCTCTAGTTCATACTTTTAGGGGGTTTAAAGCACTATGCATACTATCTAGTTCTTACATAGTTTTAGGTTGTATTAAAGACCATACAAGGCACACTACTCGGACAGCCTTCCTTCAACAAGTACTATTGTAAAAATTCCTTTTTCTTTTAATTTTTCAAAAACTGCATACTTTTATTTTAGGAAGTATTAAGGACAATAAAAATCATTCTTTAGGCCAATGAAATCTTGGACATCTGTTCTTCGACCAGCACTACTATAAAATATATAAATTATAATAAATTTTTCAAAAACTGTGCATGTTGCAGTTTTTGAATATTTAAAAAAAATTGTAATTTTAGTTCAGGTCGTAGGACTGCTGAGTAGATTTTGTTGGATTACAGGGTACCTGGTATCAAACTAAAAGTACAAGGATCAACTGTTGGCGTGACTGTAAGACCATATACTTTCAGTCGGTCTCAAAACCAATCTAGAAATTGGGTAAGTGATAATTGGCGGCAAAATTTCGGACGGCGCCCCGGATTTCAGCGACACATATAGATGACCTTCATCAGAATATTCTTTATGTAAATGCCCAAAGCTTCCTCGCTCATCGAGACGAGATTGTTGCTGAGTTATTTAATCATAAGCCCAAGATAGTTATTTTGAGTGAAACACATTGCACCTCTGACGTTGAAGAAGTCGAAGTAAATATTCAGGGATATAATGTATTAAGATTCTGACTCGAGATATACCAGAGGTGTCATGATGTATATACAGGACTCATTGAGATTTAATACTGGTGATGAATATGTCAAAATGGGAAAGTATTGGTGTCAGTTTGTGAATATTGAATTGTCTGGATCTCTGGTGGTAAAAAGTGTTTACTTATTGGGGATTTTAATTTGAACTTCAATGACAATGAGAGCTATTACTCTAAAAGAATCAAGAATATTATACAGGTATATGGTATTGAACAGATTGTGCAAGAAAATACTAGATATGCCTCTAATAGCACAACTCTTATCGACTATGTATTAAAGATTCATAATATGGTTGCGTGCAGGGTGATTAATGGTATCAGAATATCTGACCATTCGTTAATGGGGTGGATATTGGAATAAATGATAATTACATTAATAATAATTTTCCTAAAAATAGTAATAAAATGACCTTATCCCGAAACCGGGTGATCATCCATACCATAATTTAAATTTAAAGCTTATCGATAGTATTTTTGACTTAAATAACTGTAATGTTGATGTGATATTACATAACATAGATAGCAGGTGTAAATTAATCTTAGATAATAACTATCCAATAGTTGAAATACCATGTTATAGCAAATCTTTACCTTGGTATGATGAGGAGATGAAATTAAAGGCCAAAGAGCGTGATTTAGCATATGAATGAGGTTTCTGTTGATAAAGAGTTTTATTGGGATATATTTAAGGTTAAGCGAAACTGCTAAAAAATAAAAAATGTCAATATTATGAAACCAAAATTGATGAGAATAGAAATAACCCTAAGATGTGTGGAGGTATATTAAGAAGATAGTAAGGCCTGATAGTGGCTTCTCATGGCAAAATATTAGGTTTGAGTATGGGTCTGGAGCTAAAGATCAGCATGACGCTGCAAATAAGTTCATTGAGTTTTTCATAAGTAGCATTGAGGCTATTGTTAATAATATACAGCTTTTATTCGAGTGGTCTTCTAAGTCACTACCTCAAATTGAGTGTGAATTTAATAATTTTGCACCAGTTAATTTTGCCGAACTAAAAAATATAATATTTAAATTAAAAATTAAAAATCATCCACTTGTTACTCTGAATTCCAAGGTTTTGAAAGAAACATTTTATAGCATGGGTCACGTACTTCTACACTTGATTAATACTTCTAGCACAACTGGACAGTTTCCCTCACAACTGAAATGTAGTCAAATTATTCTGGTTCAAAAGATTACAAACACAAATGACATTTCAAATTTTAGACCTGTTAATACTCTTCCGTGCATTGAAAAGGTTATCGAAATTGCAATTTATGACCAACTTTTGAACTACTTTAACAATAATAATTTATTCTTTGGAAACCAGTCTGGCTTTCGTAAAGAACACTCTTGCGAAACAGCTATACAGCTAACAATTTCAAAATGGAAAAGACAAATAGACGAGAGTAATTTTGTTGTCGCTTTTTTCCTTGATTTTAAGCGCGCGTTCGAAACAATAGACCCGGGTATATTGATTAAAAAGCTTAACTATTATGGTATCGGGGGTCGAGCCCTTAGATGATTTAGTTAGTATTTAAGTGGTCGAAGTCAGGTTGTTCAGCTAGAAAACTGTGTATCAAAAAAAATTGAAAATAATATTGGAGTGCCCCAAGGAAGTGTATTAGGAGCCCTTCTTTTTATCATATACATAAATGATATTGGTTATATTGATGGTCTTGAGTTCTTGAATTTGTTTGCTGATGATACACTTTTATCTTGTAGCGGAAGAAGTCTGGATGAGGATATAAATAAAACAAATAACATACTCTTAAAAATTGATAAATTTCTTAAAATTAACAAGTTAAAACTTAATGTAATTAAAACTAGAGCAATGCTGGTTAGTACTAAGCATAGACTATCAAATATTAATGTGGCTACATATAAATTGAAGATTGAAGATGAAACTATAGCTTGGACCAATGAAATAAAGTAACTTGGGAGTTATGATTGATGACACATTAAATTTCCATAAACACTGTGAGTACTTACAGAAGAAAATAAGAAAAAAGTTGTTCTTTTTCTCTAGAATTGCTAAAAATTTGACCTTTTTTGCCCTTCTGACAATCTTTCAAACTATTATCCAGCCTTGTTTCGATTACTGCGCCACTATTGTGTATTTGATGTGTCTGTCTTCATTGCAAATTCTTCACAATAGAGGAATGAGGATAATTTTGAGGTGTGATAGATACACACCCATTAACTCGATGTTGAAAACATTAAACTGGCTTCATTGGCGTTAAGATTGAAACTGCTTGCTATGACATTTGTTTATAAATTAAGTAATGGAATGATGCTAAGCTACTTTAATGAATTTTTAGCACTGAGAAGCGAAATGCATAATTACTCTACTAAACAGACAAATCATTTCCATATTGAATGTGTGCGTTATAGGGGTAGCATGGCATCAGTCTTTAACAAGTGCTTGAATGAATATAATTGTTTGCCTGTGAATATTAAGACTGCAAGCAGTGCTAAGTCATTTAAGAGAATGGTAATAAAGTACCTGAACTGTACTGTTTCTGGTTTTGGTTTGACTTAATGAGTATAAGAAAATGTGATACATTATGTTGTGATTTCTGTATTTTATAGGTTTATTTGTATGTTACTATTGTTTGAAACGTGCTATTGTATTTTATTTGTTATTGTCTACTGACTTTCTTTTAATTTAAGATTTTTCTAAGCATTTTACATAACTTTTGTATTAAGGCTTTCCTACTTGAATAAATAAACTAGATAGTGTGCACAGTTTTCGAAAATTAAAAAAAATGTAATTTTTATAGTAGTTGTGGTCGAAAAGGGTACCTTTTGGCGTTCTTTATACTGCCTAAAAATACGAATTCGATAGTATGCACGTTTTTTTAATATTTCAAAAAAATTGTTATTTTTATATTACTACTGGTCAAAGGACAGCTGTCCGTGTAGATTTTATTGACTTAAAGAATGCCCTTTAGCGTCCTTGATACTTCCTAAAAGTATGACCTAGATATTAGTACTGGTCGAAGGACAGTCATCTGAGCAGATTTTATTAGCTTAGTGGGTGCCTTGAATTGTCCTTGCCCCTAAAAGTATGAACTAGATTATATGCACAATTTTTTAGAATTACAAAAAATTTTAGTTTTTTATAGTAGTACTCGTCGCAAGATGGCTATTATAGTAGATTTTATTGGCTTAAAGGATGCCTTTTGATGTTCTTTATACTCTCTATTTAGAAGTTATGCACAGTTTCTGGAAATTAAAAAAAAATGTAATCTTTACAGTAGTAGCATTGGCTTTATAGGGATAAGGCAGGCAGCAGCTTGCAAAGTTTATAATCTTACAGCTGGGGCTGAACTCCCTAGGCTTGGGTAGCAAAGTCGAATGGCTTGAAATTTAAAAATACAAAATTAAATGTCAGAAAAGCATAATTAAGAGTAAAAATTTCGGTTTCATTTAAGGAATTACGATTGTTATAGAAAACAAGATACCATAGCCAACTTTGCGAAAGTAATATTCAGTTAAAAGTGGGTTTAATTATAAAAGCTTTTGAACATTAAAGGCAAATTTAAATCACATAAGGCTGGGTAGTTCTTTAAATTAAGTTTTAGTCCCTTCATTGTTTTTAATTTTTAAACACAATATGAAGGCCTACAACCGTGGTTACCTTATTATTATTTATTTCTCATGGCTATTGCTGAGGCTAATGTAAATAAATTTTTAGGTATACATATAGACAATAAATTAAAATTTAAAACCCATATATCTTATTTATGCAAGAAAGCATCATCTAGATGTTATGCAAGTAAAATAATTTCTAATGAATTAAACCAGCAGATGGCAAGGAATACATATTTTTCTCTTATAGAGCCTTATTTGTGTTATGGGATATCTTTTTGGGGGTCTTGTTCTCAGTACCTTTTTGATATGGTGTTTGTTTTGCAAAAAAGGGCTGTAAGATATATATCTAAGGTGGGATATAGAGATACTTGTAAGCCTTTATTTTTACGTTACAAGATTCTTACCCTGCCATCTTTGTTTCTACTGGAAACAGCATGTCTGATATAAAAAACATAGAGATGACATTAATTTGTTTTCTGCCTATCATACTCATCAAGCTGGCAATTTTAGACTTCCTATACCATCCAATGCCTAGGTTAAGCAATCTTTAATATATCAAAGCAAAAAGATATTTAATCACCTACCACTGCATTTGAAGCAATTAAGACCTTATACAAAATTTAGAAAATGTATAAAAAGGTTATTTATCTCAAAGGCTTATTACAGTGTTGACAAATTTTTTCAAGATAGCTTTAACTATATTAATACTTGTTTTGTTATCTTCTTTTAATTACTGAGGCCATTATGGTTTTTAAAGCTTTATCTAGGTTATTTGTTTTTTTGTTACTATTTATTTTGTAATTTTAATTTGTTTGCTGACTCCATTATGGATTCTGAAATACTTTAATATTTAGAATATTTAGATTTTGACAATTATTGACTGAAATCATTTGTTATAGTTTTTTTTGTATGTATTTTATTTATATATTGTTGAGTATGTTATTTTACTATTCATACATAGATGTTTGTATTTTAATATTATCTAGCTATAATCATTGTAATAATTGTTTTTAAATTTTTACTGTAAATTTTAATTTGCTACTGCTTTATCAATAAGATTTCTTTTTCATTCTTTGACAATAAAGCTTTTTGAGTATGAGTAATACAGACATGCATGCGCATTTTACACAGTCGTTATTTATTTATTTATCAACGAGCAAATTGCCCAATTACAAATACAAAATTTTCCAAAGTGTACTTAACAATTATAAATAATAACAATAGTTAAAAATAAATCATTGAAATAAAGCAAAGGTTTCTATATTGATAAATTAAAATTTCCGTGTAATTAAAGAAAACAGGCTAGAAAGATTACACAGCGTATCACAGTTATTTGTTAAATCACAGATATTTAAGTTGCTTCAGGAACTGCGTAGGTGAAGCAAAAAAGTCCAAGTTACAATGACCATTAGCCAACCTGGATGCTCTAGAAATAAAAGAAT
This sequence comes from Kuschelorhynchus macadamiae, assembly GCA_030620095.1. Classification (NCBI taxonomy): domain Eukaryota; kingdom Metazoa; phylum Arthropoda; class Insecta; order Coleoptera; family Curculionidae; genus Kuschelorhynchus; species Kuschelorhynchus macadamiae. The sequence continues at coordinate 913,451 of JAUTXW010002854.1, read as the reverse complement.
TGTACCCCTAGTTAGTTCTGTGGTTTGGAACAAAAAACCAGAAGTGGAACGAGTTACTCTTGACGGAGCATGAAGGCCTTTCATATTTAGAAGCTCAGAAGCAGTTCTTCTGTAATAGATAATGTTATAGAGTGTTAAAAAAATCCATTCTCTGGTGACACTCTAGTATTGGTAACAAGTTTAGTTGGGACAGCATTTCTTCATCAGAACAATCAGCAAAAGATTAAGTTTATAAGACACATGCTTTAGAAATTTGTGTTAAACACATTCAAGTGCATTTCTATGGACATATAATGTGAAGACCAAACTATGAGGAATACTTCAAGTGAGGACAAACGAGTGCACAGTAAAGCCACTTCAGTGGGGTCACACTATTAAAGTCTGCAGTACATTCTTGTAATTAATCCAAGCATCTGAAAAGCCTTATTAACAACGTTGGAAATGTGGGAAATCAAAGTTAGGGAGGCATCTAGTGTTATTCCCAAATCCTTTACTACAGAAATTTTTTCAAGCAGTATTCCATCAATAATGTAGTCAAATATAATTGGATTTCTACACCGGTAAAATAACATGGATTTACATTTGGAAGGATTCAGTGATATTCCGTTGCTTTGGCACCAATCCACCAAGCCTTAAAGATCTTGCTGAAGTCTCTCACAGTCGCTGGGTTCATATATCTGACAAGATAATTTTAGATCATCAGCAAACAGTTGAAATTCATAGTATTTTATGCTTTTGTAGATGTCATTTATAAACACATTGAACAATATGGGACCTAAATGAAAACGTTGAGGGACTCCAAAAGGATTATCATTCTCATATGAGCAAAAATTTCCACAAAAATTCTAACAATCTGCCTTCTCTGCTGGTACAAATAACTCTTAAACCATGAGAGAAGTAAGTCGTTAATGCCCAACATTTTAAGTTTGTATACTAGCACATCATGAGATACTCTGTCAAATGCTTTGGAAAAATCAGTGTAGACAGTATCAACCTGAATTCCACTTTCCAAAGCATTTGACAGACATTAACATGAGTAAGGACATTTAGTAAAGTAGATCTATAATCAATAAATCAAGCCTTAGAGTAAGAAAATCAAACACCAGGCTCTCAAACAATTTTGGAATAACACTAAAAATGCTTATTGGTCTATAATTGGGGGCTGATGACTGTTTTCTTGATTTAAATATGGGAGTTATAAAAATCACTTTCCAAAAATTTGGAAAATTGCCAGTAGAGAGAGACGAGTTAAAAATATGGAATAATGGTCTAGATAAATTAAAGCTAAAATATTTTCAAAAAATTGGTGGTTTACCATCTGGCCCATGACCCTTGCTGATGGCCAAGGAAGAAAGCTTTATGTAAATTTGAGAGATTAAAATGTTATGTTCAGAGAAGTTAATATCAGTGGTAGAAAGCCCATCAGAGGGGGGATTGTTAAAGTCATTACTGTATATTGTGGCAAAGTAGTCTGCAAACATATTCACTATATCCTAACCTGAGTAACTTTTCCAGTTTTCATAGGAGAATTCACTAGGGTAATTATTACTGACATTTACCATTGACAAAAGACCAGAACGGCTTTAAATTGGAACGTATAGATTGCTCAGTAGTATGTATATATTCCTTATAGCAATCGCGAGTCAGTTCCTTACACAACCCTCGAAGTCCAAAAAATTCCCTGTAATCACGCACTAAGTATGTCAGTTTGTATTGTTTATGAGCTATTTTTTTAGCTATAATGCAATTTTTTAATTCCAATGAATGCCATACAGGAAACTTTCTAGCAGAGTATTTTCTTAGGGGTACAAACAAATCAAGACACAAATACAAAACTCATAAAAAACATTCAACATAACATCAATATTCTTGTCCCTCATCAAACCATCCCACTCAACACTGCTAAGAAAATCAGACACTTCCGAAAAATTGGTTAATTTAAAGTCTCTGTAAAAGCCTCCAAAGTTTAAGATATTATCATTTAATTAATGTACTGGCACTTAATTTCTACACAGAGTGGCAGATGGTAAAAGTCTGGAGGAACTATAGCCTGATTAGCCTGACAAACAGTAGTGGTAGCATTATGAGTCAATTTAAGGTCCAGCAGATATTCTTTGGAATTTAGAACCTGATTGACCTAAAATAAGTTATGAAATGCACAGGCATTTGATATTTCTTCAATTGATGCAACCTCATCAAGAGGGGCACCCCAAGCTGCTGTCACTGATGGACTCAAAAGACTTTTTGCCCAAATGCCATGAGGCAAGTTAAAATCTCCAATCACACAAAGAGTTGAATTAGGCATAGCAGAGCTCAGTTCATCCAGTGTTTCAGAAAAAGTTAAATAGCGCAAAGCACTGGACTGCGGAGGAACAATTCTGCATTGTAGAAACTGCTGCTTAGCCAGGTATCTGTGAGGATTAAACATCCTAATTACGACCTTGAACATTCTCCATAAGTTTGGTGCGCAACCCACGTACATTCTGATAATAGGTTGTATACATCACACATTTCGAAGATAGTCTTAGTTTTTTGTAACTATAGTAGGCACTCCTTGACAATATTTAATCTGAATATCTGAATGTCCTTTTCACCACTGGACACTCTTTGCCGATACTCACCTCTAACATTTTTCTCAATTTCTCTTTGCATTTTGGTTAAATCACAATTTACATAAATTTTCCGAGTCGTAGTTTACTATGATTTTGGATAATAGTTTGCACATCAGATGGATTCTGAAATACAACCTTTAGGCATCGGAAACCATTTTTGTTTGATTTACCAAGACTTGATGCACTTTCTGATTGAACTTCAACGTTCAGTATATCACCAACCAAATGCTTAATGTGGTCAATTTCAGAATGCTGCTCTGGAAGAATTAAAACTATCAATTTTTTTTCGCGGGATTGGCGATCATGAAGTTCTCTATAAAAATCATTTGGTTGACTGTTTGAAAGGGTGGTTGAATTCGCCTTTTTAGCTGTTTCCAACTTTAGAGCCGATATATCAGACCACAGATCTTCGATTGCTTTTAGAATTTTAGGGACTTGAAGAAGACCTAACTGACAATGTTTTTGTTAACAGCTCGTCTTACGGCAGTGCACCTCTTTTACAAACAATGACTCATCAAAGTACTAGCCTCTTTCAACATTGCTGTGTATTAATTATCGTCCCTGCTCAGACCCATATATATCAGTTTTCAGAAATTAATTTGCATATGTATATATTATGATTTCAAGTGGTTCTATATACACCGATTATTCCAGAAAGATTTGACCAACTTGATGCATTTTTATAGTATTTTGGTTAATTTTCAAGTCATCCTATAGTGGGTATATTATAAAAAAAGGTCTGCTGAACTATAAGTTTGAAAGAAATAATTTCCAAACAGAATTTTGTAAAACATTTAGTTCCATTAACAAAAAAATTGAAATTACAAATAATTAAAACTACAAAATTTTGAAAACTAATGATTGACAATAAGTTTGATTACAAGAAGTTCAAAAAGCAAAATGAACAAAGTTTTTCTATATGCTGGAGCAGGAGGAAATGTATTTTGTTTGCATCTTATGTTTTGGCTGGTCCTACCGATGGATAGAAGCTTCACTAATGCCGAGGTATCTTTTTGTCTTATGCCCGATATAACACTTTACGGAGTTTGAATCCCTTTCAATTACATTTTAAAGATAGTGAGGTGTCTAAATAGAAATAGTCATACCTGATAATATTCTTTACTTCATTGGTATAACAGGATATTCACTGTAAAAAAACTGCTAAATGACTGATATTTTTTTTTAACTTTTCACTTCACTATAAGGGAGTCGTTTTTTTAAATACTTTTAAAGGTGCGTTGTTAAATTAATACAGCGTTAAATCTGAGATAAGGTCTAAAACCCTATTATGGTAGATAAGAGTGAACTTGAAAGTAGGAACACATAAAACATCCGTTAAAATCGGCTCCCAATATTTCACTTATTTTTAGAAGTATAATTGTGTTTAAATTGTTAAATGTAGTGTCAGTTTAAAGATAATCCGCTGATATAGTTTTCGCGATGAAAACTGTTATATTGTGACTAAAAACCAGCAATTATAAAGCTGAATAAGTTATAATGTTTAAAATCATCTAGTGCAAAAAAAACTGCAAAAACTTTATTCTTATCTACAAAGTGATAGTGTGTGTTCAGTAGTAATTTATTAACGTATTTTTTTTATATGTAAAGGCTTCCAATAAATGCCTCTTCCTCTTTTTTTTGGGCAATCCATTGACAACAATAAATATAAAATAAACATTGAACAGTTTGACCCACATTTTAGGGAATTCCCATTTTTTGTTTTGTTGTTGTTATTATTTGTAGAGGAAAAGTTCACTGAACTTTTAAATGTTGTAGAAAGTAGTTTTGATAGATAGGTTTTTCTGCTGAATTGAGTAGGGGGTTAAGCTTTATTACTTTGGATTTAAAAACTGCAGGAAAACACCAGTAAATACATGCACTACTAATTTATAAGACTGAATAGATTTGGAGTATAGAAAATGGTTGAATTGGAGAGCCTTTTTAAGTGTTGCCCAAAAACAAAACAGACTGAAAACTACTTTTGTATAGAGTGTGGCAATATTTTCCACAAGAGTTGCACCGAATGGGTCAGAATAACTTTTGAACTAATTGAGCGACATAATATTCTATGTTCAAAAAAGTGTAGTGACGAGTCGCGAGTAAATAAGGATAAGACTATTGATATGCTAAGAAAGAAGATTATAGATTTGAATAAGGATAGGGAAAGAGAGACTGAGGAAATGAAGAATGAATACCATTTGCAACTACAACATCTTAAAGCGGAGGTGGACAATCTCAATAAGACCATAAAAGAGAAGGACATGCAATTAAAGAGAGACAAAAGAAGAACGAACGATTTTACCGATGATATATTGGAAACCGAAATTAGGTTTATACAACAACAACAAGAAAAAAGTGACCAAATCTTGTATATGAGTAAGGAAACTACTGATTTAAAAGAAGAGATCCAGAGGATAGCTACTATTACTCTGGATTTTGAGAATACAATGAAAGAAATGACTGAACTGTATGCAATGAACAAAAGTATGGTGGAGGCAATAAGAATGCTTGAAAACTATAATACTTTCCTTAAAAAGAGATATAGCGATGGTGTTTTTTTAGAAGAAACTGATTACAGCACCACAAATATACAAAGGAAAAATAATTACGTTGAGAGCAAAGAAAATCATCCACTCAATAATAATAATAAGTTTGTCCAAAGCAATGATATACCGAAAGAGAAAACCCTAAAAATAACAATCAAGTTTTAATAATCGGAGACGTACAGAATGTAAAGGATTGTGCGTCTCTATTTAAAAGATTCAGTAAGGCGAAAATTGATACTAATTGCCAGTCCAAAAAGAATATTTTATTTAATGACATAGTGACTGAAACCTTAACTTATAGCAGACCGTTCACAAAAAATGACTACGTAATTGTGTTTACTGGGAGTGAAAACGCATTCAGGGGTATCTCAATTGAGCCTTCTGAAGTAGAAAAGCTGTTACTTACTCCATTAGCCTTGAAACGAAAGGTGTTAAATGGTTTCATTTCTGAAAACAATAACATAGTTTTTAACTGCTTGTGTAAGGACATAAATAGTTCGATGTTTCTAACTATGGACAGTTTTATGCAGGTGTGTGAAAGGTCTAAATACGCGGAGCCGTCCTATAATTCTAAAATTCTCATATGTAAATTTATATGTTCATTTATATTTTATTCCAACTTACAGAGAAAAGATAATATAAGTGAAGCCATGACAAAAAAAAAATGCGCAAACTGACTCTAGCTGAGCTCGAAAATTGGGTGAAAAATGCTTTTTTAGAACAAATTTAAATATTGAATTTTCAGTATAACTTCTGAATATACAATGTATAAGAAATAAAATTGATTAGTTACATTTGTTTATTGACCGTATTGGCTCTCCTAGTGTTCTGCTTTTTACCGAACATTGGCTAAGAGAGGAAGAAAGAGTGTTTATTCCTCGTTACTGTGTTGTATCTAGTTACTTACGTAAGGATTTTATTCACGGCGGCACTATTGTGTTTGTTCATGAATCAATTTTAGATATGTACAGTTTTGTTGGTTTTGTTGGATAAAATTATATGCTTGTCGAAAAAGAATTCGAGTTTTATATTGTAAGATCTGTAAAGTTAAATGTATATGTTATTTGTTTCTAAAGACCACCTAGTACAAGTATAACTTTATTTATATCTAGAATAGAGCTGCTTATTTCTATGCTTCCAGCAAAAGTTCGTATTATTTTAGCGGGCGATTTTAATAAAAATTTTTAGAAACCTCGAATTTAAATATTAACTTGTTTTGTAGTTTGCTTGATTGTTTTAATTTACAAATGCATGTACGTGAGCCTACTCGTACAAGTAAGAATTCTAAGTCTGTGATTGATTACTTATGTTTCTAATATAAACAGCGAATTGTTAATTGGGATATAGCTTTGAATGCTGCGAATCCGTCAGAGGCCTTTCATAGTATTTTACTAAATAAATTTAATATTGCTTTTCCTCTTAAAAAAATTAAACATAAACAGAACAAACCTTGGTTTACGAAGGGTCTGAAAGTGTCAGCGAAAAATATGGGATCTCTACATACGATAAGAAAATGTTTTATTCATAGCTCTGTATTTATATTATTCTACAATTCTTATCGTAACATTTATAGAGATACTCTTAGAATCGCAAAAAATATGTATTTCTCTAATAATATTAATAATAATAATAAATGCTTTTATTGTTGACGAGATACAATGTTGATAAAATTAATAATAACAATTCAAAATAAAATATCGACAAAGGCAGAGTTCGCACTCATCTGGCAAGCCAGTGAGCAGTGCTCTTACACTGAACCCAGAATAATATTATTTAAAACAAAAAAAAACGCATTAGCATATGACCAGTGCGTCTAAAAGTAAACAACGATACCTAAGAATGTATATAAATACGTAATATTTAAAACAAAAGACACAATAGTTAAATATAAATAAAGAGAAAAATAGTTAATACAGAAGATCATTAATGCCTAAGTTGTACGCCAATACTTTAGTTCGAATTCAGATATGATTACTCAGAAGCATATGCTTAATCTTTTGCTTAAATCTACAGACACTAAACGATTTGATGGAATCAGGAACCCTATTGTATAGCTTTGCTACGTTATATGAAAATGATCCACGAAATTAAGAGGTTTTGTGCTGAGGTGGAGTTAGCATGTTTTTCAATCTGATGTTTAAGTTGTGGATTGATGTTCTAAATCTAAGCTTTCCATAAAAATAGGGAGGTTTTTGTGTTGTTACTTTGTAAAGGAAGACTAGATACTGTAGAGTTCTTCTTTTCCCCATCACTAGCCAGCCAATATTATTCAAATGAGCGGTAATGTGATCCCTCCTTTGCAAGCCACAAATTAGCTGAACACAGGCATTCTGAATAAGCTGGACTTTACGGTCATCAGCACAAAGCAAATTCGGACCATACACCACATCTCTATAATTAAGGAAAGACAATACCAACGAATCACATAGCAATATACGAAATATTTTATTCAGCAAATGGCGTATGGAGTAAATGAGTCTTAGATTATAAAATGCCTTTTTACTAATATGGTAATATGACTGAAAAATTTGAGCCTAAAATCTACGACTCCCAGAATTTTTGCTTGGTCAGTGAGGTGAAGCTTTTCATTGTTAAGAATAACACTGACACCATTTAAACAACTGGAGCGAGCAGCTGCCCTACCAAATAACATAACTTGAAATTTGGAGGGGTTAAGCTTTAAACAGTATTTTGTTGAAATATTATAAATAGATTCTAAGTCTTAATTAATCAGAGCACATGAAGCATGGAGATCTTTTACTTGGAAAGAGAAGAAAATTTGCGTATCGTCTGCATAAAAGTGGGGTTTACAATGCCGAAGAACCGTACAAAACTGTGACGTAAACAGAGTAAACAAAAGTGGTCCCAAAACAGAACCCTGGGGAACTCCACTCACAACAGGTGCAAAGTTTGACATACCTTTGCGCATTCTAACTGCTTGAGATCTATTAAGTAGGTAGTTGGAAAAGAACGAAATAGCGCCCTCCGAGAATCCGAGATAGTGTAGGAGATTTAACAAAGGCGAATGGTTGATCAAATCAAATGCCTTCGAGTAGTATAAAAGTATGAGTATTGTTAAGTTATTTTTATCATTTTCAATAAGAATATCGTCGGTGACTTTGGCTAGAGCTGTTATACAGCTGTGATCTTTACGGAACCTCGATTGATGTTGGGAGTATGCCATTTCTATCGGTAAAGACTTTAATTTGACCTTCAATGATTTTCTCCAACGCCTTGGAGAGAACACAAAGAATGCTAATTGGTCTGAGATCTTTCATTTCTGTAGGGTTTGAAGTTTTAGGAAGTGGTATTATGTGTGATTTTTTCCAAACTGAGAGAAATGTATTACTTACAATGCAGAAATTAAATATGTGAGTCAAAACTGGAATTATTTGTCAGAACTAATTGAATCTAGCCTCACAGATTTGGATTTTATAGAGAAAAGTACTTTACTTACAGCATTATCGCTCGTTAGATTGAATTCGAATTCCTGACATTGATCATTCAGTTTATTATTGAACAGAAAGTTAAGGAAAAGCGGATCTGGAGAAGTATTAGTCTGAGATTTAAAAAAATAGTTATTTACTATTTGCAGATCGTAAAGATCTTCAGTAAGAATAGAATAATTTTTATTATTTACATTTAACTCTTTCAGTTCTTTCCAAAAATTGTTTTTACTACCATTTTAATTTTGAATTCTAGATAAGACCTTTTCTCTCTCTTAATAGCGTAGTTTGTCTCGTTCCGCAAAGTTTTATAGAAATTCCAGTCACTGAAATTTTTGGTTTTCTTAAATTTAAGCAGTGCTTTATCCCTTTTAGTTTTAAGAACATTAATAGAATAAACAAGGCGAGCAATAGACAAGAAACACGACGCATTAGCTTTTCTTAACAGAGTTTCAGTGCAAGAAAGTTTTACTTCTACTTTACTTCACCATTACATATGAAATAGTGCTGGATGCGACAAAATGTCTATTAAAATATTTTTAAAATTGTCAGACTCTGCATGAAATGCTCTAGTGAAGGCAATAAATTTGTCATTTTCTGAGGGAGTACTTCCTCATTGCCTTAAACTAGCAACGGTTATTCCTTTGTTTAAGGGAAGCAACACAGAAGAACCATCACATTTTCGTCCATTTTCCTTGCTCCCAACATTAGCCAAAATTGTTGAGAAGCTTGCGAAAAAACGTATGCTTAGTTTTTGGGTATTTCTCTTTCCGATGCGCAATTTGGATTTTTGGTTGGGAAAAACACAGGCGTTGCAATATTTTTCTTCCTTGAGAAATTATACCTGAGAATGAATGATGGAGAGGCTGCTGCGGCAGTATTCTGTGATCTCACTAAAGCTTTTGCTTAAACATGCGTGCGGGAGTTCCACAGGGGTCTGTTTTGGGACCATTACTATTTTTGATTTATCTAAATGACAATGTTGGATATATCTGGAAACTTTACAGTATTTGCTGACGATACCACAATATTGTGGAACAATCACAATTGTAATTATGATGAACTAGCGTACATTGTAAATAAAGATTTAATTAAAATCAAAGAGTGGTTCGACGCCAATTATGTTACGATAAATGTGCCCAAAACAAATATAGTAAATTTTAAATTTAAAGAAATAATGCTCGATAACCGGCCCATAGCAAGGACTGAGGTGAATAAAGTTTTGGGAGTATATGTATTTACTATGCTCTTGTTGAATCGCACCTGCGCTATGGTGTGTGCTTCTAGGGTGCTTGTGCGGACTATTTGTTTAAAAGAGTGTTCATCTTACAAAAACGAGCGTTGGGATTTAAGTGCCGCGTGAAGCCTCGTGAGTCTTGTAAACTAGTATTTTTGACTCAAAAGATTCTCACGTTGCCTTGCATATTTATACTGGAAACGGTTTGTTTGATACATAAACAGTTTAAGGCCGAAATATCAAGGGAGTCTTTGTACTCGACTCGGAGACTATGTACTACTGTCCTTCCTATTCCGTTGTCGGCTATGGTTAGGAATTCAATAGTATATAATGGCTGAAAATTATTTAATCATCTACCGTTGAGAATACGACAGATTCACTTGTGAAAAAAGGTTTAGACGAGAAATAAAACAGTTTTTGATTGGAAGAGCTTACTATTCAACCAAAGAATATACGAGTCAAAGTCAAAAATCACTTTATTTGTTATAAAGAGTAAACTCTTGTGAATAAGCTTCAATAAAATTACAAGTCATTCAACTAATATGGTCTAAATTAAACATACATAAATAGTATAATAAACAATATTTAAATACCCAATTAACACTAAGAATACTTTTATAAAAACAGTTAAAATGACAATATAATATAAATTGGACAATTAAAAGTTGGTATTACAGAACTTTGCAAAGTATTGATTTATGGTCAATAGCTGAAGTCAAAATTACTTTATTTGTTATTAAGAGTAGGTAAACTCTTGTGAACAAGCATATCTATAAAAATACACAAAAACTAATATGGCTAAAATTAGATATACAGAAATGAAATAGTATATAATATTCAAATAAATAAATCACACTAATAATATTTTTATAAAAACAGGAAATGACAATTTACAGTAAACTGGACAATCATAGGTTGGTGTCGTAAAACTCTTGTAATGTATAAAAAGTTTTTTCTAATAAAATCATTTTTAATGATTTTCTAAATAATTTAATTTTCATTATTTGTTTGATATGTAGTGGAAGCTGGTTATACATTTTAAGCCCCTCAAAGAAGATAGCGTTTTTGGTAAGTTCTGATTTAGGAATAGGTAGGGGTAAGTTATCAGAATTTCTTGTTTTATACTGGTGACTCGTTCGCATGCCCCTGAATCGCTTATGGATAAGGGATGCAGTCTCTAATATCAGTAAGCAAGGCAATGTTAGTATTTTTTCTTGGTAAAACAAGGGCCTGCAATGATCTCTATCCCTGGCTTGGCAAATATAACGAATTGCTCTTTTTTGCAAAATAAAAACTGAATTAAGATGATATTGTGCGCAAAATCCCGAGAATGGAATGCTATATCTCAAATGGGCTTCAACTAGGCTGAAGTAAACATTTCTTGCCATAGCACTACCCAACTCCTGTGAAACTATACGAACTGCAAAGCAACCTGAAGCCAATTTGGAATTAAGTGCTAAGATGTGGTCACTAAATTTTAACCTGCAATCCATCCAGACGCCCAAGAATTTGGTAGAACTCTTGTTAGAAATGGCTATGGGCGTTGCATCTACATCAAATTTAAAAGTCATTATATTAGTCTTGTTGATATTAAAACTAAGGGAATTAGCCTCAGACCACAACTGAATCCTCCCAACAGCAGACACTCTGTTTACCAAAGCATAGGCTTCTCCACCTACCCAAAAAAGTGTGGTGTCATCGGCAAAAAAAGTAAACTGCACAGAAATGTCAAGGGTAGCCAGATCATTAACATACAGAAGAAACAATATAGGACCCAATACCGAACCCTGTGGGAAGCCAAGCTTAATAGTCATAACTTCAGACATGCCATCCCGACTCTTCACCAGTTGTTTCCTGCCCTTTAAATAGGACGAGAACCACTCAAGCACCACCCCCCTAAAGCCATATAAAGATAGTTTGCGCAGCAGTGTCGCATGACTTACACAGTCGAACGCTTTTGAAAAATCGCAGAAGACTGCTGCGGCTAGGTCACCCTCATTCAGTCCTAGGTACAGTCGCTCCAAGAAATGGAACACAGCATCCATTGTATTTTTGTTATTTTGGAATCCATATTGTGATTGTTGTATGAGATTGTGACGATTGAGGAAGCTTAGCATTCCTTCCTTAACAAGTTTTTCAATAATCTTTGACTTGGCAGAAGGGAGATGGGGCGAAAGTTCCCTGGGTCATCGAGATTACCTCCTTTATATATGGGTTGGACAATAGCCACCTTTAAACTCACAGGAAATAAGCCGCAATCAAAGGAAGCATTAATGACATGAGCCAAAACATTCAGGCAGTTGTCAGGCAAACATTCAAAAATTCTAGCTAAAATTCCATCAAATCCTGCAGAATTCCTGTTTTTTATTGTTGCTTTGATTTCTTTGATGTCTGTGTGATAGAAGCTAAATGAATCAGCAATAGAAATTGTAACAAATGACAGAGGATCAAGTTGTGAATTCAAATTAGATGTCAATCTGTCAGCCACCGAACAATAGAAGGAATTCAAACTATTAGTGTCTAAACTAGATGCCTCTGCTGAAAAACTTGACTTACCTCTTAATTCATTGACTATTCACCAATGTCTTTACTCTTGTTGCGAGAATTATAGATCCTGTCACTGTAATATTTTTGTTTCGCAGCTTTTAAAACTTGTCGGTAAATGGACCTATATCTAGTGAAATGTGCTCAGCTTTTGAAAATAAAAACAAATTGTAATTTTTATATTAGTACTGGTCGAAGAACGGTCGTCCGAGTAGATTTTAATGGTTTAAAGGATACTTTTTATTGTCCCTAATACTCTCTAAATTAGATGGTATGCACAGTTTAAAAAAAAAATTGTATGTTTTATAGTAGATTTGGTCTATAAACGACGAAGTTTTATTAGCTGAAATAATACATATCTGGTATAGACTGTTTTAAAATATTTGAAAAATAAATTATTTTATGCTAAATGGTGTTAATTTCATGCTGTTATCTTTGGTTGCCATCTTCACACCACTTCTTTTACAGCATATAATGCCCCTTAGATAGAAACTTATAATATTAACATTAGAAATGAATTTCTGACATCTACATATTACTAGTATCATTGTTGTCAATTTTCCTATTAAACAGCATCCATATATTTCTATATGCAAGTATACTGTCAATTATAAAATATGGAATTTTTTTTTGGGGCTTGTGCAGGAGCCATTGGTATCTTTAAACTCTCAAACTCGCCTACTAAGTTATTACACTGAATTTGTATTGTTTTGTTTCCAATTTATGTAGACAACATTAGATTAAGGTCTTCTACTGTTGTTTGAGTATTATTAAAACTTATTTAGCATTCGTTTTTAAAATTGGGACTTATTTATGTGAGGTTTTATTATTCGTAACCATTTCCCTGTCCGTTTTTAACCCAGTTTGTTAAAAAGTTTCTTCTGAGAAGTTTGTTGCATCTCTCTTTAACTGGTTTTTTAATTGTGTCCTCTTAAGTTTGCTGTTTGATTTGAGTGGGAAAAATCCAGGTTGCAGTCATTCTTATAGGGTTAAATAAGATCCCCACGTATTCTTCTTTCATGAAGAATTATCAAATTTAGAAAGTTCATATGGTTCTCACTCACTGTTGTAGTCTTGTCAACAAGTTTGTAATGGTTGAACTTTTTGGCAGGAAGCCATATTGCTCAGCAGAAATGATATGAGCGTCAAGAAAAAAATGTTAGTTCTTTTACCAGGATTATGGGCCTATAGTTCTCCATTAATTGCTTATTTACCCATATTTTAAATATAGGTATTACCACAGCCGTTTTCTAAGCATTCAGCAGTTGTCCTGTCGAAGATATGTCATCTATAACTTTTGAGAGAGATCCAGATAGGCTTTGAGAGCTCTTTGACAAAAACAGCCCTGGTATCCCGTCTTGTCCCGGACTCGTGTCTATTTTTAGGGATTTGATAGCTTCTTCAATTTTCTCTGGGTGAAGACTATTTCTGTTATTTCGGCTTCTGAATATGTGTTGCATTCTTTTCCCACTTCAGTCCTAATATGAACCTTTGTAGTTTTGTCAATAAGATTAAACTTGTTTAGTTTCGAGCTCAAATTTCTTTTTATATTAGCATAGAAGTGTTTATTGAATCTAATTAGTAAATCATGTTCATACTATTTTCATGCCAACTCGATGCAGGATTTTATTTTATTATTCTTCTGCTTCTAAAGTGTCTTGAGTAGTTATTGAAAATTGCTTTAAATATTTTTTATACTTATTGTCTTTGTAGTACTTTTCAGGTAGGTAAATGCTTCCATCACTTTCATCTGAATATTGGTTAATTTTACTGTCATTTTAATAAAAATTTTGGTTAACATTTGTCGTCATTATTTTTTTTCTTTTAGCTCTCGTTATATTTATGTCAAGCTGTTCTTCAGTTTTGTCCCAGATGCTTTACAATTTTCCAAATAATTTAGCGTCCTTTATGTATTATTTGCTTGTGATATTTGGCATATAACTATAGTTTAACTTTGACAATATTTATGATAATTAATTTTTTAACCTATAACTATATATAAATAAAGGTCATATAATTTTTTAGAGCTTGTATCGCTTGGAAAATATATTATTGCTTTGTGCTATAAACTGTATAGCTGTTAGGGATGATCGATAATTGATTTTCCCTATTGATAGTCATTAGGTAAAAAATATTCAATAAATTTAAGTTATCGATAGATGTGTAGGGAGGGTAATGTTCAACAAAATAAATCAAAGAGCAAAAAAAAGGTCTTCACCTACATAAATATATAACTTATTTGACAACTATATTATCAGATACGTATCGGTTTTATTAGATACTCTTTTTTTACTTAAAAGTAACTCTACATTGTTTATTTATTCTTTATTAACTGAAATAACTCCTATGTTATAGTAACTATTGGTCCGTTATTTATATTTTTTGCTGACTATGTTTGTGTCTGTTGTTTTTTATATAGTTTCAACATATTTTATAGTGTTTTATTATTAATGTTCCTAAATATATTTTGACTCAATTTTATTTTAAATTTATGACCACATTGTAATATTTGCAAGACTAGCAAAATATTTTTTATAAATATTCTATGTTTTCATAGTTTATAAAGACTTTAGGAACAACTTTCGTATCAATAATTTTAGGACCAAAATTTATTTTCCAAGTTTTACTTGTCCAACAAAATGTTGGGGTAAAAAATTGTGAATATCTTATGTAGGTTGCACAAAAAAAGTAAGTAGGAGTAGAAAATATAATTGATTATTCGATTACCTTTGCCTTTAAATCGATGTAACAATTAATCAATTTTTCAATTAATCGATATTTTGATTAAATACAATAACTTCGTGTATGAGTATGCAACCAAATATATCGAGTTAAATTGCAACAAAAATAACTTTAAAAATTGACTTTTAGAATTGTAAAATCTTACTTTTACGAAGAAAGAGTTTTTTAAACAAATTGATTACTTGATATATGAAATAATGGATATCAATTTCTTAAAAAATCGATTATTTAATTAGAATATTCGATTTATCGATGTTTTTCAGTTAAAATAATGGTAAAAGTCGTTTATTGATTTGGATAATCGCTGAGCCCCACTTATAAGGAATATAACCTGGAGAGTTGTTTAAGCGCATCTAAATATTGATTTTTGTCTTTATAAAACCATCCAAAAAATAATTGAAGAACATATAAAAACAATTGTCCTAAAGTACCAAAAAGTTTTTCTATGAACCGTGAGACATTTCAATATTTATTTGACTACTGTAGTATTATTTTTTGGATGGTTTTATGAATAATGATATTTAGATGCACTTAAACAACGCGCGTGGTCCTTATAAACGTCCTTGAGAAAAATGTCTTACTATGTGTATTATTTGCCTGGGCAATATAATAAATTAATTGGTTATTTTAGAAACCCCATAAGTCCGTATTTAAGAAATTATGATATTATATCAAAAATATATTATTTAAAGCAAGATCTCAGTTTTCCTGAAGAAACCACACAAATCCGTTAGATAATACACATTTAGTTATCTAAAGGACAGCACAGTCAATCTGGAGGTCGAGGTGGAACAAATTTGTAACCAACTGATCTCAGTGGGAATGTTTAGATAATTATCTCCTATTTAATCTCTCAAGAGTCCCAGTCGCTCCCAGTGGGGGTAGTTTGAAAAAAACCGCCGCCATCTTGGATTTTTTGGTTTTTTTCAAATATCTCCGTTTGCATAACTTTTTTCAGAAAAACTAAAGATACCTTTTTTGTAGGGAATTAAATTTATCTAATGTCATTTTTTCTCTAAAGTTAATAGTAACAGAGAGAGCTATTTTTTATATTTTATAGATTTTCAACTCTTATTAGATCTTTTAAACCAAATATTAACTAAAATATTTACCTCATACCATGTAATGTTAATGTAGATAAAATAAGTACAGTAATATCGGGGCACTTCGACAGTTTTGAGCATATTTTACTTTATCCACGAGACATTAATAACTCTAGAACCTTCGCTTATGTACTATCATGACATTTGATGCCTTGGCTTTTCAGTACCAAAAAATTATTTTCCCCCATGAGTTCTTGTTGGTGTCGAAGTTACTCGAGCCAAGGGGTAACTTCGGCACGATATGCAAATAAGAGAAAATGCTATGTTGGGCTGCTTCAGGGTAACTTCTAACTAATTATTATTGTTATCTATCAACAAAAATATATGTAATAATACATGTCAAAAAGAATCAACAAATGAAACACTAACCTGCAACAAAAAATAAAAACAGCAAAATATATGTAAAAAAAATAGGTATCAAAGTTGTCGAGGTTCTTCCAATTGAGCCTTAAATTTATATACATACTATTAAAAAAAATTCTTCTATGACGTCATCACCAGCCATTCTCCTCCTCTACCAAAAAAAAACAAAAGTTTGTTCAACTTATTCCGTAGCATTGACCTCACTTGGAGGAACATTTGAGACCCAGTCTTCTACACGAACGGTTTTTAGAGCACTGACTCTCTTTATAATTGCAAAAAATTAATTTAAGTAGGTCATGAGGCGCTACATCTTCTGTGTATTGTATAGGTATCAAAATCAAAGTCAAAATATGCTTTATTGTCTAAAGTAAAATACTCAATGGCAAAGCTGTAAGAATAAATAAGTAAATAAATGAGCAAGAAAGAATTTGGAACAAGCATAGGTACATATGTTTAAATCACTGCAAAAGAGCCCAAAGTCAAATTCCTCAATAAAAGAAAATAAATATACAACATTAATATAAAACAGCACAGAATATAAAAAACAAAAAAAAAGAAGACACATCGAAACAATGATTATCAGTCATAATACATAACAACATAATACAAAAGATAAAAAATTCAATAAACAGATTCAGCCATACTATATCCAATCCAACAAGTAAAACAAATAAAAAAGAATCTGAAATAACATACTTAATACACTTAATATATGCAAGTCCTAAAATATAATTATTAGTACAAAATATACATACACTGTCATAAAAATCATTAACGAAAATTCTTAGATAGAAATTCTTCAACACTGTAAAAAGCCTCAGAGATCATTAGGTTCTTAACCTTAATTCTAAACAATCTGTAATTACTGATACTTCGAATACTGACTGGGAAGTTATTAAACATATTTTTTGAGGTTTAAAAAATAGATTTCTTAGAGCTCATGAAGGTATAGGTAGACGAATAGTGAAAGATCTGCGGGTGCCCGCCAAAGACATGAATTCTGTCCAAATACTTTTTGTGCATCAGGCATGCTGATTCCAATATAAACAAACCTGTTAAAGTCAGTTTTTCTTATTTAAATAAAGGTTAAACAAGTATCTTATAGTACGTTTCTGCAGGACGAAAATCGACCGAAATAAGCTATTGCAGCAAGAGCCCCAAAAACAAATTCCGTATCTTAAATTTATCGATAACTGAAAAATAGACATTCCCTGCTACTATTTCAAATTCAAATTCAAATGTTTTTATTTCCCAAAGATCACAAAATAGGATATAGGACAAGTCAAGATCATTTTGTCATAATTAAAATATTCAATATAAATTAAGACTTAACACAATAATAAAAACTAGTATAAAATAATTAATAGGTACACAATATAAAAAACTAGATACAAATGAAAAACATTAGTTACTAAAACCTACGTATAAATTTACAGTAAAGTCAAGCAAACAAAAAATAAAGGGCATCAAGAAGTTATATACATAAATGGATCTATAATCAATTTTAAATAAGAAATTTAAACAGAAAAATAATCGTAAAGAACTAGGCTGCCAAGTCCAGAAATTCCCTAAAACTATAAAAGGTTTTAACAGTGAGAAAGGATTTTAAATTATTTCTAAATGAATTTATGCTATTTGCAGATTTGAGATTCTCAGGCAGTGCATTGTAGACCGTAATGCAGGCATAGTGGGGCGACCTTTCATAGAGTGCAGTCTTGTGTTTTGGAACAACCAGAGCTGAACCATTTCTCGTTGAATAATTGTGGTTATCCAGGTTTTGTCGGTATTTGGATTTGTTTTTAAAAACATATAGTGCACATTTCATTATACAGATGGATGTTACAATTAAAATTTTGTAACCCCGAAACATGCCTCTACAATGCCTTATTGAGAACATTAATCGTACAATTCTCTTCTGTGCAATAAACACTCTATTTATGCTAGTTGCTTGGCCCCATAGCAATATATTATAGGATAGTTAATGATAGGCCATTGCATAATAGACACTTACAAGAGTCTTTCTGGGAACTGTATGTTTTAGTTTTAAAACTGCATAGTATGCTCTACTGAGTCCAGAACAAACATGATCAATATGAGACTCCCAGCTAGTTCTGCTATCCAAATAAGTCCCTAGGAACTTGACACATTCCGCACCATCTTCGATATTGGCCCTTGGGATATTTTTGTAAAAGTGCACTTTAACAGTCTTGCCCTGCTTCAGTATTAGCCTGTTGGTTGTACACCACTGGCTTATACTATCACAGACCGCTGCAATCTCCCAAAGAAGTAATTTCTCACTTGCCGCAGAAATTCCGACAGATGTATCGTCTGCAAACTTGATTGTTGTTTCAAGAAGCGTCAAGTCGTTAATAAACATGATGAATATCAGTGGTGCCAACACTGATCCCTGTGCTGCACCTATATTAATTTCGTATTTCTCCGACCTACACTCGCCAAGGGTGACAAGAAGTCTTCTTTGTTTCAAGAAGGACATCATCAGCGATAGTGCCTTCCCTCTTATCCAAATATGAAACAATTTATGTTCCACATATCAAGGTTTAGTGTATCGAAGGCTATTGACAGATCGAAGAAAATTTCCGCAACAGCGTGACCGCGTTCCAATTCCTCATGAATAAAGTTCACCAACTCCCACCGCAGCTGTTTCTGTCGACTTACCAGTTCTAAACCCATGTTGATCTTGGCATAGAAGGTTATATTTATTAAGAAAACGTGTAAGCCGATTATGGAGTATCCTCTCAAAAATTTTGGAAAAAAACGCTCAGCATAGATACTGGTCTATAGTTTTCAATATTTGACTTATCCCCTGTCTTATAAATAGACACCACCTTTGCTATTTTAAGTGCTGAAGGAAAAGTTCCAGTTTGTATTGCTGCATTTATCAGTGTTTGGGGGGATCAGATATTTCGCTGGCTACAGCTTTCAGCACCTTCACTGGAATCTCATCAGTACCAGCAGACTTTTTGTTTTTTAGAGTGTGGATAATATCCAGTATCATCTTGTTTGTTGCTGCCTCCAAGAAAATTGAGTTTGGTCTCAGATCTGACACCGTTGGTGATCGATTGCTTGGTGCCTGGCCAAAATGTGCTTCAAGTTTTCTGCCTGCCACTGTTGTAAAGAATTTCCCAGCTCATCAGCCACTCTCTGCTGGTCCGTTATGTTTTCATTGTTCACAATAAGATTTATTGGTTTATGTTCTTTGTATTTTCCTATCTCCGCGTTTATGATAAACCATACTTGCTTGGATTTGTTAGTTGCCTCCTGGATTTTTCTATGCTTGAAATCTATCTTAGCTGTCTTTACGAGTTTTCTGTATTTACTCTTTTCCTCTTTATAAAGGTTATGTAAGTCACTATACCCTGATCTCATTGCCAGCAAGTATAAATCGTGAAGCGCATTCTTCGCCTTTCCCAGCTCAGCAGTAAACCAATTATTCCGGCAAGTACCCCTGATCCTGCTCTTTGGATAAGCCACATCAAAGTGACAGGTAAATGTCCGCATGAAATTCTCGAAGGCCGCATCCACGCTCGCCGAGTGCACGTTCTCCCAGTCCTCTGAAGCAAGCATTTCCTTGAGGTGTCTTAAATTTTTGTCAGTCAAGGATCTTGATTCCTTTTGTGTCTGAACCAATCTATTTTCGTGCATTTTTAAATGTATCCTCATTTCCTGCAGTAGATGGTCTGAGAGATGTGGTTTTTGTTATGGTACATTGGACATGAATTTCATCTATATTGTGAATCATATAATCGATGGATGTACCAATCCTTGTATTGAAGACCCTGGTAGGTCCGTCACAGAAGTTTTTAAGATCGAATGAGTCCAGTAAGTCTTTTAGTAATCGATATTTTCGGTCTTTCTTTAGGCAATCTATGTTTAGATCACCACACAAGACAGTGGATTCACATAGTAGTTCACATGTTTCTTCTCAGCTTCTCCATCTCAATGTCTCTTACATTTTTGTTTTTTGAATTTCTAGTTCTTTGGATTGAATAAGTTTTTCTAGTTTTAGATACTCCTCCTGCCAGTTCCTATCCCCTGATCTGCCTTTATGTGCCCTCCTGCAGTCATTAGAACACAATATTCTTCCTGGCTGCACCTCTACCAGATTTGGTGATCTAGCAATACAGCTGCCATGAGATATATTGAGGCACTGTATACACACGACGTTCGAACATAGTTTATTTCTGCAACACTTAAAACAATATTTTATTCCGTCTTCACTATTCTGTGTATTATCATTGGCGCCCATATTTGAATTTGGACCAAGAACAAGAAACGAATGCCAAATAGTCAAACAGCAAACAATCAAATATGAGTCAGCATCAGATCAAACATCGATATATCATATACAAATTGTGTGAACGATTCTAGCGCCTAGATAGACCCTATTTAATTCAGGTTCACAGCATAGGCATACTGATGAAACATCTATATCACGGATAATATCCATCCTCATATGACGTCATAGTCGACTATTTGTACTACTCCTGTACAATTAAGAGCCACACAGTAACCGCCGAATATAAAACAAATTAACGATATTTTCAATGTATTTTTCGTCCGTTTACTGCTTTCTAATGTCCTATCTTCATATATGCAGGTACCCAAAGTCCCAATAAATAACTCATTAACACAAAACACAATTTATATAGTTTTATATTGTTCAAATAGACAAATTTCCGAGACACGAAAAAATAAACAAATGACAACATGTAATGTATGTTTTCATTTAATTAATTTCTGACTGTACAAACAGCATAACATCCACAACTCAGTTTTTTGTACAAGTGATTAATATGCATCTAAAATTTCAATTTATTGTCAAATAAACAACCCTAAGAATTTGTTTTCTTTCATGTTTTTAATAATCTGACCATGAATCAAAATTTCATTTATGTGGCATTAAATGACAGATGATTCGATTTGCACCATTCTTGTATGTTACGCAGATCAGACCTCACTATATCAGGATTCTTGTGATGCCATAAAATGGTGGTATCTTCGGGAAATGAGGTGCACTATCCATTGCATATGAAGGAAGGCAGATCATTGACATATATTAAAAACAAATGCGGGTCAAGAACAGATCAAAGTTACCAGGTTACCTTTCTTACCCTTTTCCATCCATATTTTAAAGGGTCTAATTTAGTCCCAACCATTCTTGAATCTAAAAATCACAACTTATCACATTTGCAAAAATTCGTTATATCTTTACAATTACTGAAGGTATGTCCTGAGCAGATGTTGTGCAGAGTCTTCATTGGAAGCAAAGTAGCTAAATTAAAGGTAGACGTAAGGCCTTGTCTTGATGAGATTCTGTTGTACAAAGTGTATTTCAGATGGTTAATATCTTTTATATGGTTTGGACAGTGAGACAGTTTCAAAAGATAATTTAATCCTGACTGAAGGAAGTCATTTTTGGTAGCATTGTCTTCTAAAAATATGTCAAGGTACCAACAAAAAACATTTCCTTTTCTTTTTTCCTTTTCCTTATCTTTTTTTAATAGCGACAGGCATAATTTTTTTGATTTATTAAAAAAAAACATGTAGTATCACAGCCTGATAAGGCATGTAAAAACAATATGCGTTTTTTCAGATGTCCTAGTTTGTCTTGTATGACAGATATTTTTGACAATGTTGTTTACCCCGGACGAAGCATAGATATCTTTGTTTTTTAGAATGATGTATAAGCAAAACCATTATATCAGTATCCTCTGAAACAACCAAAAAAATTTAAAGAGAGAGAGAGAGAGAGAGAAAGAATAAGTGAAATATAATAACAAAATAACGAGTGATAGAATAATAATGTATAATGCATCATTATGGGACTTATGAATTCAATATACAAATCAAATTTAAATTATGATCTTGAATGTATGCTTTTGTTAGTTTTTAAAATTGTTCCTTCTTATGTAGAGGTGATTGTATTTCTTTTGGAAGCATGTTAAAAAAATTAGGCGTAAAATATAAAACTATGCATTGTGTATGTGATTTATAATATAAAGGTGTTCTAACAGAGGTCATTGACCAGGTATTATATGCAGTTGGTACATCTGGAAGAACATTTTCAATTTTATACCTAAGTAAGTAAGTTATACCTATGTCTTCAAAATAGATTCAAAGGATCTTTATAAATTCCATTTTATTGTGACTATTCTTTAGAAAATCCCCTTATGGTACAATTACTGAAGCCTGGGCATGTATAGAAATTTCTATACTGTCCTTTGATCTGCATCTTTGTAGACTGTCTTTAGTAAATATATTCTCTTTACAATAGCCATCGAAAACTATGACTTAACTTTTATTATAATTGTGAATTACATAATTAAAATATTGTAGAAAGATATCATTATATGTGGTTGATCTTTGCCACGCGACTTTGTGTAGAAGAAATCATCCATTATATAAACAGTATCTGACTGAGGGCTACTCTCTGGAGTATGAATCTTATCAAGTTCCTGAAGAAGTTTAAGATTTGATTTCTCTTCTCAAATTCCCATCTTTAAATAGTGACAAAGGATATGGCGATAGTTCAAATTTGAAGCAATGTTTCTTCTGATGTTTTTTTGAAAAAATTGTTTCTGTTGAAAAGTTGCACTATTCATTGAAGCAAAGTTTTTTTATATTGTCCTTTCTTTTGCATTGAATCTCGGTAAAATTTTTTCCAATATTATTATTAAAAATCTTTTCTCCTATATATTATTTGCCTTATCACAGTTTACATTAGAAGAAGCAATTATGCCTGTTGAAAAGGATAAAAACTCAATTCATTTAAAAGGGTTGTGAACTTGTAGCCACCCAACAAATTTCTTTAAATCACTTTCATTTCGCCGTTGTCGTTAGTTAAATCAATATGCTGATCTGAAGATGCTGACTTTACTTTAACACATTGCTCTAAAGATGTACAAATAGGGATGCATGATAACATACTTGATATCTATCTGGTTAAAGAGGAATCAGCAAACTCACGGCCTTGGGTGAGGCCTCCTTAAATTTTTATTGCTCTCATTAGGCTTTGTTCGATAACCATACCACTCCACGTTCCTGACCAATAAATTTTGTTCGGCGGATGGTAAATAATCCTCGGCTTATAAAATTTTATAGATTTCAATTTTTCCGTTTGTAGTAAATAAAGATACGCGCATTTGGCATAATTATTATGTCCAGTAGAACAAAATATAGGAATCATGTGTTTAATGCAGAGAAGGTGAAGTCCATTTCTCATTTCCATTCTTTCAGCTTGTATGGAAAGTTTTATTAAATTCCAATAATTTATTGCCCATAATTTTCCCGTTCTGCTGATATTGGACAAGTCATCAACTTTTTTAAATAAGTATTTGATTTTCTTCCATGGCGTTTAGTTTGGAATTGTCATAAAAATGTTGAATACTCTGAATATCGTCTTCAGATGGTAAAAGTACCTCCGGGTCGTCTAAGATAATTGAAATTAAACCTTCATGTATTAGGAAGCGTCCTCGTAAAGCTCTAGAATAAGCATGGCCAGTCATCATGTGTGGGACAGTATTTTTTGCATATAGTTTCTAACAACGTTTCTATGCCACTTCCAGGTTTTCAACGCTTCCCATAAAAGACATTAAGTGTGAAATCCTCCAAGCCTAATAATGACATATGATACAATATAATTTCTTTTTGAGCCTTCTACGATATCTATGGCCTTCTGAAAAAGTGGTTGGTCAAACGTTACAATACACGATTTACCATACTGCTTACTTTCTTCGGCCGCAAATAAGAGGGCTGTATAAATTGTGTTTAAGTTGCCGGGGTCCAGGTTGATAAATGGCAAGGGTATACTTGTATCGATGTTTAGGAGTCAGATTTAAGAGTAGATAAATCCAGTTCAGGATATCAATGATAAAGATAAAAGCTTACCAGTTATCCACAAACTATCTAGTAGTAATGGTAAATATTCACCCTTAGCACTTTGCTTCTCTTGCATGAGTGTCATCACAACTTGACTAAGTCCAGCTTTTGCAGGTTTTTTGTAGAACTGTAATAAAAGGGATCGACAGAACAGCAAATTATTACATCCTAATGTTTTAAGATCTTACCTGAAAGGTACACTGCCAAATTTTCCATAATTTGAAACCAAAACTCGATTTTTTGGTCTAGTAATACTTTGAATATTAGAGCTATTAGAAGGCGAAAAACACATTATTCCCCCCATCGAATGAAAAGTTCCATGACCATCGATTGTTCTAATGTTGAAATCTGCATTGTTATACACGAACTACACGAAACTTTCGTCGGAAATAGTCATTGTAATTAGTAATAGCGGAATTTTTAAATACCAAACATTCCGAATAAGACACAGAAACACCTAGAGCGGCAAGTACGTCAATTTAATATCTCCATGCAAATGTTCGGTGGAGTTGAATTCTTAGGCCGAACATCACAGGTGATAGAAAGGATTTAGCGCGTACCAAAGAGATTATAAAGTTTTTCATTACTCATAGTGTGTATAAGGGACTTTTCTTATCTTTCAATACTAATTCCTCCAAGAAAACATTAAGCGAAACTGGAAAATATCTACTTCCTCCTGACTTGACGTTATCACAAGAAGAATACCTACTCATCCAAATTAGTAACCAACCATTGCCCTAATGTCTTCTTTTAAAATTTAGGCATTCTTCTTCAGGTGTATTATTGTCTTTTGTTTTAACCACTCATCAGATACAACATGTTCACATTTGTTCTTGAAACATATAACCGATATTTTTCCAGGTCTCCGCGAATTTGACTTGCGTTCACTAAACTTGGCAATCCTTTGGAGATCAACTGAACTGTCTTTTCATTTTTATTATCTTTCTCATAAATCACACATACGTTTTTTAATGAAGCCATAGTCGCTTTTAAGAATGGTTTTAAAATTTAATATTTCCACTCGCAAACAGACTCAGTTTTACACCGAAATGTAACATAAAAATCAAAGTGACACGTGCACTACAGAAAGAACACTAAATCTCCAAATCAAAACTAACGTCAAACGCGGATGGCGCCGTCGCGGTCGGAACGGACCTAATGGTTGGAATTCGTTGATACGCAAACATCGCGACGCGTTTCTGTGTTTCATTCGTGAAATATCGAGTATTACTGAACTTTCCAGTAGCGGAGCATTTTCCTGGGTATTTTATGAATGACAACAGCCCTGTTTGAGTACAACTTTGCCTTCCGCAGCGTTGTTTTAGATTCAGACTAGACCTGTCAATCATGCTTTATTATGACATTTTAAACTAATTTTCGTTTCCTAAAGGTGTAAATATAATACAAATTATATTTATTTTAATATTGGGCAAATTTTAAAGTAAATATAGTTCCTATTTTGTTCAAGAAATATATTAAAAGTGGAAAATCCATAAAACATACAGTAAAAAATAGCTCTATCTCTGTTATGTACATTAGAGAAAAAATGATCTAAGATAAAATGTTTGAAATTTAATTCTCTACAAAAAAGGCGTCTTTAGTTTTTTTGAAAAAAAATGCAAACGTCCCCCACGGGGACCGAATGGGACTTTTGACATCGTTACCTAAACACTCCCACCGAGATCAGTTGGTTACTAATTTGTTCCACCCTTACGTATAATATTCAACTACATTTACCAAACTATTGTGTGGTTCTTTTACTAAACCTAGATATTGTTTGAGAGAATATATTTTTGGCATAATGGCTGAAAGGTGGACATGTGCAATTTCTAAAATAACCAATTCAAATGGGGTTAATTTTCACTTCAATATATCAAAGGGTCTAACGGCTTTTAAAACAATTTAACAAAACTGAACAAAAATGTTCAGAGAAAAGCTAATACTAAAATTCTGATATTTTTTAAGCCATTATTGCATAATCACATCTTAACTTAAGTAAGTAATTGGTATCACAATTAATATATTCATATAATTCTAGATTTTCGAGCGGAAAGAGAAAAAAGAGATAGGCTAGAGAGAGAAGATAAAAAGAAACTTTTGAGAGAACAGAAAAAGAAGGAAGAGGAAGAAGAAAAGAGACGAAAAGAAGATGCAGAGTTGAAGAGCTATAATTCTCTAATGAGTTCAGAAAATATGGGAAAATATGATGACGGAAATGATTCTGATGATTTTATGTAATTACTTTTTAATAATAAATATTTGTTGTATTTTTGTCAGTTGAATTTTATTTATATAAATATTACATAAATAACACCTTTTTCTAGATGTCTAGTATAATGAAATAATACCCTATAAAAAGGTTTTACAATAATGCAGAGATGTGTTTAAAGCTTTTTTTTAAACCAAAGTCTTTGTGAATAAACCTTGTTTTTATAAAACAAAACATTTTTTTAATTTTAAGCAAAAATTTAAATTAACTTAGGTTTCAACTTATCACTGTAATGTTTAATTAATTTTGCAAAATTAGTAATGCCGCGAGACGAGATCAGAGCCTTGTCTCCTCTCGCCTCGAAGTATATTAACCTATCCGGTTAAATACATATGTTCAACGAAGCTATAAACACTTACAGTGTGCCAATGAACCGCGCGCGTTTACAAATTGATTATCACACATGCCTAGATGTTAATACCTCGAAAATGCCCCTTTGCCTTTTGTTTGATAAGTTTAATTGGCAACAATATGTAATTTATAAAATAATCAATTTCACATGACAACATTCTAACAGTGATTATTGTAGACTTTCTGTTTGTGTTACTATTAAAAAAATTGATTTGATATTAAATATAGAGTTTTGTTTTGAAAGATTTATTTTTCCTACTACCGTTATATAAAGTATATATGATTTCATTCATTTCCATGCATTAAATACCTTGTATAAAAAGTGTGAGGAAACAAAAATCATTAAATAAAATATTATAAGCGGGTATCAATGAACTAAAAATACTATTTAGTTCATTGGTGGGTCATATTTTACCATACTGTTAAAAGGTTTTTAACAGGGAGTTAATCTAGTTAATATAAAATTGTATAACAATTATTTGCGAAAATCATGTTTAAAAACCATTATACACTGGATTGCAACGTGTAAATATCATGACCCTGGGCATGTATAATTGGATGGAATCAAATTATTATACCGAATAATACACTTTAACGCATTAAAAAAAAAACTTAAAAGTGCCTAGCTTATTTTTGAGGCTTTTGTTTTTTTGTCGTTTCCATAAAAAATCGACCACTGTGTGGCGCTGGAGGCGGCCGGCGATGGTATCTCTCTCCTAGATAAAAATTATGGGAAGTTATTACACATTTTTTCTGTAAAACAACATGATCGTAGAAAAAATATTACATGTAACTCGAGCTATAAGGTATTTTTTTCACTCCATTGATCGCGGTTCAGAACTTCCAAACGTGTTAGTGCATTTGTTACATAAATTACTATTATGGGGCTAGTTAATATAAATAAGATGGACATCAATATTCGCAAACATTTGAAATATTTTCGATTGGTATCTAAATTTCTTAAAATTGTTTAAAACATATTTTTAATTACAAAATGAATCTCATGTAACCCAAAAAAGTTGTGGCAATTTTTAAACGCATCTTTATTTTTAAAGGACCACTACTTTCTGCTTAAAGAGAAGAAATTTAAAAACAAATAATTCGAAGATTTAGCGAGAGAAATTTAGATTATTAAGTGTACAGTGTGAGATATGGTAATACTGTATTGTACAAACATATAAAGCGGCCATGTTTAAAATCAGCGTTGCCAGAGCTGGTAGAATTGTACAGATTGGTACATTTTAATCCTGTCTGTACAGAAGTACATTTTGACAATATTAAACCTGGACGGGAGCATGATACGAAATTAGATTTGGGTGACTGCACAAGAGTCTCGGTTAGGTAAGTTTGTCCTATGGATCCAATATAATGATATTCTTTGAAGGAGTTTTCTCTCCTACACCCACGGAACTAGCCTCCCGTTTTTACACGAAATAAAAATAAACGTACATTTCGGTGACTGCATGCATAAGTGTGTCGGTTAGGTAAGTCTGTTGGAGGTCCATAGAAAGATCCAATATAATATTCCTATTTTTTTGTTCTTAAATATATTTTGAAGGACTTTTCTAAAATCTGGTACAATTTTTTGAAAGTTCTCCCCCCCTCTCTCTCTGTCTGGAAATCTCAGCGAAAATTGGATATTCTGGAAGCAGAGATTTCTGACCTACATGCAAGCCACAGAACTGACAAAGAAGGAAGAAATTACACAGCGTACGCAACTCCTCACACTAAGGCCCGCTACTCACTACTCGTTCATTCGTCCGCATAGTATGAAGGATCTTGTTCATCCCTTCGATTAGTTGCGTGGCGATATCGTCTTTTCAGCGAATAATCAAATAGGCTTTGATCTCGGCGAACCATTCGTCTGAAAGAAACTTTATAAACATTGAAAGA
Organism: Kuschelorhynchus macadamiae; assembly: GCA_030620095.1. Lineage (NCBI taxonomy): Eukaryota > Metazoa > Arthropoda > Insecta > Coleoptera > Curculionidae > Kuschelorhynchus > Kuschelorhynchus macadamiae. The sequence goes on along the minus strand of JAUTXW010002854.1, from coordinate 884,446 downwards.
CATAAAATAAAAATTGATGAAGACTATGGATGAAATATTCGTTGATGCGTCCATTCATGAATACTGAGTGGCGGACTTAATAGGAGAAGGTATTTGAATTTCTAACAATTTCACCTTTCTTGAAACCGAAAAGAATAAACTTCAGACATCAATTTGTAAATTTAAGGCTCATTTTTTTTGCCCAAAAACAATTTAAACTTGAGGCATGGTTATGGAAGATGTCCAGCGTTTCGTTAACATAGTGGATCCTGTGGAGGCAAAAGCCACTTTGCAGCAGTCTGTTTCAATAAAAGAAAACCAGAACGATCAGGAGGACAACAACAAGGATAATTTGGAGGCAGCAGAAAAAAGCAAGTAGGCAAAATTCCTCATTATAATTTTGGATCTGACAAGGTAAATCTTATATAAAAAATTAAATAGAAATTAATAGAAATGATGGATATAGTAATAATTACTTTTCAAATTTTAATACGTTAAAATATATCAAAAATAAACGAGCAAATTTAAATAAAATCGAAAATGTAGTAAACGACATAGAAACTGCAGTAGATGACAACAATTTTTATAATAATTGTGAAATTATGCAAGATAGCAAAGACTTTGATCATTTTCTATTTATAGGTGGCATCAACAGCACAGTCAGGGAGATTCGTGGGGGCATGGACGACCATAGTGAAGATCAACGGAAAGTCAGTTCAGTTCGTCTTCGACAGTAGAGCAATGGCCAACATCATTCCTATAGATGTTTTGGAGGTAATAAACTATGATATAAATAAACTGGATCAAACAAGTGTCGTTTTAACTTCTTATACAAAAAAAATAATTTTCCTGTAATTGGAAAATGCACTCTTAATTGTTTTCTTAAAAATAAATAAAATGTTCAATCTTTCCTTTAACGTAGTTGGCCAGCAGAGCCGACCTATAGAGTGGATCTCGATTCTTGTATGGAATTAAATTTAATTAAAAAAGTAGATAATAAATATTGCAGAATTTTTTTTATCGTACCGCTGATAAGCAATGCGTTAGAACTTGTACATATTCAAACCCACTAGTATCATAACAAGTGTTGATAACGTAGAAATTATAAATTTACTAATGTGGACGGTACCTAATAGCGATGTCAGATTTGACGTCTAGTCAGGAACGCCGCGCCATAAGGTTAGAATATTTGGTAGGAATAACAGTGGTTATGTTACTAGTGAGTTTGATTATGTGCAAGTTCTAACGAATTGCTTATTAGTGGTACGATAGCGCAATTGGTTAGAGCAGCCATGTCAAACATGAGGCCCGCGGGCCGCATACGGCCCAGTGATCATTTTTCTGCGGCCCAAATCAGTTTTGAAAACAGCCAGATAATGCGGACCGCGAACAAGTTGAAAACCGCTTTTGAAAGGGCGCGCCGCTGCAACAACGATTAGTATAATAAAATATACAATTGTACATAGTGCCATCTATGTTTAGGAGGATGAACTACATATACTCAAGCTAAAACCTAAAGCCAAACGTTATCTGGCTTGTTCCATGAAACTCTATCGCGCAAAAACACAGATGACGCTATCTGAACATTCTGGAAAGAACTCGAGAAATCACAATCCGTATATAAGCCGTGTTCGATTGAGTTCAGGTGTTTATTCAGTTATGAGTCAGTTGCGATAGAGTTTCGAGTTGAGTTGCGCACTTATTGTTACAACACTTAACAGTACTTATTATAATTTATTTCGGATAAAGTTTTTAACATGTCTCTTTCAAAACCAAGTGGAAGTAAGAAGAAACTTGTAGATGAGCATCGTATCTCTCAAGAAAAGTGGAAATAAGAGTTTTTTTGCTGTGAAGTGAAAGAAAAAATTATTTGTTTGATTTGTAATAGTACAGTCGGTGTCCCAAAATTATATAATATAAAACGTCACTACGATATTCATAAAACTATGTTTGACAAGTATACAGGCATGGTGAGAAACGAAAAGTTAAATAAGTTAAAATCACGGTTGAAAGATCAGCAGCTTATGTTTACACATCCAAAGCAAGAAAATGAATATGTCCTTCAAGCGAGCTACGTAGTTGATCGCGAAACACTCAAAACCATTCGTTGAAGGTGAATTTATAAAGAAGTGCCTTGTAAAGGCCGCGGAAATTGTAAGTCGCGGTAGCGTGAAGGCATTTCAAAATATATCCTTGTCCCGGAATACTGTCTCTGAAAGAGTTACTGACTTGGCTGCAAATATAAGTGATCAGATAAAAACAAAATCACACTCTTTCATTGCATTTTCTATTGCCTGCGTGCGGTTGATACAGATATCAATGTTTATGAAGAATTACTGGAATTAGTACCATTGCATGATACAAAAACTCGGAAGGATATTTTCAATGCTGTTTATGGACTTCTGCAAAAGTACAATTTAGATTTGTCAAAACTGTGTTCCGTTGCAACAGACGGAGCGCCTTCAATGACTGGAGTAAAAAATGGCTTCGATAAAATATTACAGACAAAGATCAGAGAAATGGGCAGTGACAAACCAGATTTTCATCATATTCGTTGTATAATCCACCAAGAAGTTCTATGTTCAAAAGTGATCAAGTTGGAAAAAGTTTTAAAGTCATTGAAACAAATTATAAACTTGATTAGGTCACGAGGCCTTAATCAGCGACAGTTTTCTGCATTTTTACGTAATTTAGAAAGTGAGTACGCTGGTTTATCATATTACGGAGAGGTGCGATGGCTTTCGTGTTCTATGGTACTCGACTGGTTTTGGAAACTCAAAGAAGAAATACGCGTTTTCATGGAAACAAAAGGAGAAGATGTCAGCTTATTATGCGATGTACCTTTTTTACAAGATCTTTCATTTACGGTAGATATCACAAAACACTTGTCGGACTTAAATACGAAATTGCAAGGACCACGTCAAGTTTTATTACAGATATGCATGATCATGTGAAAGCTTTCAAGTGTAAGATGATGTTGTGGGAAAAACAGTTAGCAGATGATAATCTGTCACATTTTCTGACTTGTAAGGCATGTCAGGAAAGCATAAGTGTCCCAATATCATACAAAATATATTCAGAGAAAATGAGAAGCCTTCTGGCAGAATTTGAGAAGCGTTTTCAGGATTTTAAGAACCAAGAAAACAATTTTTCTCTATTTACTGGTTTTTTCACTATCGATATTGATAAAGTTTTCCCTCACTTGCAAATGGAAGTAATTGAGATTCAGTGTCAAATCCATTTAAAAAAAAATTGATAGTGTTCAATACCAAGACATGAGAAAATTTGCCTGTAAAATCCTGTCAATGTTTGGAAGTACTTATAAGTGTGAACAACTATTTTCTTTGATGAAAGGACACAAATCTCCCGCAAGATCGCGATTGATAGATGCACACTTGGACGCAGTTTTAAAAGTTATTTCCCCCGATAAATTCGCGCCACAAATAGACAACTTAATTAAAGACAAAAGATCAAATCAAATATCTGGCAAAAGAATTTAATGTTTGTAGTTTTTTGTATGTCCTTTTTATTGGAAATTTAATAAACAGACTTGTCCTATAATAGTACTTTTTCTCAAGATTTTCAGTAGTTTCTTTAAGATTAGGTTTTGCGGCCTACCTAGTCGATGGTCTTCATGTTTTTGGCCCACCAGTGACTTGTTTGACATGGCTGGGTTAGAGCAATGGGCTAGAGACCCAGTTGTTGTGTTGGTTCAATCCCCACTCGTAACATACCTTTTGCTGTTGATTAAATTATTCTAAGGAAAAAAAACTTTTAAAACGTTTAAAAAGGAACTAATAAAATACTTCTATTCAAAAGATAATCGTTGTTATAGTAAATTTGAGGTTAGCTCACTGTTAAAAGAGTTTGATTCCTTATTTCATGGTATAGGAAAATTTGATAAAAATTATATTGAACTAAAAAAAATTTATAGATCAGTGGTAGTAGTAGTTCCTCCTGGGAAAATACCTTTTGCCCTTCAGAATAAACTAAAACAATAGATCGGTTAGAAAAGTTCATAGTTATACACTTTTAGTGTAGGTAAGTTAGGAAAATATAGGTACCTGTGCATGGTAACAATTTTTTCTGATATACAGGGTTGTGGCATATATTTTGATGATTTGCTTATTTATAGTCAAGATCTTAAAGTTTCTAATTTGGGCATAACCCCAGATGAAACAAAAGTAGAGGCTATAAGAAAATATACCTGCGCCTACTGATATTCAAGGCGTAGGTAGATTTGTTGAGAATTTGTGTGATAGGAACGCCTGTTTATGATCTCTATTAAAAAAGAATGTCAGTTTTGTATGGGAGGTTGTACTCCGGCAGACATCAAAATTTAAAAAAACACCATGTTTAAAATTTTTTGATGTTGCTAAACCTGTAGTTTTATCTGTAGATTCATCCAAAGAAGGTATGAGTGCTTCTTTGTTGCAGGATGGGTTTGCTTATGCGCATGTCTCAAGGACTTACCGATACTCAAAAAATTTGGCAGTGTGGTTTGGTTGAGAACGTTTTCATCAATATGTATTTGGTTCTTAGTTGAAACCGATCACTTACCACTTATTCAAATTTTTAAAAAATCAATTAACGCTTGTCCACCAAGATTGCAAAGAATGAAAGCATCGTCAGCTACAAAAGTATAACATCTACAAGCCAGGTAAAAACTTAGTTGTTGCTGACACTCTTTGTAGAGCATATGAGATGAAATATGTTAATGAGAATGTTGATCTTGAGGTAGAGGCCCACGTATGCTTGATGTCGGCGTATTTGAATACAACAGATGAAAAAGTTAAAGAACTCGTTGAGCAAACAGAATCAGATCCAGAGTTGCAAAATTTAAAGGCTTTTATATTGCATAGCTGGCCAGGTAAAATGAAGGATATTCCAACTAATCTTAAAATATATTATCAATTTAGGTTAGAATTGACACATTCTAATAATTTAATTTACAAGGGAAAAAAATTGGTTGTTCTAAAGGTGTCTCGCAGTGACATACTTAAAAAACTAAATTTTAATTCTCATTTTGGTGTTAAAAGATGTATTGAAAAAGCTAACTTATCTATTTAGTTTTTACTGGCCTTTTATGAATAAGCAGATACAGGACATGGTGTTGGGTTGTGAATCTTGCCAAAAATTTAGTAAAAATAACCAATTACAACCATTGCATTGATACCCCATGAAGTCTCAACAAAAAACCTTGCTATAAAGTAGATTGCGATATCTTTCATTTTGATGGTAAATCATTTTTAATCATAGTAGATTATTATTCAATATATGTTGACATAGGATGCTTAGCATCGGATCTCACCAGTCAAAATGTCATATTAAATCTTAAATCAATTTTTTTGTAGATATGGAATTCCTAATATTGTTTGTTCAGATTTAGGACCTGAATTTAAAAGCACTGAATTAAAAAATTATTTAAGACATGTCACATTTTATATCATTGTATTTTGGTTTTTTAATTATTACCATAATTAGGTTGACTTTTTACATAAAGAAATAGAAATGTCATGTATAAAACATTAACATATAAAAAAAGGCTGTACAAACTCTGGTGTTTAAGGTTTTTCTCTTTGAAAAACAGTTTTCTTATATAAAAAGAGGGTAAAGAAACAAGAAAACAAAATGTAATTTTATTCATATTATTTTTTATTTGTATAATTCTGCTTGGTTTTTTTAAATGTATACAACTGCGATAGATTTGTAAAGTTTGTTATGCATTTATGTAAAAAGAATGTGACATTTAAATAATAAGAGGGATGTGAGATATGGCAACACTATATTGTACAAACATATATAAAGCAGCCATGTTTAAAATAAAGCGGCTGTCATCCAACACTCAATCTCTCTTTCACAAAACTACAACATACCGAAGTAATCAAAAAGGTGCTGTGATAAATGATTAACATTTGGTAAGAGTTTTATTTGATTTTTAAATTTTACCAGCTCTAAATTCTCTCTAACATCAAAAATATTCAATTCAGCAATTCCATTTGTATATTTCACACAAAAACATTAAATTACGTGATAATTATTTATTGTCCGCTTGTACATCATGCTAAAAAAACTGGTATTATTATGCTTATTTTATTATTATTATTACTAACACTGATGTTTTAGAAACAATTCAAAATTAGTTCAATTTTTGCAACGCAACATTCTAGTTAAACAAATCCGAAGAATTTTATTTATGTAGTAATAACCTTTAACAGAAATGGAAAGACATACCTACGTATACCTATATGAGATGAGGGTCTCTTTTACTGATTCTCGTCTCGTCTCATCTCCTTCATTCTCGTCTCGTCTGATGTGATGTCGAGACAAGACGAGAGTACAAATTCTGTATCGTCTCGCCGCATTACTATGCAAAATGTCCTAATAAAAATGGAAATACCATTAAAAACAATAACTTTGGTAGAAAGGAATGGAAAACTGTACAACTTAGAAATTACTAATTAATAAGTTAAACTGTACAAAACAAAATCATAACAATTATTTGGTACAAATACTGTAAAATACAATAAAAAAATATCAAAAATGTATATAATCACAATATAAACAGAAGCGATTAGCCTTAAACTTTGATATAACATATGCCATATTAAATTATGTTGAAATTATCAGTTAAAAACGTGACAAAACAACAAGGCATTTTGAATTGGTATGCGGGCTAAGTTTTACTCTAACATTAAAAAATATAATATGGTAACTGTCATAAAAACTCGCCCACAATCAATAGCAGTGTCTCGGTTTGCCACATGGGAAGTAAATTCCAATATTTGTGTAATAAAATATTATACCTAACATGATACATTTTGAAATATATTTTTAGTGTTTCAGGTTAAACACTCTCATTAAGCTACAAGATTATATATATGTTTTAAATGAATATCCCTGTATCGGTTTTTGTAACCGTATGGTTACATTACACTTTTAAATCATATATTACTCTAATTTGCGTATCTAGTGTGAATCGGCCTTTAACATGTAAAAAATTACAATATTATATAATGTAATAAAACCACAGAGCCATCTGAAGTAAAATAATAAACTTCAGAAAACACAATATATGGTCAACCACGATCACCAGTTGACAACACGCGGCAAACTGTAAAAGTTATTTCATGTGTTTTTTGCAAAAAAAGGTAAGTGGGTTATGTTTTTATGTATTACGTGTATTTGAATATTTTTTGGATATACTGAGGTAGTTCTTTCATGAATATATTATACCATATCAAGGTATTTGATGTTTGAAAGTCACTGTAACCATATGGCTACATTACCCTTTTCAGGATGTGACTGTAGGTGTACATTGACCCTATGCGTAACTAAACATTCACTTCCCAATAAATTTTTGTTTTTCTTTCAGCAATTCAATATGAGGTTTGGAGAAATGTCAGTTCGCAACTTCTATGGGAAGGGTCATGCTACACGAACTGTATTGCCTCCTGAACCCGATATTTCGGATCTTACAGATTCAAGTGAAAATGACGAAGGTGAGGAAATCCAAACTCTGGCCTATGAAAATGATGAAGATGAAGGACCCAGACATTCTTTGGAGTTTGAGAACAGAGACGTTGACGAAAGTGGCGTAGATGGGACCAACGAGGACATTAGGAATGAGGGTCCCTCTAGCAAAAGAAGAAAGAAAGAAAACCTAAGTTTACATGGAAATGGACAAGAGACGATATACAGAAGGAAATTGGATCGGATGAAGAGGATGAACGCTATGGCAGTGAAGACCACGGATGCGATTAGGAATATTGTAAATCAAACAAACTCTACAGTACACAGAAACACGTGTAAATACTACAACTAAAGAAATAACTGATTTTTTGTCAATACTTTTGTCCACGGGAATCATCTCATTACCATCTTACGAAGATTATTGGGCCACTGAAGGGAGTACGGCACGCAAAAAGTGAAAAATCAGCGACAAGGTCTAGTCAAGTTCAAAGTAAGATGAAAAGGTACCTTCGTATTAGAGAAAACTTCCTGCACATCCGACCTTAAAAAAATGTGTTGTGTATAGGCAATTTAAAATACATTTCGGTTAAAAATGGGTTCAAAAGGGTTCACCTTCTGCAGAAATATAAAGACATGAGTACGATTTACCATTTCAAATTTTGCACTTATGTAGACACAGGATCAATGTAAGGCGGTAACGAGCCATTCTGTGGGAAAAAAATTATATGCGACGGTATTTGCGTCAAAAAGTGGTCAAAAAATGGTAGAAAATTGACAAATCTACTTCTATTTTATAGTTCTAGATTTGATTTTTTCATAAAAATTCGAATTTAGCGCCTAACGATACACATTTCCCTAATTAAAATACATTGAAGCTAATAAATATCTCTTACAGCTTTAACATAATATCGCAGCGGCGGAAGGCTTGCAAATGATCCATAATACTGCCTGCAGTTCCCCCTGAAACAAAAATTCTTCAAATATCAGTTAAGCCTCTAATAAGATTCAAGAAGCTACGTCGCCTTATTCATTTCAACAATAACTCCCTAATTACTCAAGACACAAAAGATAGGTATTACAAGATTCGACCATTGATAGAAAGCAGTTTGCAATTGACGAAACTATGTTAGCCTATAAAGGCACAACGGCTGGTAATTTGAGGCAGTACATACAAAATAAGCCTCAGAAGTGGGGGTTTAAACTGTTTATAAGAGCTGACGTATCTGAAAGAATAGCAGATATTATTCCCTATCAAGGTAAAGAAACTATGTGAGTTGGGCCAAGTATTGTATTGACGCTTTGCAAAACGATTTAAAATCTTCAAAATTCTGTAGTCTGTTTTGATAACTTTTTTTCCTCTTTGCCTCTGTTTGTATATCTAAAAGAACAATTTGATATATATAGCTTAGGTACTCTCAGAGCTAATAGATTACAAGGGTGTCAAATTGTAGATGATAAAGAATTATCCAAACGAGGAAGAGGGTTTTTTTAAAATTTTTAAAACGTTGATTTTTGGCTCAAATTGGAAAAAGCTGGATAAAAATATCGAGGTAATTCGTACTTCAACTTCTGCAAGACCAGATGACCTGACAAGAACGGTGCTATTGCTCTTTGGCCTGCAACCACGGCTAAAGGAAGATGCCGATTTTGTACAAAAGGAACATCTCGTTTCAATTGCCATAAGTGTGACGTAAGGTTATGCTTGACTGCAGAAAGAAACTACTATTATGCTTATCACCATTAATAAAAATCTTATTTCCATGTTCATTTTTAAAATTCTAATAAATTGACAAAAAATGTATATTTTTTTAATTTCATTTAATTTATATTCATTTATAAGGGCAATGTTACCATATGGTTACATTTTCAACTGTACCCGACCTATTATATACATTACTTAAGATCATACATAAAAAGAAAATAATTCTAATTTTAAGTGTTTGGTCTGATACCGGTATATGGGTGGGTCTTCACACGTTCATAAGTCAAATAAATGTTAATTCCTAATCCCACGAAAAAGTATCTTGTCATACTGGATAAACATATAACAATGCTCAACTTTACAATGCTATAATAAGGTAATGTTTACTGCAGCTAATGAATCTTTTATCCAAGTTGGATAGTTTTGATCTGGATGAATACCCAACATGAAGTCCTGAACAAATTGGGCAAAAGTGCCGTTCAGAATAGTATCCCTTATCGTTTTCATCAGCCTGCAAATAAAAGTAAAAAATTATAAGTTTCATTTCCTTACAAGTAATATATATAATTTTGTATGAGTCATCAGTGGCATTCGTCGCATTAACCAAAAAATTGTTCGATTTTTGAGAAAAACATTAGGTATCTATTGAATCGCAAAAACCAATTTTGTATTCTTATTAAGAGGATTGCGGAGTAACTTTAAAACTCGTCGACTTTTAAAAATATTTCTTTCTAAACGACGACGCGCAATTCGGCTCGTTTCCTAGACTAATGGAGGTTCTGTCGGTGACCCACATACACCTATCATACTGCAAATATCTGATTTATGTGCAACAACATACTACAGGATTTAAATTAGATAAAGATAGGTTTCCTCTTAAGCAACTTCAAAAACCCCATTAGACCTAGGGTGAAATTTTTGTTTAATATCGTTGGACGTAATGTTAGCAACAAATACAATTTTTATTTAATATTGATCTCTCAGAAAACTTCATTCCTGATAAAAGGTTGTGCTTTAAAAGCTTTTATTTAACTTAACTTGTATGCTAGTATGTTTAGGGTCAAATTGCAAATAACTTTTGAAGCAGTTCCCGTTATCGGAATTGATTGAGATATGATATACATACCAAATCCGTTGACAATACAATCATGGTGTGCAATCGTGAATATCTTATACAGGGTCGTAAAGAAATGCTAAAAAGTACAAAACAGTTCCCGTTATCGCAATTGAATGAGATTTGGTATACCCACATAAATCCGATTACAATACAATATTATAATGTTCCAATTGTGAATATCATATACAGGGTGCGTATTTGGTATACATAGATAGACTTGACGACAATACAATATTATACGGTCCAATCGTAAATGTCTTATACAGGGCGCGTAATACATACTGCTAATGAGTACAAAACAGTTCCCCTTATCGGAATTGACTGAGATTTGGTTTACATACAATATTATGGTAACCAATCGTGAAGGTGTTATACTGAGTGCGTAAAAAAATGTAAAAAAAATATTAAAAAAAGCTTTTATTCATAAAATATTGAACTGAAAAGTAAAAAATAATTAAAATTACGTAAACACAGAACTTAAAAATTTTATTGTTTTTTTAAAAGTTCTGTGTTTATGAAAGTTTAATTATTTTTTACTTTTCAGTTCGATAGTTTAAAAATAAAAGCTTTTTTTTAAATATTTTTTTACATTTATTTTATTTAAAGTGTCACTTTACAATATATATATATATATATATATATACAAAAGATACAAGGATACAAAAGACTAATAAAATGGATGAATTTTAAAAATTCAGATGAAAGTTGTGTGACAGAGGAACTAATAGGCCATACAATTTTAGAAATAGGTCAAGTAAACATCTTTATGTTACATAGTTTACTCATAAATCGAAAAAAAATTTGGCCTTCTTTTTAAAGTTCAGTAAAAATTATAAAACATATTTGATAAAATAACATTTAATAGATACCAATAAAGCAATATTATAAATGTAAATTTTGTAATGGAGGGTTACGGATTAAATGTAGAAAATCGGTCTCAAGAAAATTTAAAAAAACTTATAAAGCATAAGGCTAGTCAAATCTTTGCTAACATTTAAAATGTCTGTAACAACATAAACAGTATTTTCGGCTGGCTAAGAATATAACAGATGATCGTTCACAATACCATACCTTTGGTACAATTTTGGTTTAAGAGAACATCGTTCGTGGTAAATGTACCCATAACAGAATAAAGAAAAAACTTCAGAAATTTCCATCGTTGAGATTCCCTGAGCTCAAATGCAATAATCAATTCTTTTCAAAAAGTTTTCATCAAAAAATGTGTGCAAGAACTTAGGACTGAACGCCCGAAATATATTTCTTCTTATTCTACGACATGATTTACTTTTATCAATATTCAGTTTAAGAATCTGAAATTCTTGAAATTCGCTCAATTATGTAATCATCATCAAGATCTCTATTATTCGTGACACAGTCTTTGATTTGGGTTTTCAAATATTGACTATTGTTTTAAACATATTATTTTATGCGAGCCACAGTTTTTACACGGATATTTTGTTGCTAGGGTCTTCTATTAAATATCCTTGTAACTCTGTAGCGAATTATATATTTTCGCCAACAATACGAATTATGGCTACTTTTTCATTAATCGGTAAACGTGTCACTTGTAATTGCAATAATAAATAATAACTAAGTCTAATTCGGAACACTTTTGAACGGCAAAGGTAAAAGCACCATATTCCGCCGTAGTTTAGGGTTTTTTGAGTTTGAATTCAAATATTAGAAAAACCGAATTAGTTATACCATACTTGGCATTTTTAGAAAGCGAAATGATATAACAACTTATATACTATTTAGGTAAATAAAAAACCCATTTTTAAGTATCATTAAGAAAAACAACATTTAAAAACTTATATCAAACGTAAAAACAAACTTTGGTAATACTGAAAATTTGCACCTATATCATTAAAAAGAATATTGCACTCTTAGTCCATATCTTGTATCTCAGGAACAGAGTAAAATCCTCTCTTATTTATAAGGCGAGGAGCATTTATACAAGAAACAATTTCATCTTCTTCATACCAGATGACATCCTCAATAGTTGGCCATTTCCAATGTATACCAATTCGTTCCATGGCCTTAATAAAAAATTTGGTTTTCTCTCTGTCAATAACTTGTCCTGGAAAATATTTATTTTCATATATAAAAATTACGTAATCATCTTTTTGATAACCGCTGTCTTTTTTGCATTCACTTTCTACTTGTTCGTCTTTTGCCTTTTCTGAATTCATTGTAATATCTTCTGATTTTTCTCCTAACTGTTCTTTTCCAGTCGCTACATCCTCATGTTCTTTATCAATATTTGTTTCTTCTACTTGGGGTTGGTCTAGGTTTATTTGTTCTTGGTCTACTTTTGTTTTTTTGACGTTTAATTTCTTAGGGATTGTTGTTTTATTTTTCTTTTCGTTTTTCTTGGCAAGTCTTTCTTTTTCTTTTCCTCTTTTGCAATTTTTTCGGCTTCCAGTCGCCTTTGATACTCTACAAATTCATCAGCTATGGCAACAATCGGTGTTATCTTTTTTGTTACTCGTTTTTTTGCATTTTCTTTTGGCTTCTTGGGAAAATAAAAGGCATTTTTAAAAGGTGTAGGAAACTTGGGCGGCGTTCTGAAATATGCCAAAGGTGATTGACTACTACATGGTTCCGGAGATACTTCAGAAAATGGTGGAGTGACAAAATCGGAATTTACGGAAAGTGTTTGATTGGGAGGTGTAAGCAAATTATTATTTAAAGGAATATTTTCTTTATCATTGACTGTAGCGTCGTTAACATCGGATTTTACGGAGGTAGTTTGACTGGGAGGCGTAAGAAAATTATGGTCATTGACTGAATTGTTTGGAAGCTTAGTTGATTCAAGGTATTCTATTTTTAAAATTTGAATTTTGTTTGTGGTTTTGTTATCAGCTGAATTACTACGACATGGTTTTGAAGACAAAGTTAATTTTACTGGTGATTTAGGTTCTAAGGTTGTTTCAATGATTTGGTCTGCTGATTTTATAATATGGCTTTTGTTTGAATTATCAGTTGTCATGGATTCGCATTTGTTTAGGTCTAAAATTTCATTTTCCGCACTGGCATCCAGTTCCAAAAAGCCATCTTGTCCAATGCTAAACATACCAAAATCCTCATAATCGTTTATGTTGTTAATTAGTGTCGAGTCACCTAACTCATGTAACGAGGTCTCGTTATCATCATGTAGAAGCTCTTCACGATCTTGGACAATATGTTGTGCAGTTTCACTTAATGGCGAATTCGATAATAGCTGGTGATTTACTTGCTCTTCAGGGTTAAGTGATTTCCAGAATTCAAAAAGTTTGGTATAAGATGAATTTCCTGACCAACCTGAATTAAAAGATTGTTTAAACTGGCGTAGTGTTTCAGGCGATAGTTTGCTTTCAAACTATTTTCGAAAATCTGGGCCTGGTGCAGCGATTTCGGAAGAGGCCTGTGGAGATGTGACTTGTGGAGGTGGATTTTTTTTTGTTTGGAGTTTCTCGAATTTAATCTTTTCGACATTGAACGGATATAATCCAGTACATTCAAATGCACTTTGAATTGTTTTAGGTTTTAAGGTCTTATCAAAACATTCTTTTACCAGCATGGAAAAATCCGTTCGTTTAATTTTGTTGAATTCATGTTTAATTCTAAAATCATGAACTATTGTTCGCCATGTAGCTTTAACCGGACGGAACACTGCTACATCTAATGGCTGCATGATGTGGGTAGAATTCGGAACCAATGCTACCAATACAATTCCATTTGCTTTGCAGAACTCACTTAATGCCAATGAAATATGGCTGGTATGGCCATCAAGGAAAAGTACGACGGGCAGTGTAATGTTGTTTTTTTTTAACCAGCTAAAGAAGACGTTAGTTACATATTCAAAAAATGCTTCCGTATTCATCCAACCACTCTCAGTATATCCACATCCCCAACCAGTTGGCACAGATGGCGGGATATTTTTTGGCATCCTGGACTTATATGGAAATACCACCATCGGCGGCGCTACTTGACCGTTCGCAGAAATGTTGGCTAAAACTGTGAGGCATTCTTTATCATCATTTATGACTCTGTTATAAACAGTCTTGGAACCTTTTTTCACTAGCACTTGTTTTTCTGTCGGAGTTAAAAAAAATGCGGTCTCATCACAGTTATAGATTCTGCTAGGGTCTCCTAAAACTTCCGTTATTCCGTTTTTTACAAAATATTCATGCACCTTCACAAACCAATTCCTAATGGCCTCCTCAGTTACTCCAGCTCGGCTTGAAGTTAGGTTTTGTGCTACTCGGCAAGACACATCTTTGTTTCGTTTTAGAAATCCCTGGTACCAATGTTTTCCTGGTCTCCCATCCTTAAAAGGATTAGGACGATTTAGGTTTTTAATCAATGTGGATACAGCGTCAATTAGTTGAGCTCTAGACACTGGAAATCCAGCATCTCCCAGAAAATGGATCCAATCAACTACTAGGTTTTCTTCTTCAGGTGTTAAGATAGGCGGCTTTCCACTTGTCTTGAAAATATCCTTTTGCTTTTTCTTGTCCTTTAATGTGGTTTGTGGTATTCCGTAAATTTGGGAGGCTTTATAAACAGACACCTTACCTTGCTTTATTTCTTCAAGAGCTTGTTTAACCGCGTCTTTTGAATACTTTTTTTTTCCTTTATTTTTAGCTTTAATTATTGGTGTAGGTGCCATTTTGCTGAAAATAAAAAAAAGAAGTAGGTAAGTATCAAAATATCATCAAATTTATTTATTTATTTGTTTATTTATTTATTTAATTAATTAATTTCGTTATAAAATAAATTAAAAAAAAACATAATTATATCTCAAAAACTAGGGCTCTGACAAAATTTGACTACTAATTTTTTATAATTTATATCGAAACATTCTTATTATGAAATGTAATTTACTCATACTTACTTCATCTACAAAGGCATGCAAATGCCCAATATACAATTAAATAAAATATTTTATAATCAAAACAACCAAAACATTACCTATGTATGTACATGAGTCCGTTTAAGGCGGAATTAGCTTCTAGACCATAAAAAGCGGATCCTTATGCCGACGTATTTTTTTTTAAGTTTTTGTCAGATTTGTGTCAATATTTTGAAAGAAAACAAATAAAACTAAAATTTTAAACATACTTTTTACATAAATTAAGAATGTTTTCACTTTTTTTTTCTGTTTAATTGAAAAATTAAAGTTTGTTGTGGGTATAGCTATTATTAAAAATATCCTTTTGGGACACATTCTTTTAACATAAAAAAGTACTTTTCTAATGAGAAATCTATACGACGCATTTTGCTCCTAGCATATATTAAGGCCTAATTTACAGTTTACAAATATTTTTTTTCTAATTGCAGTTCAAATAGATTTTAAAATTTGATTTAAATACAACAGAAGAAAATCCTTATTTCGACGTATTACGGCGACATTAGCTCTGGTAACAAAAACGGGCCCTTATTCCGACGTATTTTTTTAAACGCATTTGTACAAGTTTGTGTCAAAATAATAAACCAAAACCAGTAAAAATTTATTTTTAAAACCTTTTTCTTCACATAAAAGAAAAATGCAACCCGCTTGCGTAAACAAAAACTTTTAATTTTTGAAAGATGTTTAATCACTTAAATCAATGTACTTACCAAAATGCGGACGTTCTTCACTCACTGTGACACCTAGACTGACCCGGTCGGAACTAAATGCAAACTGGATCCAAACGAGAGTGACTTACCCCACCACTGTTGCGCAATCTAATAAATTCTGTAAGGGATAAATTTGATCGCGTTTAGATATTCGTTGTCAGTTTAAAGAAATTGACTGACAAAGTTTGCCTTAAGGAAATAGGGCGGGATTAGGGCTCGATTCAGAATACGTCGGAATATGGTGCTTTTACCTTAACTTATTTATTAGAATAATTATCCTGCTAGACTATTATTGTTAATGTTATTAGTACCAATTAAAAACCTGGAACAACATGCATCCGTAATAGAGTTTTTCGTTATCATATACAGTTAATGTACTATTTTATTTTGAAAACCGAAAAAATTATTTTTGGATTTTGAGTCTAAATATTACTATTCGTAACAGGGGAAGTCATAAAGGATATCAAAGCGCCAAAAATACAATATTCAAATAGCCATTTTATTACAACAGTGGATTAATCAGGAATAACATTTTCTGAGAAATAAAAAAAAATCGATTTTTAAGTTTTATGAGGGTTCTGGGATTGGCAATTAAGAATATGAAAAAAAACGGTTTCCTTGTAGAATGTGGCCTAATATTTTTTCCTCAAAAATCAGTTAACTTCTGGGGTTATAGCGCAAATAACACAGGGAGCGAGTAAAATTGGGACACTCGCGATAATCCCTTGATAACTTGCTTTCAAATTCGCCATTAATCGTATTACGAATCACTGACACACTGGTTAGTTCATATGACATGGTAAAACTATGAAAAATAGCATAATTTAATCGATACTTTTTAAACGCCATGCGTTAAGGGATGCCAAATTTATTGATGAATTGTCCTTGACAGTCTTAATTGGCAAACTATGACACACTTCCCATCCGTTGATATAGAAGACAACTGATGATAATACGACAAGGAACAATACACGTTTGTGTCATTTATCCACAGAGCTTACGAATTTACGGTGAGAGGCCAATAGATAAACATGTAGCATTGTTTAAGCTGAACTAGCTAGCACCCGATCGAACGGATTTGACAGTCTTTTCTGATCAATTAAATTCATGTTGAAAAGGTATTATATCTGATCTTCAATCTGAATTTTGTAATATCAAATCGACCATTGAAAATTTAACTTGTTGGAAGCCTCAGAGAGAGGAAATTAGTTGTATCTATATATGTGTTTTCAAGGACTTTCACAGGGTTCATTTAAAGATTCTTTTGGCTAATTGACATCAAGGCTCATTAACTCTATAGGTTCCCTCGAGCGATCTTGACCTATCCCATCTCGGTATGAGCGATCTACGTCACTCCGCACTCGGTGACCGGCTTGCTTTAGCACGGCATTGTCCATATTTCTTCTGTGTCCGTTTAATTAAATATATTAATCTTTTTTTGTTCAAAATTGAAACTTTATTTTGCTAAAATAAAATGCAGCCTTCAAGATATAATTTTAAACTTATTTTCAGGGATATTGGTTCAAATTTTAACCAAGTTTTTTTTGCTGAGTACATTTCAAAAAGTTCGCATCGTATTTGAAAAAATATGATGTATTTTTCAGTCTCAAAAAAGTAATCTTGTAAAAAGTTTTAACATGACAAATAGATGTTAACTTCAGAAAATGAACATTTTTTTATACTAGGTGTCCCAGTAGTGTTACTATTGACATTTAAAAACTGGGATTTTCAATTTTGGACAGTTGTAGAGTCTAACCGGTACCAAGATAACTACCGGGAACACACTATGGGGATACATTATGTATATTATAAGTATTTTTCATATTTTATTAACTATAGGTATACTTTTTTCAATGGAAGTATTTTATCAGTTTATTTTTAAACTGTGAAATATATTTTTAGAAATATTTATAATCAACAGCAAAAGTTACGGTACGAGCGGGGATCGAACCCGCACCTCTGGATCACTAGTCCATCGCTCTAACCAATTGCGCTATCGTACCTAATAGCGATGTCAGATTTGACGTCCAGGAATGCCGCGCCATAAGGTTAGAATATTTGGCAGGATCAACAATGGTTATGATACTGGTGGGTTTGAATATGTACAAGTTCTAACGAATTGCTTATCAGTGGTACGATAGCGCAATTGATTAGAGCGAGACTAGGGATCCAGAGGTGCGGGTTAATTAATACATAAACTAAGAGCTATTTTTTTATTAAATTATATCATTATTTTCATTATGAAATATTTTTCTTTCAAAATGACCTACTATTGTATAATTTACTCCTATATCATATAACATTTTAGAAGATATTTCTCCTGTAAAAGGTCTATTTTCAGTAAACACAATTAATTAATTGTTCAAACATCTCAAAAAACACACAACTGACAACTATCGCAACGAAAACGTCAAGCTGAATAAGCAATAAACTGGCCGCTTTGTCTGATCGGATCGTCAGTCGACGTTATGACCTTCGCTTTACCCGCGCGTCCCCTCGCCCGTCCAACCAATAGAGTTAATAGGACTTGAAGTGACATCACTAGGTTTCTCAGGTGCCTTGAAAATATGGTTGGAAAGTTTTTTTAAGGAAAGGCTGTGACAATTGTGACGAGAATATAAATGTACCTTTAAAAGTTTTTTCAAGAAAATAAATAATTTATACTGCCTATAGCTTAAATAAAGTGAACTTAAAGCACGACAGTTTGAAAGATCTTGGTGCCTGCTTTTCTGAGAGGCTAAAGTGTCTAAGTGTTACTAAGCTAATCACTTGTTCGTTCAGATTTAGACTATGCAATTGTTTGGTCTCTGTTTTATCAGATGTGGAGGGATATATTAGAGGGAGTTTAGAACTAGTTTCTTATATTAGCTATATTTAAGTTTAACACCAAAATGGTTAACTCAAAAAATCAAGTAAGATAAGTATGCTAAACCTGACTTCTTGTTAGAAAATCGGTTGGTGTTACAAGACAATTCTGGAATTCTAACTAAAATGTTGCATTAATAAATAAATAAAATAGGTAGTATTCACAATAAAAGTATCCGATAATGAAAAACAACAAATAACAGCAAATAAGCATTAACAATCAAGCAAACCATCCTTAGTCAACAGTTTTGACACTTACTTATTACTTTTTTTATAGCACGTTTGGGCGAAATAATCCAAAATCTTTGGACTAACAGAAAATGTAACAGTTGCGATCCAGGGTGTAAGTAAGTTTTATGAAAGTATCCTATATTAATGTCAAGCGGTTTCTCCTAGGTAAAATAGCGGGATGTTATTGGTCGTAAGTCAAAGAAAAGCATTTAATTTTCATACAGATTTAACGGATGTTATTATTTTTTAAATTCGTAATATCTTCAGAGAAATGCAAATGTAGATATTTTTGTTTAATATAAATAAAGGGCTATTTAAATCAAAAATAGTAGTATCGTGTTTTTGGACTTTGCAGGTGTTTACAATTGAATATAAAGCGATTTATAAACATTTTTCGAATTTTTAAAAGCGAAGAAATGCTAATAAATAGATTTAAAAAAATATTTGCAATTGTAAACGGTGCAAACGAAACTTTCTTTTCCTCAGATAAAATAAGTTCATTGTTTTCAGTCTTCGACCAATATTCTTCCGTTGTAACCAAATAGGCCCCGTCCACCATAATGAAATTTTAAAAATCTTGGATAGTAAAAGTTCGCACGACGCATAATCTGCTGGGTTGCCTTCCAAGACAACATAGTGCCATAAAGAAAACGAACCTTTTTCGTGTATATATACGCGACTTGATTTGAGAAAACGTTCGCCAGCGATAAGGTGATGATTTTAACGACGGCCGAATGAGACCAAGCGATAACTTTTGAAAATTTTATTTTGTTTTTAAAAACTTTTAAAACATATGACATTAGTTCTAAATGCAATAAGGCGACGCATAAATCAAATCAAGGAATAGGAATTTGTTTTGTTTAAGCAGGAATTAATTTGACTTGCTGATTGCAGAATTCGAAAATAAATAAGACATACATTCAATTTTTCTGAAACGACGCAGAATCCATGTAATTCACAAGTAGAAAAATTCTACCAAAAAGCGTCGCGGGAGTTCAAAATGTTTTAAAAAATTTAATTCAGACTTAAATTGCACCCAACGTTCACAAATTGGTACAGGCGGTTGTTTATCTCATTCTAATTTTATGGACCATAATATTTGCATTAACTCTCGCTAAAATAGTGAGCGGAGTAAAAAATCCCAAAGCAGCAAATACAATTTTGAAAACTTGCGATTCGGTGACAAATTCTAACAGATTCAACTAAACATGTCATCCCTAAAAATCTGGAGCTATTATATACTACTTCATTTACTAAGTTCAAAACAGGCTGATTTTAAAATTTCTATTAATTTATTGTGAATTAATTTTGCTTGGTTAACTGAAAACATAATTTAACAAATCATAAATGTAGCAATATTTCTAATACTGTAGCGGACAGGGGACAGTTTAATCCTTCGTCATGCACAAGTTGAAGTAAAGATTGGTTATTAAGAAAATCCAAAAGTTAATCGGATTAAGCGGTAATCTTTGACGGGTTCATTCGGAGAAAATCTAAAAAAGAATTCTTTGAAAATCACTATTTTTTCCGCAACTATAATTTGCGTAAACATGCTTTTTATGTCACACGTAAATGCAACAGAGTTGAGAACAGAGAAAATACTAACAATGTCCTTTTGTATTTTAGGGCTTGTTAATAAATGAACAGTTAATAAATAGCCACTATGCGCCCTCAAAAACAAGCGGATTTTATCTGATTTTGTTACACAGTGAAGTAAGAATTTTTTAACTTTTCCTTCAATGGCAGTTCCTGTAAATACTTTAAATTTAAATATTATTTAATGATATCTGAATATTGTTTAAACATATGCGGATTAGCGGAAAGCCTTTTCTCTAATAAATAAAGGCGGCGGAGTGTAATTGCATCCGTATTTTCAAAATTAAAAATAGGTTCCAGGTCTTTAAATAGTAATTCTACTTGATACCGACCTGTGTCAGTTCTAAAATGTGTATCTTTTAAGATTTGCTTGCACAAATTTTCTTCCAGAGAAGTAAACACACATATTTCCAAAAACGTGTAATTGTATTATTAAGCATAGAAAGTTCATTATTATTATTTACGAACAGTGAAGCAGTTATATTAGAACAACCAACCTATGCATTTTTCTCATCAAAACCCAACCGAAAACAGTATTTATAGCAAACGGTTTGCTTGGTTTTCCATAAATACTCCCTTTTAATAAAATATGCGGATAAATATCTGCACCTAAAATTATATCCATCGCGCCTAATTCATTAAAATGGTCAACTTCTAAACAAGCATAAGAAATATGCGGCCCAAAATGTTTATTTTTTAGATTAAATTTGGGCATTTCTGGACATAATTTTTGTACAATTATTGCGGCAACTGTAAAACACGGATTAGACTTTTCTACCCGTGTGCAAATTACCCCATTTCTGGACATAATTTTTTATTAAAATTATTGCGTTAACTGTAAAACACGGATTAGATTTTTCTACCGATTTTAAAATGCAAGTTACCCCACCATTAGCTTAACTTCTTTCATGTCACCTAAACTGTGAAACGAGATTGAATAATACCTAGTTAGTACCACAACTAAAAGTAGACGCATTTTATCATAGTTGCCATAACTGTCCAAAAATCTAGCGGTTGAAAAAAAGACAGTGATCGACGGTAGTTAGATTATGCTGCGAAGGTGTGGCACCACCACAAAATTGTTCCTGAGAAGTAGACGGCTTAACGTTGGTTTTAACTGTTCTTCAATTTTCACAAATCAAATTTTGTTCGCATTTTTGATCTTTGAAGGGAATTTATCTCAAATGATTTGCTTATCCAGTTTAGCGGTACTTGATTTATCGGTTTCCGAATTCTCTACTTGATTAGTAAAATTATTTATATGTAAAAGCAAGCAATTTGGGAGCTTCAATTTTTTTAAATATGGCGCTCACCTATATAATTTGTGGATGATTTAATTTTTTTTGAAAAATTTAAGCGATTTTAAGGATTTTTATTCAAAAATGTATTACACTTGTAATGCATGCTTTTCTCAACAAAACAAACATTTAATTATATTTTTAAGGTATTTGAATGCCAAAAAAATGAATTCGTTTGCTTTTTATGTGTTAAATTTTAAGTTAAGGACATTAGAATTTTAGACAACGTCTATCTCCGTTTTTTTTTTAATTTCTGTCCCGAACATAGATTTTTTATAAAGTGGGATATAACCTATCGTTTATAATTATCTGCTTCATATCCGATGTTTCAGTCAAAATTCGATATTTAAAATGTCAACAAGTCTTATAAAAAAAAAAACATTATTATTCCAGATTTTCTAGAGTTTTCCACTTATTTTATAGAGTGAGTCAAATTATATTAAAAGTTTGTCTCGGGACGTTTTCGAGATT
This sequence comes from Kuschelorhynchus macadamiae, assembly GCA_030620095.1. Taxonomy (NCBI): domain Eukaryota; kingdom Metazoa; phylum Arthropoda; class Insecta; order Coleoptera; family Curculionidae; genus Kuschelorhynchus; species Kuschelorhynchus macadamiae. The sequence goes on along the minus strand of JAUTXW010002854.1, from coordinate 862,110 downwards.
GTTTGTTTAACGCAAGATGTGATTTTTTTAAAAATTGACATATAATCAACAAACTAGTTAAATTCTGAAGTGGTTTTGGTGGTATATTTTTTCAATATCACCAGTAGAAAAGCATGCTTGTTAAGAGTATTATTAGTTGTCAATATTATTGGCTCAATAAATCACTGCAAACTTGAAAATCTTTTTATTCACTTAAATTAAAAAATATCATAAAAAATACAAATCACAATAATCAAAAAGTCTTGATTTTAGTAAGCCTTCCCTTAGTTTATATTACATTTTGGCAGCGTCGTGGCATAGATAAAATTAATGTCGAGTTAACAGGTCTCTTTGTCTTTAATTGCTCTCACCAATTGATAAATCGTCAAGAACTCTTCGAATTAACACGAAATATACTCTATAGCGTAACAATCTGGAGACTGTGTTAGCCATACCATTCTAGTGATTTCATTTGCTTCCAAAATTTCATTCTGCCCTATGGGGACGCACATTATTGTCAAATGAATACAGTCGTCGCCGAAATCTTGAGCACGTGAAATCACTATTGTGGGGCTATCGTTATTGTGTTCGAAGAGTTGCGTTCTTCTGTTAAGTATAATCCCCCAATTATTGTTACCCCACCAAAGGATTGACAAGGGCTCATACTGTCTTCACTGTTTCCTCCAAACTAAGATTCGCCCAATTGAGTGGTACAGGTTAATTTTTAATTCGTCCACAAACATGCTCATTTTCCAGTCATTCAAGTTCCACTGAATTTGCTGTTGAAGCCAATATCTTGGCTTCATTAGAGTACATTTCGCTCGAAGTCTTGCCATAAAAACTAACTCTTCAGAATGAAAACCCCTTGACGGGATATCATGACTAAATGTCAAAAGAAGGGAGAAATTAAAACAGTGTAACTTTTATTTACCTTACATGGTTCTCGTATAGCCGCTTTTTAATTGTCGTTTATAATCTTTTCCTACGCGGCGTCGCACACTGGTTTGTCCTGTGTAATCTGGGAGGACAAAGGTCAATTTTCGGTATGCATTGAAATATCACGACACTACCCACATTCCACTGATAACATATCTAGTCGTCCTTGACCGTAATAGTTACCATAGTTACCTCATAATTTTCGCTGACAGACTTGTCAAATTTCACGATCTTTAGCAGTTTCACGTGTATTTGTTTATGACCAAACATCTTTACATCGTTAGTGTTTATATCAAGTGACAATTTTTTGTTCTTGCAATGGATGGTAAGTACGAAGATTTTTGTTTACAATACAATATAGTTTTTTAAATTTCATTGCCCAATCACAGTACAGGGTTTTTTTTAAATTGAAGGGAGAATTTACTTTCTTGAAAAAATGACAAAGTTTGAAGAAGAATATAAAAAATATATATCGATGTCGTGTCTCAATTTTTTTACAGAAGATAGTTTAAACCTTTGTGTCTACAGGCCCGCTTTTGCCTTTTTGCGCTGGTGTGCGCTAGCTTGTGAAAACAGCTTTAAAAAGTGTCATGCACATAGACAAAATGAAAATTCAGGATTCTGTTAAAATCATAAATTTATTACTACATTTTTCTAACTTTTTAGTCCCAAAGAGATTTGCTTTGAAAGTTTACAAAATGGCCATTCTGTACAGGGTGATTCTTTATATTTGACCCATATCTACAGGTTTTATTATAGGAGATAGAAAAAAATTGTAAATACAAAAGTTGTATCATTTTTCCTGTAGTATCTTTTAAGCTACTTGAAAAAACAAATAAGCATCGAAAAGCGGTGAAACCATAGCAACCTGAGTTTTTTCTAATGGAATTTAGGTATAGAACATGTTACATAAGATAAGCTTAGAATTTTTCAAGGAATCCAAAAATGCAATAATATACAGTGTGAAAACACAGGTTGCTATGGTTTCACCGCGTTTCGATGCTTATTTATTTGTTTTTTTTCAAGAAGCTTAAAAGATACTACAGGAAAAATGATACAACCTTTGTATTCACAATTTTTTTTATCTCCTATAATAAACCCTGTAGGTATGGGTCAAAATATAAAGAATCACCCTGTACAATAATTATTTAACCCATCGACTAATATTGGTCGATGTTTAACCTAAACTTCTTTTTTTTAGAAAATCTTGCAGATATCCCTATTCCAATAACATTCAGATCGCTTTATCTTCTATTTAAAAATGGACATGTTAGTTCAATAAAAAATATACCTAATTATGTGGTATCATATATGATTGAGAATGGACTAATTTCAGAAAACGATAAACGAGTATTAAAACTAAAATTATTTAATTTCACGCAACGATTTTCCGAATTGCTTCGCAATAGTAAAAGTTGTGAAAGATTCGAGCGTAAACAAACAGTTTGGCTCAATCGTGAGATACAATTTGAGTTTCACAGAAATGTACCTTTGGAAGCCCCACAAGTCCCAGAAGCCCCTCGCGAAAAAACATTTTCAGACCTTTCCAACAGATCGAAACTGAGAAGAATTAATCCAATTATCAAAAATTATAAAGAAAATGAAGTGGTTCATGCAGCTAAAGTCAGTTTATCCATTGCTGGAAAAAGAGATGCCGCTGCTATGTTGGCACAAATCACGGAATCTCCAAATAGAGCGATTAAATAAAAAAAATCATTGATTCAACAGCCAGTAACCCCAGAGCCATACAGTCCGGACAAGGCCTTAGCTGTGTTTATAAATGCCAACTTAACCAAACATTCCTACAATTTATTAAGGGATCAAGCCAAGATGCAAAATTGCTTTATATACCCATCTTATTACAAAATTTTACAAGCAAAAGTCGAGTGTTACCCCAATAAAGAAGATGTTAATATAACTGAGTATTCAGCCGAAATCAACCTACAAGCTCTACTAGACCTAACAGTTAAAAGGTTATTCAAATTTTTGGAAAACAAAATTTTGGAAGTCATCAATCCAAGCAGTTCATTTAAAATAACTTTCAAGTGGGGATGTGATGGGAGTAGCAATCAATCTGAATACAAGCAAAGGATGACTGCAGACATATCTGATTCCGACTTATTTTGCATTTCGATGGTTCTTTTAAATCTAATACACGTTAAGAATGCAGAGGAAACAATGATATGGGAGAATCCTGTTCCCTCATCAACAAGATTTTGCAGGTAGATAATAAAAAATATTTAAATGTCAGTAATCAAATCAATCTTGTTTCTGACCTAATTATTCTTAGAAATAATACAAAGAGTGCATTAAAAATTATCGGTATTTTTTGGAAAATTAGCTCAAATGCATATTTTTTAGTTTTCTATTTCTGTATTGCAGACCCATTAAATTTATAATGAAAAAGGAAACCAAAGAATTGACTAAACATGAAGTCCAAGTGATAGAAAACCAAATATCTACGCTACATCCAACTCAAGTGTTAATGCAGAATCAGAATGTTTCAGTTAGTCACGTATTGTTGCTCACATTGGTTGATGGTAAAGTTTGTTCTAACTTGACAGGCGTATCTTGTCAAAGGTGCTTAATATGTAATGTTGGTCCAAAAGACATGAACAAAAATTGTGAGCCTAGTAACAACACATTGCGAGTACAACATTATAGTTTTGGTCTTTCACCGTTGCATTGCAGAATACGATTTATGGAATGTGTGCTCCATATTTCGTATCGATTAGAAATTAAAAAATGGCAGGCAAAGACACCAGAAGAAAAAGAATCGGTGCAACGACGAAAGACCTTTATCCAGGATAAGTTTTTTCAAAATTTAGGCATAAAAGTAGATCAAACCAAGCAGGGCACTGGAAATACAAACGATGGGAATACTGCCCGTAGATTTTTCAGTAATATTCATTGTACCTCTGATATTACTGGAATAAATTTAAATTTACTTTTAAATTTTCAAAAAATTTTGAATATTTTGACTAGTAAAAAACCGGTTAATTCTGATAATTTTAGAATACTAGCACAAACCACCAGGGAAATATATGTTGCTCACTACAACTGGTATTACATGCCCGCTACCTTACATAAAGTGTTGGTACATGGACATGACATAATTAAACATTGCATTTTACCAATAGGGCAACTCAGTGAAGAGGCACAAGAAAGTCGTAATAAAGACTATAGGAACTATAGAGAAAAATTTACTCGAAAAAAATCTCGATTACATACAAATACAGATTTAATAAACAGACTTTTGATAACATCTGATCCTATAATTTCACAATGTTTGAAACTTGATAATATTACTAGTAATGAAGACTCCTTCCAGAATTCCGATTCTGAGTAAACCTGATTCCCATCGTTTGTATATCCTGTGCCAATTTAATAGAGAGATTTTAAGCCAATTATTTTCATCAACTTTACATCTTATATGTTATACCTTAACGCTATATCGAGAACGAAGACACTGAGTGATTCGAATTTTGGTACTTAGTCATTAGTTCTAGAACAAACAAGAACAATGTTTATTGTTTACTTATATTAGTACCTACTTATAGTCTAGCAGATATTTAAGAGTGCTTATTTTTTGTCCTATTTTTTAGGCATATCTTTCCTTGTAGTTTAAACTTCTTTAAATTGTTGTTTTGTAAAAGTTTCGAAATCTGTTCTTTTTAAATTTGATTTATATTAGAAATCAATTTAGTTTCCTTGAACGATCTTTAAACCGAAATTTTATCTTTTGTTGCAAACACAGCATCATAAATCCGTCTCCGTATCTTGTTACTTGTCAAATTGTCTTTTAATAATTGATAAAACATTTTGGTTTAAATCGGCTCATATCCAGGGTATTAATATTCAATATTAATTATTAATAATGAATAATGTATATTTGCGAAACGAAGCATTTCCGGACCTATGTTTATAGTGACTTTTTTCTTATTTTTAAGCCAGGAAATTCAAAAAAAGCAAAGCAATAATTTTCTTTTTAAATTAAATATTATTTATTATAACTTTAATTGTTAAATACAGAGAAATTATGTATTTTTAATTGAATTAATAATAATTAATTCGTATATATATTATATTAATTATGTTTTATTATTATTATTAATATGTGTTATTATTATTTATTATTCATTTATATTTATGTATTATCAGATGTAAGGTCAGCAGTGTGGTCTCTTAACTGTGTAACATATGGAATAATAAATAATAACAATTACTAATATTTTTGCAATAAACATGAAATTGGTGATTTTTTTCAAATACTTATGCCTAAATTTGACAAAAATAAAACTGCCAGATTGATTTGATTTTGATTAAATTATAAACGTGTTTAAACTAAATGCAAAAAATCCGTATATCTACTTTTGGTATAATCGGAAGTACAGCTATTTTGAAAATATTTGAGATCAAATTGCTCTCATCGACATAAGTATGGTGTCCAATTTTTAAATTTTTCCAAGCCTTCGTTTTCGAGATAAAGATAGCCGGTATAAATCATCGCACACCCTGTATATTGTATTTTGGCAATTTGCCAAAATACAATATATCATAATTCTGTAGTCTTTAGACAGCCACTTGTTTGCATGTAAGTCAATTATTTATGCAATTATATGCGAAAACATGAGTGTGTCCTCCCAGGTATCAAATCCGAACCAGTGTGCGTCGTTGCAATATTAGGGAGAGGGGGATTATGCTTAACTAAAGAACTGAACTCTTTATCTTACGAGGCACACTTACAACAGCCATTTACAACAACCAGTTAGCGATAAGGCACATCCACATAAAGTATGCCACGTTCAATGAAATTTTGAAAGCAAATGGAATCACTAAAAGGGTATAGCCACCAAAATCTCCAGATTGCAACCATATAGAGCATATTTTGTCGCGCCTCAAATTTACATTAAGGCAAAAATACGAACAGTTTTTAACTATTTATCAAATGGTATGGGCAATTAGAGAGAAATGGGGCCGATTAACTTTACAATTAATTTTAATCTGTGCCATGACGTTGCCAAAATATATTAGAAACTAGGGGTTTGTGTTAGTTGACGATAATGCCTGTCTCCATAAAGCTGTAATTGTCAATGAGATTTTGAAAGCAAATTGTACCACTAAAAGTGTATGGCCATTATAGTCACCAGATTCTAACCTTATAGAGCATGTTTGGTTGCTCTTTGCATTTAGGCAAAAAGACAAAAGTTTTTAACTATCTATCAAATGATGAAGGCAATTAGAGAGAAATGGGACCAACTACCTCAACAATTAATTTTATCAATACCACGACGATGAGAAAATATACTAGAAACTAGAGAGGGAGGCTACTAAAATCAAAACTGCTTTTGATTAGTATGATTTGTGTTTGTTACAATGATTTTAAATTATTAAAATGAAAAAAAATATTTTTGTTGGGCACCAATTTGTTCCACCATATTGGATTCGTACCAATATTTTACCAGTTTCTACCTATGCCACACTTGATTTATAGCATACTTTAAAATAAATTGAATAAGTAGTTTTTACACTGATTTTTTTAGGACAGCCATTTTATGCCGACATATTGAATTCGTGCCTGTTTTTCCCTATATCTCATTTGATTTTTCTACAAAATTTCAAGTCAACTTAATAAGAAGATTTTGTTAACGTTGATTTTTTATACAACTTATTTGGTCGTCATTTCGTCTCGCCATCTTAAATTCCTAACACAGCTCTACCATTTTATCTCTACGTCTACTTAATACTTGCATACAATTTAAAATTAATCTAATAAGTAGATTTTCAAGATGAGTTTTTAAACACTCTAATAGGCCGCCATTTTGGTTCACCATCTGAAAATCGTACCAAAATGTTACCAGTTCGTTCCTATATAACACTTGATTTTTGCACAAAACTTGAGTTAAATTAGATAATTAGCTTTTTGGTAAATAATTGTTTTAACATTTCACTAGCCCGCCATTCTGATCCACCACATTAGATTTTTACTAAAATATTACCGGGTCATCCCTATATGTTTGACCAAAATTTGAAGTAATTAGCGTAGGTAGTTTTTTAGCTACGCCGCGAACTTTCAGACAGACAAAAGTGATGCCACGAGACGAGATTTTTGATAAGCTCGTCTCGTTTCGAAAAATTTGGCGAGAAGAGACAAGATCACGGTTTTGTCTCGTCTCGTTTCAACTTAAAGTAAACAAATATTTCCACTGAAAATGAAATTTTGGAGATAAATACACCATATTCGGGATTGTATATGAACGCATTGCGCTTGTTCACAAATTCATATATTTATCCATACCCTAAGGGTTGTTTCACTCTAACGGCAAAAATATTCCACTTGTGATATTTATATGACTGTGAACTTCATAACTAAGATAATGCATGTTCACATCAATTGTGGACAGATTATTTGATGAAACCATGGCAGTATCGTCAGCGCAATATTTCAGATAAAGCACTTCTAGGGGGCGTTATTTGAATCTTACACAAAATATTTCACTTGTGATTTTTCGGTGACTGAAATCCAGAACTGACATGATTCACACTGTTGACACTTTATTTGACTAAACCATGGTAATATCATCGGCGCAATATTTCAAATAGAATACCCCTGGATGTTAGTCCTTCGAAAATATGTTAATTTGTTTGATAATGTACAGCGTGTTCGGTTATATTTTGAACGGGGTCTATACGCTTTATTTCTCAAGATAACAAAAAATTTTACACCCAAAAGTTTTAGGATTTAGTCTGACTCGTCAGAATTTGTTATCAAAAAAAACTTATGAACATCGGAAATTGGGAAAATGAGCATTAGCTTTGTTATTTTAAATGGAACACCCTGTATATTTTTAGTTTATTGAGAAGAGCTTTTTGTCCTGATTCCAAAAATATATGGTTTGTCTATGCTCACTGTAACCATTATCCCATAATTTTGAAAAAACGTGGAAAAATTATCCGCTGTGGCTTAAGTATAGTAGAAATAATAGAAAGCTTTGGTTTCAATTGTTTTTACTTTAAAATGGCCGTTCTGTGACTCACTTATCAATTTGTTTTAAAATATATGTTAAAAAATAATGGGAGGCTTTGAAATCAATAATTGTTCTTATGTTTTTCCTTCAATATGGCGGTTCTGTCATCACTTACTTAGCCACTTTTTTGCCTTTATTTTCAAAACTATGGAGTTTACTGATCAAGAAAAAGCCAATATTTTAAAAATATACTTTCGTGTAAATAAATTATCATGAAACACGAAATGAATACAGGAGAGAGTATCCTAATTTAGTTGCTCCCTCAATATCTACGATTTATCACATTGTGAAGAATTTTGGGAACAGAAAAACTTTGATTAGAAAAAAGAGGACAACCACTAGAAATGAAGATAACGGTTTGGAAGTATTGTTATATTTTGAAGGTAAGGAAATTAAACCCATTATTATTGTTTTCAATAAAATATAATTCATGTTTTTTTTTGTACAAGACCCAGAACGATCTATCGAAGACGCAGTGATAAACTTAAATAAAAAAAGGTGAAAAATTTACGAAACCTTGAAGCACTACAAGTATAATCCTTAAAGGTTTAGACCGGTATAAAATTTAACTTAAAAATACAAAGAGTCGCATTTTCTCAAGAGATGTTGACAAGAATACAGAATGATCCTAATATCTGTAGGAGAATTTCATTCACCGACGAGGCTGCGTTTACCACCGCAGGTATGTATGAAAAAACAAACATTTTTGGACAACCACAAATCCCTATAAAAAACAAATTGTGCGAATTAAGGGTCGGAAGTCTATTAACATTTGGTGCGGTATGATAGATAATAGAGTTTTGGAGCCTGTAGTATTAGAGAATACTTCGAGTGGCCAAAGATATTTAGATCTACGAAATCTGATCGATGAGGTTTTAGAAGAGCTACCTCTCCAAGTTTTGAACAACCTTATTTGGCATCAGGACGGTACCCCTCCACACAATTGCATCGAAGTTACCGAGTATCTAAACAACAAATATGATCTGTGGATAGCAAGCATAAATTGGCCAGCGAATAACCCCGATCTTTCGCCTCTCGATTTTTTTATGGGGATACCTTAAGAATGAAGTATATTATAATAGACCAACCACTATTCGCGAATTAGTCGAAAAAATACAAGCTGAAATTAACAATTTAAATCAAAATAATTCCTTATTCACTTTTAAAGCCATAACTCGCAAATTTTCAGAATTATTACAGAAACGTATATTGAATCAAGGCGGCTGGGTAGACTAAATTTAATAATAAATATTCTTAATAATTTGACTTTTTTATTTGTTAGTTTTTTGTTTGTTTTCTACAGATATCGTTATTGTAACTTGTTTAATATAAAAATAATAGCTTGTTACTTCATTTTCTTATGCTAACATCTCTCCTATCATTTTAAGTAATAATTATAGTAATTATTAGGTATTATTATTTTCGAAAAGTAGGTAGGTATATGAGTTAATGACAGAACGACCATATATGAAAAGTAAAACAGTTGAATTAAAAGCCACCCATTACTTTTCCAAGGCAAAGCGCATAATATTTTAAAACAAGTTGATAAGTGAGTGACGGAAAGGCCATTTTGAAGTAAAAACAATTGAAACCAAAGTTTTCTATTATGTCTACTATACTTAAGCCAGAGCGAATAATTTTTCCACGTTTCTTCAAAATTATAGGACAATGGTTACAGTGAACATAGACAAACCATATATTTTTGGAATCAGGAGAAAAAGCTCTACTCAATAAACTAAAAATATACAGGGTCTTCCATTTAAAATAACAAAGCTGATGCTCATTTTCCCAATTTCCGATGTTCATATGTTTTTTTTGATAACAAATTCTGACGATTCAGACTAAATCCTAAAACTTTTGTGTGTAAAATTGTTTGATATCTCGAGAAATAAAGCGTATAGACCCCGTTCAAAATATAACCGAACACCCCGTACAACACATAATTAATCACTACATAAAATTACAGCTTTATTGGATAACCGTATTTTTTGTGCTTAAAAGGGTTAAAACGTTGTTGACTATAAAGGTTCTATCCAACATCTTGCTGAGTATGTAGTTCGAGATGTAATTAAACTGCTAATTTACAGATTGTCAGTTTTAATAAAATAATTGTTGTTGATAGTTTTCAACTGGGTTTCATTTATAAATATTAAATTACTTTTTACTTATTACGTTTTCTACAAAATGTTTTCCTAATATCGTTGTTCCACGAGCTTCGTAATATCCGAATTTGGCGCTAAATTTATGAAATCGAACACTGTGCGGAGTATAGATAGTATTTTATGCCAAATTTTGTACATAATAAAGTTTTCGCTGGGGCCAGCCATTATACAAGATAATCCAAAAACGGGGGAGGGGGGGACTTTTGGTATAATTATCTCCCAAGACCTCTGAACACGGCCCAAAAGTTAAAAAATGAGCATTTGTTCACTAAAAAAACTAAAAACCATAAAGTTAACCCTGCCCAGGAAAATCGAGAGTATAGGAACAAAACAATATCAGATAGTCACCGTTAATTATTATAAATTGATTGTTTCGAAAATTATTATAAATAGTTAAAGCAGTTTTAAAAGTCAAACCTAACTAATACATTATTGAAAAAATGGACACGTAGATTTCAAACATAGAAAAAAATGTACAGGTTGGTATTTAGAAAAGAAAGTTGAGGGTACTTTCAATTAAACAGGAAGTGGTACTAAGCTTCATTAATTCAAATTTGGTTGAATTTGATGAAGATATTATCCTTGTACAGGGTTGCTAAGACACTCTGTATGCAAAACATTCATAAGCCATTTTTATTTATGAACATTCAGGATACAAACAGAAAGATTCCATGACACCACCCACTAAATAATATGTTCTAGTGAAATAAAAATTACATACTTATAAAGACATAAAGACTACAAATACCCTTCCTTGATAACACTAAAGAAAGCAAGTATCTAAACAAAAATGTATACAAATAAATAATAAATTAATAGTTATTACAGAAATACTATAACCAAATACAAATTAGTAGAAAGACACTCAAAAGTATCATCAGTTAGAAAGACAGGATAGCCAAACCTTAGGTAAAAACAACTATGCCAGAAAAAGTCATACACAGTTAATAATTTAAAACAAAAAAACAACTTACCTTAACTGAAATGCTAAGTTGTGTTCTGTAAGCAAATGACAAGCAACTGGTAAATCATTCACGATTCCATGCAAGTAAGCCCTCGTGTAGTTTTTGCAGGTATTACAAATACAGTCTTTATCTATAGGTCCCATGTCCAAAGCGTATTTATTCTTTTTAAGATTAATTTCTCCATTCATTAAAAGAGCACAGCCAAATCTCTTTAAAAATAAAATTTGAATTTGTTTTATAAAAACATACTGTGTCAAGTAATTAATATAATTAATGAATAATAATTTTTCCTCTTGAGCTCATTTTCTTTCATTTTTTGAAATAAATAAATTAATTATCGACAATGAAATATCAATTAAGAAAATATTTCACAATTCCACATATTAAAATAGAAAAATATAGAAATGGTTTCTTTTATCTAACATAGTTTAGTTTGCACATATTGAAAGCACATACGTAATAACTATTTTTAATATATTTTTTTATTTCGACTTCAGTACTGTTATGTTAGCAACCTTGAATGAAAAGCACTCATATTCAAAAGACAAGGTAAACCACAGAATAAAATCATCCTCCATGATTTTAAAATAATAGTACATCCCTAATTTTATTATTCATAAAATCCGTTATTATTTTTTTGCATGTTTTTATTATATTTATTTATGGGTAAAAAAAACATTATAATTAATTAGCAGACTTCTAATAAAGCAAAGGAGCAGTAGCAATAAATTTTGAGGGGAATAATCAAAGGTGCCCCTGCCTTTGATTATTCCCCTCATTCTTCCCCATGACTTCTAGCTTGGGAGGGGCATTGGGTGATAAAAATTTTCAGTCATTTTCAAACATTTGTCAAATACAAGTTGTTTCAGTATATATACTGTAGTGGAAAAATGTATAGCAACTTTTACGAAAAACAATATATTTAAATAATTTCTAGTATTTGACAAAGTACGCATTATTTTTAATAATACCTTCACACCGCCTTGACATTGACCTTATTAGTTTTATAATAATTACAGGATCCATCAGTGGCGTATTTAGAATGCCTTTCTGGGGGGCAAATGACTACCTAATTTGGCGACAAAAAAAAAGTCCTTGGTTTTTGTTTACGTACGTAACACACATCAAAATCAGCGACGACTAAAAATTTAAAAAAAAGGATTCTCTTTTATAAAAGGTACTATAAAATAATGCTTCTTTTAAAGCAATAAACAATTCCTCATTATTAGGATAGGATTTCCCTCTGATTTTCCGATTTAAAATTTCTCATAGATTCTTAACTGGGTTGGGATCAGGGCATTGAAAAGACCATTTCAAAACAATATATTCTGCTTTTCTGAACTGTTCCTTGACGAATCTTGATGCGTGCTTCGGGGTCACTGACTAAAAAAAAGGCATAACCTCGTCAGCATATGACTTCATTTGCTTTTCCAAGATTTTCTTATATTGAAACATGTCCAGGTTGCCTTCTATTTTGTGAAGTGGACCAACATTAAAATAGCCAAAAATACAGCCCCAGTCCATTACCGACCCAATTCTGGGCTTCACTGTAGGACATGTATACTAAGGATTAAGTCGTTCGGTTTTAGGACGTTTCACATAGTTTAAGTTATCATTTATTAAAAAATAAAAACTTTGATTCTTCACTTTAGATCAGTCTTTCCCTGTTTTGCTCTACCCAAAGCAAATGTAACTGGGCAAAATTGAGACGCGCACGTCTATTTCTCTTTGATAGTAGAAATTTTTTGGACGGGCTTCTACCAAATAACTTAGCTTCTTGTAATGTACCTCTCACAGTCCTAGAAGTTACTTCTGACTTAAGCTCTTTAGAAATACGACCCTTTATTATATCTGATCCAATAAAAGGTTCCTTCTTTGAAAACAATGGTTGTATATATATATATATATATATATATATATATATATATATATATATATATATATATATATATATATATATATATATATATATATATATATATATATATATATATATATATATATATATATATATATATATATATATATATATATATATATATATATATATATATATATATATATATATATATATATATATATATATATATATATATATATATATATATATATATATATATATATATATATATATATATATATATATATATATATATATATATATATATATATATATATATATATATATATATATATATATATATATATATATATATATATATATATATATATATATATATATATATATATATATATATATATATATATATATATATATATATATATATATATATATATATATATATTGTGATGTAGTCAAGCTTAATTTGAAATCAGTTGATATTTACAGTTCTTTTAGAATTGGGATTCAGAGCTTTTTTGCTGAAAAATTACTGAATCCGGAAATCTGGCCACAGGGAGTAGTGCTAAACAAATATTATTTTCAGAATGTTCGACAAAACGACAGGAGACAGTCCTGGCGCCGCTAGTGCAGAATGATTCTTCTGTAAAGTATAATTGTGTTTTTAATTTGAATATTAGAAGTATAAAGAATAAAATCCTTCAGTTGGAAAATTTGTTAGCATTACATGAACCTGAATTTGTTTGCATTACGGAGACGTGGTTAAAAAAAGATGAATCAAAAATCTTGACTCTACCTGGATATAAATTGTTGTCATTTTATACTAGAGTGAACTCAGCAGGTGGAGGGGTAAGTCTGTATTTAAATGAAAATTTACAATGTACAATTGAACCTTTACAATTTCCAGCTATTGACATCCACTTTGAAGTGTGTTTGGTGAATATAAAATTTTTGGATGTTAATTGCATTTTCATAGGGGTCTATAGGTCACCCAAAGGAGATTTGAATGTTTTTCTAAAGAATTTGTACTCAGTTCTAGAGTGTGTCTATGACCGCTCTAAAAAAATTATATTATGTGGTGATTTTAATATTGACTTGCTGGAGAATAGCAGGGGAGCGACTGAAATCGGAGCTATCTTTTTGCAGTTTGGGATGGACCCAGTAGTAAGAGAACCAACTCGGATAAACAAGACTACTAGTTCTTGTATAGATAATATCGTTATTAATTTTCCAGCTTTTAGTGTGCTTTCTGCTCCGACTGTTCTATCAGATCACAATTTTCAAGTTGTCAGATTTGAAATGGATACCCATTGTCCGAAAGATAAGGAGATGGTCAGGATTTTTAGCCTTACCAACAAAAATAAATTTCTAAACCTCTTATCTCAGACTGACTGGCGTGTAGTCAATGAGAAATCGGAGTTTCAAGAGAAGTTCAAATGTTTTAATGAAATATTTTTGGATTGTTTCGAAATTGCATTTCCAAAGAGGTTATTGAGAAAAAAACCAACCAACAAAAGTCCGTGGTTAACGCATGAGCTTAAGGAACTGGAGAACATGCTTTCTGAAATGGCTCTACGTAATAGTACCAGTGAGGAATCTCTCGTAACGTCAAGGTATCAAGTACTCAAATGTAACTACATTCATAATTTATATATCACAGGTTTTTAACTGTATTATTTTTGACAATTTATTAAGTGTATATCCGTTTGTGATTGTACATATTGATAATGAATAAACTACTTTTCTTTTTTTATATATATATATATATATATATATATATATATATATATATATATATATATATATATATATAAGGACCAAAAGTCCCCCTCCCTTTTATTTTCGGAACGAAACGTCATTTGATAGGGCTTGAACTTTTTTATTCCATATCCTAGTTTTCATTTTTTTTTTCGTTTTGGTATTCCTAACGGTTCGAAAAATAAAAGGAGGAAGGGTGGACTTTTTGTTCTCAATATAACTAGCCGCTATCTTAAATTGAAACGGCAAAACAATTAAAACTGGGGTATTGAATAAATAAGTTAAATTTGAAAAAAAATCAAAATGACGCTAAGCCGCCATTTTGAAATTTTGACATTTCTATTTTTGTTTAAAAATTAGATCTCACGTCTTGTACACTCTCCCTAAATTTCGTTTCCATAGTCCGAATGGTAAAAGCAGGGAGGGAGGACTTTCTGCCTTCGACATAACTAGCCGCCATTTTGAAGTTAATATACAAACAAAATTAAAACTGGGGTATTGAATTAAGAAGTGTGTTTCTGATTTAAGATCTTCATCAGTACCGTCAAATTAGTTGAGAGACGAGTAGAACTAGCGCCAAAACTTAATACAACAAAACCACACCAGAGTCACCAACAGGAGCAAAACCGACATTTGTGGTTACCAAGAGAACATCCGAAATCTTCGCTAGACTTGATACTTTATTATCACGGAACCGCATATAGCCACCTGTGTCGAAACTCATAACCCAAAAGTAATTAAATCTAAAGTAGAAAACGATTAACGCGGCAAGAACTATTATAGCAGAAAAAGAATTTTTTTTTGGGACGACCGCTAAAGCACGTTGAAATTTGCCCAACTATAGACACGTGTTTCTGACTTAGGGTCTTTATCAGTATAGTCAAACTAGTTGAGAGACCTAGAACTAGCGCCAAAGTTGATGCAACAAAACCACACCAGAGTCACCAACAGGAGCAAAACCGACATTTGGGGTTAGCAAGAGAACATCCGAAATTTTCGCCGGGCAGCATATAGCCACTATAGGCTGCTCCGTAGTAACAGAGTATCAAGTCCGGCGAAGACTTCGGATATTCTTTTGGTATGTTACAGAAGGATTTGTACACACCAATCTTGTGGTCAAACTAAAAGTGCAACTAGCTTTTGTCATTACTGGCACAATTTTGTTGTAAATTGTAAATTTAGATTGATTTTTAAAGGTTAAAATAAGGGTATGATATATGTATATTTTTGTTTAATGTCCTCTCTGTATATACTTTTAAAAATAATACGCAGAACACGTCTTTGTAACTTGAAGATTTTATCTGTGTAAGGGGAATGTCCCCAACTAGTTATAGCATATGTTATATGAGACATAATAGGTGAATGGTAGGCAGCTATAAGGCCTTTGGTATCCATAATGTTTAATAAATTTGTAATATCAAATGTATTCTTTGAAATTTTTTGATAGTTGTTCAATATGCCGTAACCAGTTTAATCCGCTGTCTATCGTGACACCCAAAAACTGTGTGTAGGGAGTTTTCTTTTAGTAAATATAATATTAATTGTCTT
The DNA here is from genome assembly GCA_030620095.1 of Kuschelorhynchus macadamiae. Classification (NCBI taxonomy): domain Eukaryota; kingdom Metazoa; phylum Arthropoda; class Insecta; order Coleoptera; family Curculionidae; genus Kuschelorhynchus; species Kuschelorhynchus macadamiae. The sequence goes on along the minus strand of JAUTXW010002854.1, from coordinate 845,873 downwards.
TTGTGGATTAAGACATAAGCCATTTGATGAAAACCAGTTTCAGCATTGCAGGCGCGATATAAAACAATATTAACCGAAAGAGTGTTTATGTAAAAAATTTAAATTTTTTGGTGCAACAGTTTTGCACCTCAAATTTACGTGCGTTGTTTCTGTGCGTTATTCGCACGCGGTTAAGACTCTCCGTACTCTGTTGGCCCATTCTAAGGCTAAAACGTATGCCTTCCTTTCTGTGATACGTTGTGTTAAAGTTTTAATTTATTTTTCAGTTTTTTTTTCATCGACCTTATACATTTCTAGAGATATGCCATTAAAATTTGGCACACAGTATACTGTGAGTAGTGACTACGAAATGGCTATTAACACATTTTAGACCATCTACAGGGTGGTAATTTTTCCCGAGACGACTGGGACGTCACTGGCCATTTTTCAATAAAATCAAATTCCCCATTCTGGTCTCCAATTTTTTGATTTTTTAGATTATTTCGATGTTTTGCACCGTTTAGAACTTATTTGGCAAAATGTATATTCATGCAGGGTTATGGCTTTTAGAACACGAAAAAAAAATGAGAAAATTGTAATGTTAACGTATTATAACCTTGAAATTAGGTAAGCATGAATGGAAATTTTGCTAGATCATTTCTGAATGGTACAAAATATCGAAAACATCTAAGAAATCAAAAGATTGCAGAACAGAACAAGGAATTTAAATCTGTTGTAAAAATGGCCAGTGATGTCGCAGTAAAAAAATCGGGGGGCTAAAATTGGTCTTGACGAAGGAAAATCAACACCCTGTAGATTTTTCTAAAATTTATTATAGCTTTTTCGTAAATATTGCTCACATAATACAGTGTATCAAATTTAAATTATTTATTTCTAGAAATGTACGAGGTTCATGAAAAAAAATAAAAAAATAATAATATTTTAACACCCTCTGTCTCAAAAACGAAGGCCTTGCGGACAAATGTTTATATGAACTTTTAGTCCTAAAGTGAGGCACAAAATTACATCCTTAATTTTTAACTATGAAATAAAAAACACCAGTACAATTTATAGTAGTTTACCTAACAAGTGCGGAAAGTGCTACTTTTCCGCACGCAATTGAAGTTGGCCGAACGACGCGTAGCGGAGGTACACTATTTTTTCTAAAAGCGTGCGGAAAAACCCAAGAGTTAAAAAGAATCGTTTTTTTTTTGTAAATTAATTGCAGAGGCTAGATTTTTTTGCCTATTATATTTATTTATTTTTGCTAGGAGTAATTTTATATTTTTGGTCTCAAGCATTGTGGCGGAACGTCGGACTGTGGCTTGTATATAGTTCATTTGGGAGCTTCAGATTGCAATATTTGCTGTCCGCAAAAAAAATATTATAATATTTAAATAATTTTTAAAAATTCTTGATATGCTTAAAAGTTAATACAACAAAAATGTCCTATAGTTAAAGCTCTAACCAGGTGTCAAAACATTAATGAAAGTCCTCTACAGAGCTATTCCTTATAAACTGACACCTCATGTAAACTAGTTAACTGAGAAATTAAGCATTAAATACTATATTTTGTTGTCTACTAAATTTTTGAAATCAGTTGTCAGAAAAAAGTAATAAGCATCGGAAATTAAAGTGTTTTTCATAAATTCAATACCCCGTAGATTTTATTACCAATGAAAAGATCTTTAAGAGAGCTTATCAGGAATATTAAACTTGATATACTTGTACTTATCTACAATAATTTCAGAAATGTGGGGATCTAAGCCTGAATATAATAGTCATTCAAGTTTCAGAATATACAGTACATTTTCACATTTATAGTATCACTACCTACTAATCTACCCACAACAAAAATTAAGTGATAATATTTCCAAGTTTATATGTCAATATTTCAGATACTATGGAAAATAAATATATCATATGGGGTATTTTTGAGAACCTGCTTTAAGAACTTTATTGCTACAGTTTTTGTCGCTATTTTTTTTATATGATTTAAATTTTCTCCTAAACTTGGAAATCTGGAGGGTAATCAAATCCCAAAAAAAAACGTCATTAGAGCAAAAAGAAATCTGCATTCACTCTAATTATGAACACACTGCAGCATTGGCTAAAATGCAACTAAACATAACGATAAAACTTTATGGCAATGTCGCTGGATCTAGTTCTCCTTACTCAACCCAATCTGCGTTAACAGTTATTCTGGAGGATCCAATATTCTTCTTAACAGCATAGTAAGATAATATCTGTCTTTTTTATTCTATATACTAATTTTTCAAATCCCAATGCAGTTACAGCGGCATTCTAGTTTATAGTTGGAGGGGACATTATTTTATATATTTATTATTATATTTGTTCTTCACCAGCACCAGTTAAACCTATTCAATTATAGCTTTTTAAAAATTATTTATAACTGTATCTATAGGACATCCATATTGAAAAAGTTGTATTTCACTGACCAGTTTATTGTGCTAAATGCAGGGTACAACCCAGATCACTTGGACCTTGAGCTACATTTGAATCAGGTACATCATTCAAAATGTTTTTTACATTGTCTGTATTTAAGAATGTATTACTTGCAGATGCAAATCTTCTATGCAATTGTTTCACTTTTGCTGTTTTTAACTCCTTTACATGCATAAACTTACAATAAATTAGTTGACTTAACTTGGTAACTAAGGTTACAATTTTAAAAATAAAACATGCATTGACTAAAAATAAATTAAAAATAATATTTTTAGTTTATTTTATATATGGTTTTATTAATAAAAAACCGAATATCAAATTTGAAAAAAAAAACTCTATAATATTTCAAAGGAATTTATACTAAACAAAATGTTAAAAATATTGTTGTAAGATGAGAAATATTGGAAAGTAAAACTATTGTTTTTTTAAATACTTGTAATTAAACAATTTTGTTTAACATTATACTATAATTATCAAACTTAATGAGACTGCTTAAATCATATGATTCAATAAAAGAGTACCAATTCCTGCATTCCAATTTTAATAACAAAAACCAGCAATCAACATACTTAATGGTTTTAATATAAAACATTTTTGTTTACAATATTTTACATAATTTAAAATTTCGAGTATGTTTACTTTTATAACAACCACCCATAAACTCTCTTGCATATAGACAACAAACTAAAGTTATTGAAATGTTAAATATATAGCTACTATCAAGCAACGTGCCACGAGTTCTTCAATACAAAAAAATTAACAAAAATAAAAACAGCATACTTATTCACCTGTTTAAATGTTGGAGTATATTTTCCACAAGATGTTTATATTGTTTTAATTTTTAAGATACAAAAAGTACTTTTATATCAACTTGTGTTGAAAGTCGAGAGTTGACATTTTTCAGCGTGTTCGGCGCCCTAGATTTTTTTACCGGTGCAAATCCGGAAATGGATAAAGAATTTATAAATTAACTAAAGTATTCTCCAAACTAAATATTGTACAAATTTTATTACTTACCGCCGTTCTAGTGGGAAAAACACAATCAAACATATCTACCCCAAGAGCGGAACACACTACAAGGTCAACTGCAAAACCTACTCCCATGAGATAAATTGGCTTATTTTTTGGTAATAAATCAGTACACAAATGTACAATCTTCCAGAAATCGTCTTTACTCTCTCCACCACTAAAATTAATAAGTCGGTTTAATTTTAACGGAAAAATTAAAATTATTTATAGACAAAATAATTCAGGTATGTTGTCAGGGGTCTTTAAATTAATGGAATGATCATTATTATCGTGCAATGAAGTACATTGTTATATATCGTTTTAGATGCATTTAACTGAAAACTGTGAAAATTTTATCGGTGTGTATTCACCTACTAAGTGCTCTTATCTACCATTTTTTCCGTATATTGGGAGCCCAAGCATACCTCAAGGAGCGGTCGCCATTAAAACTAACCTTATATGATTTATACATTAACGGAAATTCGGGCAAGGGCAACACTAGGTCTGCTCAGGTTTTTAACACCAAGGTGAGGATTATGTTTAAAATAAAAAAAAATCACAATTAATCTCACATCCACAGAGTTATAGGCTTAAAATTATGTAAAATATTGTTGGTATTCTAAATGTGGATCAAACTTGTCTGATGGTATCCAGGGGCGGATGGGACCACCAGGCAAATGTCCGGTGGGCCGGTCTGTCTGATTTATATAACACAAATCGTTTTGCTACTTATTGTTAATCACGAAATCCTATATGCTATATCTTAAACAATTCATTCGATCAGTTATTTCAATCAATTATTTTAAATCGATATTTATTACGCAATTTTTCTCTAGCATAGTCGATGCCGAATGCGAATCGATAATGTGCTCAACTGCTTAAGTGGAATCCGTGCCGTGTGTGTATTTCTGGGAATCACCGTCTGTCTATTTTTTCTAACTTCAATGGTTTCGGAGATATTGACATTTGAAAATCGACCTTTTTGCATCGTGCTATAAAATCTAAACGGTTTAAGATAAAGGAAAATGGTTTTCACTTTGCTATCTTAACATTTTAAAAGCTATCGAACATTTCATTAATGTCAAAATTTTTTAAAAAGATGACAAATGACAACATCTACAATGTATATCAGAGAATTGCTCTTAGAAAATTACACATTTTGAAACTCGTGCTAAGTGATATTTTTAGGGGGAATCTAAAAGCATCTTTGTTGTTCATCCCATCGCAGAAACATCGAAAAATGGGGGTTATTGAACAAACAAGCTGGTGGTCAAACAAAGGAACACGAGTTAGAAAAAGCCTTTGAAGATTGTCCGCTGTACTTAGATGTTCTGGAAGCCTTGTCCAGTATTTCAAAAAACTTGGATTTAAATCCTGACATTCGTTCTATTGCTGAAAATTTAAAATCTCAATTTCTTAAGTATGAAATTATTTTCCTTTCTCAAGAATTTATGAAAATATTTTCAATTAATAAAGGCTTAGATTTATTAAAATCAAATTCTATGATCAATACTTCAATTATTGAATTAAAAAAGATTCAACGTGACTGAAACATTCGAACCCTCGGCGATTTTTTTTATCTTGGGCATATGATGAAATGGAAAAACGAGGTATCGATTTTTACATTGAAGATGATTTCCCGGTTAATAGAATCAGAAAAGTAAAAAAACATTACAATGAAAAAGGTTCGTACGAGCCTGTTCGTAATACAAAAGAAAAATTCAAAATCAATGTATTTTATGTTATAACGGACAATGCTATTAGATCCATTGAAAAATGGTATAAAAAAACCATGTCTCTATGCTCAGATGTGGCAATATTTAATCCAATTAATTTTTCTGACCTAAAAAACAATGGTGTACCCGAAAATAGCTTACAAAATATTTGAAGTAAACTTAGACAATTCGATGAAGAAATCCAACCATCAAAAATAAAACAAGAATTTTAATAGGAATTGCCCGACTTATAAAATGAGTTTACAGAAATCTTTTCAAAAGATGCCACTGACTGATGACAGTTTCGGAGTCGGGAATTTCAACTGATGAGGATAGTTTAGATGAAATCAATTTAGGAAATAAATGTCAATGTGGAGTGGAAGAAACTCTTTGTAAAAACTGCGTACATTGTTGCTATCTCGCCATAGTTCAATACAACATGTTTCAAAATGCATACCCGTACTTATCCTTAGCTTACTAATTTATTTTAACATTATCTGTTACACAAGTATCTTACAAACGTAGTTTTTCAATTTTAAAATATATCAAACACAGACTTCGAAATTCTTTAAGTCATGAACACTTGGAATCGTTCATAATTATGAACATAGAAAAAGAGATCCTTATAGCAAAATTGATAATGAGGATATTATTGACGAACTAGCTGGATCACGTAGCCTATTCGGCAGGTTGGTAAGTTACTACCTGTTATCGTAACAAACAGAAGAAGAGGATTAGGTTTTTTTTTAATACATCGAAACGTTTTATTATTACCCCGTATAATAAGCAGTAGTTTATTCATTAGGTTTAGTCTTTTGTTTAATCACTATTATTATAGTATAATGAGTGTTTCCAAAGATTTTTTCATCATAGAAATGTATTATTTGATATTATTTTTATTTTGGGTTCTGTAACTATGAGTGATATGTTTTTACATTTGTTAGATGCATTATGAAGTTTTATTTATTTTATGCGTAAATTTATACTGTTCAACTTATCACGATGTTTTTTGTAGTATATTGATATGTAGTTTTTTTTTGTTACCAATATAGGCAATATATTTGCTAAATGAATTTGGATACTTAAAATTTTTTTTTTTCTCATCCATTTTTTCCACGAAGTGCCTAGAAAAACGTTTGCCTGGTACTATTGCCCGGGCCGGTATGAAAGAGCCCATCCGCCCCTGATGGTATCGAAGTTGAAACGAGCCCCAAGGCAGTTAACCTATTTGCTACCTATGCAAGTGGAAACGGGACCCAAGGCAACCAACCTCTTTGCTCACTGTTTTAACACCATTTATTTCTTAGATGGCCCTGAATGTGCACAAACGATAAATATCAATAATTATTAAAGTTTAATTATTCATAAAGGACCTGGACCAGATCATATCCACCCTATTTTTTTTTTTTTTTGAAAAAATGTACCTTTGTTTTTGCCAGACCTCTGCAAATTATATTCAATAAATCTCTGGAACTTGCCATCTTTCCAAATTTTTGGAAATCCAGTTTTCTCTTTCCTATTTACAAATCAGCATTATAAATGTCATTCCAAAGATTTTTCAGACATTTGTCACAAAAGCATGTGTTAACTGAATTGGAAGTTACCTTTCTTATAGAGTACAGATAATCAAAGTTAATAATTTCTTGTCTTTCGAAACCATAGTTTCTTCTGGGGTCCCATATCGGACCACTACTCTTTGATCCTTTTGTTAATGCATCTCCTTATGCTTTAAATCTTATAAATTTATTCTTTTTGCTGTTGGCCTAAAACTTTTTAAGACCGTCACATATCGAAATGACTGCATATCTCTACATGAAGACCTTAACAGGTTTCTGGTATGGTGCCTTAAGAATAGCATGGAACTGAACACATCTAAATGTAAGGTAGTGAAGATGTCAAGATTGCATCAGAAGTTTGACTTCGACTATGTTATAAACAGGAACCCTATCATCTACTGAGCCCATCAGGGGATCTTCGTGTTACATTGGATTCTGAACTTTCTTTAATGCATCACATTACCAACATCACCTAGTGATGCTGGGTTTCATCACAATAAACTCCAAGGAATTTTCTACAATTTTCTCCCTTAAAATTATTTACTATAGCCTTGATAAGTCCTTCTTAGAATATACTTCTTCAATATGGGATCCAAGTTATTCTAACCACATTCAAGGTATTGAACGAGTACAAATAAAGTTCATTACATCCATTAAAAAGTTTTTCATTGAAACCGAAATATGACAATCTCTGTAAAAAGCTTACATTACTAGCACTTTTTTCAAGAAGAAAAAACCATGATCTATTTCTTCTTTTCAAGGTGTCAAACTCGTTGATAGATTGTCCTGATCTGGTTTCAGTGGTAGGTCTGGATGCCTACCTGAATTAAGTCACCAAACATTCAATATTAATGTTGCACTGTACGAACTATATGGCGCTCACTCTTTCATTCCCGTATTATCAGCACAAGCTAATCAATATAAACAGCTTCATTTTTTTATACCCAAAGGCAATTTTTAAATTTTAATTAAATATATTTTTTTACAATATCTGTCCCTTTTTATCATTTCTTTTACTTTTCTATTTTTAATATTTCGTCAGGGTCATCTAACTACAAAATTGTTAGTATGTTACATTACCTTTTAATGTAGGGTTAGTTTTATTATTTAATTTAGTATAGACTAAGTAATTTTGTAAATGGACATTCTCCACCAATAAATAAATAAATATGTATTATTATTTGTATGCTTTATTTATTGCTATTACTACTTCAGTATACACACTGTATAACTATAATCTGTTATTAAATTATGCTCTTCAAACTATGTTTTATGTTCCAATAACTAAAAAAAAACCTTTTAGATTTTAAACACATTTTTTTTATATACAGTTTAAAGCAGGTAATGGCGTTTTAAACATGTTTTTATGATCATGATACTCCGTTTTATAGGAAAAATAATGAATTACCTTCAATTAGCAAACATGACAAGATTACTTCGAATATATTCACTATTATTACAGACAGTAGCTGTTAACCACTATGGGTGAAATTTAACTTCTACACAATAAAAAAGAAAAAAGTATTATTAATATTTTCATACCTTAATCCACCTATTGCAAATCCATTCACATTTCTTTTTACATGATCTGCGACACTAATCTTTCGTAAATCTTCATATAAGGTACCCTGAACAATTGGAAATATATTCTGAGATTCAGGATTTTGATGAGCTTTTATACACCTGTCTAACCATCTTGTAGTCCTATAATAAATATCAAAATTATTAATTGATCGTGACTAATATCAGATATATATATATATATATATATATATATATATATATATATATATATATATATATATATATATATATATATATATATATATATATATATATATATATATATATATATATATATATATATATATATATATAATATGTTTGTTTGGTATCCGAAATAATGTAGGTAATATCTTAGATGTAAACAGACCAAACAAAAATAATGTCTGTTATTATATAAAATGTTCCCCTAAACTGTTTACCGAGATATTCAGACTTGAACCCATGATGTGGAAAACAAAATGTTCCAAAATAATTTTAGTATAATTTGATGTTCGTATTTAAATATTCCATATTGCATGATAAGGTACTTACAACGACATAAAACGCAAATAGGTAGTAGGTAAAGGAAGCCTGGTATGCAGTACAATTCATAAGGTAAATGGTAGTAGTTATTTTGGAAAGAAAATCATAAATCGTATATTTTTTGAAACACGGCAGGTATACACTATATTAGATAGATTAAACTAGCTTATCTCAAAATGGAATATCTTTTTTTCTATTATAATGTGATTTTGTGATCGTCATTTTTAGTGTCAAAATGACACATTTTTTCGGACTGAGTGCCCTAATGGATTCAATATAGTCCTAGGACCGTAATGAATTCATTATGGTCTTGAAACAACGAGCTCAACATCGAGAAAACGACTGCCTCTCGGAAATGTTTTTTTTATTTTCACAATGTTTCATTTAGTTTACGCTCGAACGGTTATTCTTCTATTTAAGGGAGGCAACGCAGAGGAACCATCACATTTTCGTCCGGTTTCCTTGCTCCCAACATTAGTCAAAATTGTTAAGAAGCTTACGAAAAAACGTATGCTTAGTTTTTGGTTAGAAATGGTCTGCTCTCCTATGCTCAATTTGATATTTGGATGGGAAGAACACAGGCGATGCACTGTTTTTCTTCCTTGAGTTGTAAAGAGACTGAATGATGGAGAGGCTGCTGCGCCAGTATTCTGTGATCTCACTGAAGCTTTCGACTGTGTAGATCATGGAATAGTGCTGAAGAAACTTAAGGTGTATGGTTTTAGGAGGTGATCTCATGAATGGCTCTCGTCATATTTATCTGGCCGAAGTCAGAGCGTTTTATTTAATAAGGAGCAATCGAGTTGCTTAAATATGGGTGCGGGAGTTCTGTTTTGGGGCCATTACTGTTTTTGATTGGTATAAAGGACTTGACAATGCTGGATATATCTGGAAACTTTACAGTATTTGCTGACGATACCAATATATTGTAAAACAATCGTAATCGGAATTCTGATGAACCAGAGGACATAGTAAATATAGATTTAAACAAAGAGTGGTTCGACGCCAATTATCTTATGTTTAATCTGTCTAGAACAAATTTGGCAAATTTTAGATGTCAATTTAAAGAACTAAAGCTTGATAAACTGGCCATAGCAAGGAGTGAGGTGAATATAGCATATTCTACAACTATCTAAAAAGATCTCTAGGGGGTGCTATGCGGTTAGAACTGTATGTAGCAATTTAGAAGTGAATATGGCGAGAAATGTATATTACGCTCCTGTTGAATCGCATCTGCGCTATGGTGTGTGCTTCTGGGGTGCTTGTGTGGAGTGATTGTTTTATTAGATACGTTAGTTTTACAAGAAATAAAATATATATATATATATATATATATATATATATATATATATATATAAATTTTAACTTGATATACTCGTAAAACAATTCTCTTGCAGCACATTGGTAAATGGCATTTTGTTTTTTGCTTGTTTATTCTTCAATTCAGTCGTCGGATTCACAGTTTTCAACCCGCGGTCTAAAACATTTTAAAAATTACTAATAACAACTCACAGAAAGATTGTTAATTTAAAACATTGAACACCGCTAATGCGACAGTTCAAATGATTTAATAACAAAAATAAAATACCGACCTATACTGAGAAACGCTTGAAAACCAGACCTTAACTGCTTTATTGGGAGTAAAATAACACCTGATCGTTATGAACCCGGCTACTTCCCATATATCGTGTGTCGCATTATACATCCAATGTAAGATTTTGACAATCTTTTGTTGCTTAGGAATATTTAATTTGAGTTTATTTTTAAACCAATCCTAAATAAATTAGTATTATTAGATTCGCCAAAAAATCCTCTTTTTAAAAAGTGTTTGTCTGAAAGGTGTCGCCAGATGAAAAAAAAATAGTTAGACACACACAGAGATTTTGCCAACTTTTCGTATTCCTGCCTATGATACTAGTCACTAAAACTTCGCGATTGTATTTTTCTAACATCATATGAAGTCCCCTTAAATTATTTCAGTGCAATCATGACCACCTAGATGCAATATTAAACGTTGCTCTAAAAAAATCAAGTGGGCGTAAAAACTTTGAAAAACTCACAATCTGATCCAGAATTGTCTCTGTCTAAAAATTTCAAAACCACAGCCATTTCCGCCATTTTAAAACTAAAAATGGCTGGAAAGTGAAAACTATGCACAAACTCTCCTCTTTATATAACATTTACATATACCAGATTTCATTTTGATATATCTAATACTCTAGAAAGTATAGTTTGTTTAATAGATTCGTTGACACCCAGTATATCGTAAATATAAAGGATCTGTTCCACTTTAGTCAACACATGGAAACATTGAACGAAAGCTTTCACGGCTGTGGTCAATTAAGAAATCATGGTTCTTGGGATTAGACCGTGTCAAAATGGAATCACTTTCCGACGTTTCGCCTTCGATTGCGCGAGACATCTTCAGGAACCTTCACTTCACAAGATCGGAACACTGAATTTTTCACACGCAGTGTTCGGATCTCGTGAAGTGAATGTTCCTGAAGATGCCTCGTGTAATAGAAGGCCAAACATGGGAAAGTGATTCTATTTTGACACGGTCTAATCCCAAGAATCATGATTTCTTAAATGGAAACGTTTTTTACATAAAAAGTTTGGCTATAAAAATTTCCCATACACTATACAAGGAGCGCAAAAATTACGTAAATTCAAATAGGCAAAACAAAATAATTATCAAATCAAATTGCTGAGATAGCCAAATTAAAGAACGTCAAAATAAGAGTTAAAAAGTCACTTGAAGTGTTTTAATACAAGTTGTAGTTAATTTTCTCAAAAACTACGTCTATTACTTACAAAAAAAAGAAGCTTTTTGTTTTTGGGTTTGCAAACTTTTATTTTTGTATTTGTTTTGTACCCTGTATATTGAATCACATATATATTTTAAAATCAGCCTTATTTTTAAAATAAGCAAAACTTTTAAAAAATTTCCATTGGTTAACTAAAACTGAACAGACCCTGTATAACCTTATTATTGAAGTGTTACAATCAACCTGTGAACAGATTCTGCTATTCTTGCTTTATCAGGAACAGTGGTTTTGACAACATCATCTAATTGCATAATGATATCAGCTCCAATTGCATTTTGTATTTCAATGGAATGTTCTGGAGTTAACATTACTTCATCCTTGTGTTCATTTAATGACTGGAATTTTACACCGTCCTCTGTAATTTTTGCCAGTTTTAAGAGTGATACCATTTGGAATCCTCCAGAATCTGTGAGCAAGTTTCGATCCCAATTCATGAATTTATGTAGTCCTCCAGCTTTACGTAAAATATCTATTCCCTAATACACAATAATCTACATTAATTAATACTATGATAGGTAATTATTTACTTTTTTTTACATCAATTTTCACGATTTTTGGTATACAGGTAGATTTTGGCGCTCTGATCACGAATCTGAAGTCAAATTTATTCGATCGTTTTTCGTCTTTCAGATATTCATCCTAAAAAATCATAGACATCCTAACCCCAATATCCTTTTTTTATGGAATTTCGCTGATTCTGTATGAAACTACTACAAACAATTATGTGGTATTTGGAAGAAATATGATAATTCCAAAAATGTCATCTTTCTTTATCTCCTCTATTATGCATAATTTTTTCTATATTCACATTTGAATTAACAGCAATACATCCAGTGGTACAGATAACTCCATTCAATTATGATTTATTTAAATTTTTTTATATTCCCCATTTTTAAGTATCTAATTCAAAAATAATGTATACCATTAACCAAACAGCTAGAAAATCTTAATTGCTTCATATAAAGTTAAAAACAATAAATGTTTAGATAAAAATGTTAGTGTACTGATTTATTATAATCGATTTTGCAATACCTTTTTAAACCTTAAAACGGTCGTATTGAAAAAATGTTGATTTTGGGCTTAACTATGTCTCCCAAACACCACAGATTATAAAATGGGTAATTATTTACCTTTTTACACCCTCGTCGATTTTCATGTTTTTTTTTTATATAGGTGGCCTTTGGATTCCAGATCAAGAATCCGAAATCAATTTTTTTCAATCACATTCTAAACGAAATATTTGTTTCTTTCTTTTTAATGAAAATTCGCTGGTTCTGTACGAACAATTATATTTTGTTACATGGTGGACCTCTACCAGCAGAAGCGCGGAGGAACTAGGTAGATTTATCAATACACTATAAATTAATAAACTCCAAATGGCATTACATGAGTCACAAGGTACATTTGACTAATAAATTTTAAACTCACAATAACTTTAGCTTAAATTGCTAAAGAAGAATAAGAAGTTCAATTTGACAATATATTAACACAACACAAAACAAAAAAAAATTAAACAATAAACGACGACCGAACATATAAATTGCGTAATAATTTAAATATGACAATAATGGGAAACAAGTGAGTATTAAAGATATACAGACATAAACGAAAACACATGAAAATATATATTAACAAACAGAATAAAAAATATAAAAAAGAACGAAAAATCATGTAAAGCACAAACAAAATAAATTAATGTCAGAAGCAAAATGTTTTTTACAGATAAATGCCACAAATGAAAAATATACTCTGCATAAATCCTATTATAGTTTTGAAACCCAACGATACACAAAGGAGCTTCGGCCATAGCTGGTTCTGTGGGTATACTCAAAAAATAACTAAACCTGTCTGGTACGCCTATTTGGTACTAAAAACCAGGGTTTCAAAATATCATGATATTTATATAAATATCATATCACATTATAAATATCGGATATACATCAGAACAGACAGATCATCATATCCGATATATATCATTTTAAAACATTTTATTTAATAAAAAAAACATTATGTTACGCATAAATTATATTTTAATAAACACATTAACAAAAAGTTAAATTCTAAACAGCAAATCCTTTTATTTTAACTCTAATTAAAAAAAAACATTAAAACAACAAACAAATTGTTTTTTTATTTTATTACCATGGATATTGGCATATTCTCATCTGATGAATTATTAATACCAATAATCTTATAGGCGACATTAATTTCAGAACCTTCAGATATGGCTGGTTTCCATGCACATTCAAGGTTGGTTTTCTTTTTGTGTAGGGGTATTTTGATTCATGCACTTAAACATGAAAACCAGTCTATTGGCTTTTTGGTTTCCTAAGTGATTCCTTAAATCATATTGGACCAAATATAAAGAGAAGGCCCTTTCAATCCCTGCTGTAGATGCTACTGCAGTGTCTAACTGTTTACACAAATCTAAAAATATATTCTTGTCTGGCCAGTCTCAGTCCAATAGAGGGGATCAATTTCCACCACGTTATCGGCGGAGAAAGCATAAAATAATCCCCAAAAAAGTATTTTGGAAATGGGCTTACTTTTGATAGAAGAAGCATAACAAATGGAACAAAAAAACTGTTAATTAATATTGTTTAAATCCTCCCCTTTTTGAGTAGTTGTTAAATGTCGTCCCTTCATTCATTGTGTTTCATCTTATTTCCAGAGGCATAACCAATTGTTTGTCTACAGCTTCTCTGGAGAGTCCAGATGGTACATGTTTCTTCCAAAAATATTTTATAACTTTTACAATGTTGGAAGTTGCTGAAGGAATTTCCAAATCTGGACTGACGATATTACAAAATTTGAGTTCTTCCGCGTACAAGAGACAGTGGTATGTTGGAATACAGGAGATGATATCATTGATAAACAAAAAATATAGCACAAGTCCGATATGGGATCCTCGAGAAACGCCGGAAGTTACATTTATTTTACAGGATGTAGAGCCGTAAATAGTCACACCCTGACGACGCTCGGACTAATATGATTTAATGAATTTAAGTACTCTCTGGAAATACCGATGTCAGAAAGCTTTTTAATAAAAAGTGGATGGCATATACTATCAAAAACTTTAGATAGGTCAGTGTAAATAGTATCCCCTTGTTTGACAGCCTCTACCGAGGAAACTAAGAAGTTTTGGTATATGCCTAAGTTAGTGTCTAGTGTTAAGTATTGCAGATCTCGACTGTTATGATGGCTTCCAACAACTTTGGAATGCATAGAATAATCGATATTTCACGATAATTCTAGCTATTTGTTCTATCACTTGACTTAAAAATAGGCTGGAGGCTGGAATTTTTCCAAATTGCTGGAAAGTACCCATAGTATAAAGATTTCTGAAACACTTTACATAATGAACCTGTGAGTGATTGGGAGCAATTTTTAAAGAAAAGTTAAGATATCTTTTTGCTTATTTTTCAGATATTAAAATTATGCATTGATAAATTGGGGAAAAAATCTACTGGCTGAATGTTCAAGAGGTCGGCATCAGGGTAATCAAAATAGCAGGCTTGAAAGTGACAAGAAAACGCGCTTGCGATATCATCTGTAGTGCTGGGATCCATGCCATTGTAGGTCATTTGCTTGGAAGACAAGAGTCGGATTTGAGATTTTTAACAAATGACCAGAAGGGTTTGTCACATACATAAGTACCAGGGTAAGTCGGAATTTAAATATCCAGCAGCCGATTCCTAGACTTGCACTTACAAACCTCTCCATAATTTATGATGGCTTCAAGATCTATAATCATTTAAGTATCGATTGTAGATCTTTACCATCTTTGCAGTTCTGCAGAAGTGTGAGGGATACCTTGATTCAGAAGGCATATTACAGCATGGATGAATATTTTAATGACAATTTTTAATCTTTAGTGTTTCTTTTTTATTGTTTGCTATTTTCTCTTTGTGTATAATTCTTGTTTGTATTTCGGCTTCTTTATTTTTTGTGTCTCTGTCTAAGATCACTTCAATGTATATTATCTAGTTCTAGGTGGCTTTGTCTATAGGATACAAATTCAAATTCAAAACATGCTTTATTGTCAGAAGATATGAACTCATTGACATGGCTGAAAAAAAAATTTACACAATAATATTAAAAGGACAGTTTCAATAAATAATTTTTGCCACAAATGTACACCAAACTAAAATAAGACACGAGAAAGCAAGCTTTCAGTTAATACGTAATACATTTTCAGATAATAAATATTTAAATAATGGGGACAACTACAGATAATTTAAAATAACATAAAAAAATCAATGTCAATTGACACAAACGTATGCCAGCCAAGTAAAACTAACACTAACTTAAATTAAAAAAATAAAAGTTACAAATATGTCAACAATTAAAACAAATTATAAATACAGGTTAAAATCAAAGTATAAAATTATGCATAAATAAAAGGTGTTTTAATTAAAATGTTCTTGGAAAAAGTCCGACACACTATAAAAGGGCTTATCAATTAAAAGTAAGTTAAATTAACTTTTTTGCTTGGGCAGAGAGCGGAATAGGCAGTGGAATAATGTGGGAACGACGAGCAACTCTAACTGGGGAAGAATTAATTTCATTTTTAAATTTTTTGTGCATAAGGCATGAAGTCTCAAGGATGAAAATACATGGTAGCATTAAAAATTTTTGACACACAAATAATGGTTTACAAGAGTCGTGGACATTAGCTTTACACAAATATCTTATTGCCCTTTTCTCTAACACAAAAACACTGTTAAAGAGCTGCTCTGTGCATGATCCCCAAAAACAAACACCATACCTCAAATGAGACTCGATGAGCGCGAAATAAGTACTTCTGCTTATAATTGTAGAGTCAAGTTGATTGCTAATAACTCTCATAGCATAACAACCAGAAACTAACTTACAACACAATGGCCTTATATATGCTACAAACTTGACTTCATTATCGAGCCAAATACCCAAGAATTTGTTTTCCTTTAAGGTCTTTAAGGGTTTGCTCTCAAGGATCAAATCACTTAACTGTCACTTAAACAACATCACACAAATGTTATCAACATTGTCAAGTAATTGGCACCACACCATTGTTTAATTATTGTTAGATCATGCGTAATCAGCAAATAAGGTAAACTTACCTGCTATGTCCAAGCTAACTAAGTCATTTATATACAAGAAAAACAATACTGGCCCCGAAACTGACTCCTGAGGCACCCTGCATGTGACTGTTTTTTGGCTAGAATTGCAACCATCACATGAAACATATTAAAGCCTGTTTGTCAAGTAAGATTTAAAGCATTCAGGGTATTGCTTCTAAAACCGTAAATTTCCAATTTGTCTAAAAGTATGCTATGATTAACGCAATCAAAGGCTTTGGACAAATCGCAGAAGACCGCAGCAGCTGGTTCCTTATCATTAAGACGTAGAAGTAAAGAGATTCCAAAAAGGAGAAAATAGCGTCAGTTGTACTTATCCGCAGCACTGGCGCTTCAAGAACTCTGGTCTGAGAGGGTAGTGGTTGGCAGTGGGGGGGGGGGGTGAACATCCGATTAGACAAATTTTAAACAAAGGTTATGAAATTAAAGATTTATTATTTAGCCATACTTAACCTTTTTTTTAAATTCAGGAACTAAAGTAATGATAGAATAGTTGGAAATAAAATATATTCATACTTTCAAAATTACGACTATATCTCTAATAGATAATACATATCTCGTAAAAATTAAATGGAGACCTTGCAATTATAAATCTTGGTTTTTTTACTGTAATAGACAAAACAAAGGCATTTATCGTTCCCGTCTCCCATCCCGCATCGTGATTTTTCATGTATACACTCTGACCGTGGCGAGGGGGTAAGACCGCCAAACGCCTTACATGTGCGAGACGTTGTTGCCATATCAGTCGAATATTATTCATACATCGAAAAATTATCACCATAATATTTATCAAATTTTCCGTTTAATAATTTATTGTTAAAAATATTTATTAGAGGCAAAATAATTTTCAATATTTTCAATATTAGGTATTAGGTATCTCGGGGGAGCTAATTACACCCTCTACCCCCCCCCCCTTGGAAGCGTCCTTGTTCCGCAGCTGAACACCAAATTGGGCTGTACTCAAAACCTTGTGCTTTTCCATAAAAGTGGTCATTTCTTAACAAGTTTCTCAACTATCTTCGATAATGTTGGCAAAAGAGCAATGGGTCGGTAATTTGATGGCAAGGTACTGTCTCCACCCTTAAACAATAGTATGATATTAGCTCTTTTCAAGTAACACACCCGACACAAAAGACACATTAATAACCTCGGACAAAACATTTAACACATTATATGGAAGTTCCTCAAATATTTTCAACGCCATTCCGTCCCAGCCCGAAGCATTCCTATTTTTTTTTCGACAAATATTTCCTTTAATTCAACTGCATCAGTAGATTCCAGAAAGAAGGAATGCAGAACTCAACATTGTAAATGTTCCCTGACAATAAAGCACATTAAGTAAGTAAAATAAAAGTCGTCTTCGCTTAATTTTACTTCTCGATGTACATTAGAATACTCCTCATAATCACGATTTAAACCAGATCTCTTGTACTTTTTGTGAAGGGTACTTTTGCGGACTATAAGTTTCCGAAGATGATTATCAAACCAATGGGGATACTTCTCACTCTTGATTACAGTCATAGGAATGTAAGCCTCTGCGTTCATAGAGCAATTCATAAAAGCTGTGAACATTTCGTTCAAGATCGCTTTCAACTGTGAGAAAAGACAAGTAAGCTTGTCTGTAAAAATGTATTTATTTTATTTATTAGCAGTTAGTTATTATATTACATATATAGATACATGATACCTAACTACCATTATAATATAAAGCTATCTATATATTTAAAACACCAAGCCAAATTTTTCAGTAAGTTTATGAGAGAGTTGTACTCCATCGATTTATATGATTTTTTTTTAAATGATCGTCTTGTGTTCGAGACCTTTAAACACTATTTTTTGTATTGTCAATTTATACAGGTTATTTCAGAAAGTCGGGTCACTGATTAACCACGATTCTGCTCAGACCACTTGACGTAAAAAGCTGCATTTTGGCACACAGATTGATAGTAGGATGTAGAGGTTTGATAAGAAGAAATTTTTTTTAAACTCACATTTCAAGGGGGTGAATTACAACACTTTTTATATAAAAAACGGTTGGTTTTTTGGAAAAACGCTTAAACTCGTAATTTTTATTTGATTATTTTACATATCTTAAAAATTTATACAGGGTGTTTCAAAAAATTCGGTCACTGATTAATCACGATTCTTCTCAAACCTCTTGACGTAGAAAGCTGAATTTTGGCATACAGGTTAATCGTAGGATGTAGAAAGGTTCGTTATGAAGGGATTTTTCAAGACTCAAATTTCAAGGGGGTGAAACTGCCTCTAAAATATTAGAATATTTTTTATTTCAAAAACGGTTGGTTTTTCGGAAAAAAAGCTTAAACTCGTGTATTTTATTTGATTATTTTACATATTTTAAACTTTCTTAAAAATGTATACAAGGCGTGTCAAAAATCAAATTTTAAGGGGATGAAACCGCAGCTTAAATATTATTTTTTATTTAAAAAACGGTTAGTTTATCAAAAAAAAAACGCACGAACAGGTTTATTTTTTTACATATTTTTTTTAGGCTTAAAAAAAAAATCGGAAATAAAAATAAGGCCTTTTGACAAAGAATATAAGAATAAGGCGTATATTTTTAAATCCCTTTCGTTATAGCCATACGCGAACGAAATCGCGGGTACTCGCTAGTAATATATTAAAAATACCATTAAGAATCACATTACATATGTCTTAGTTTAAATGTAACTAACGACTTGAATGCACATTGGTACTTAAAGTACTGTGTGTGCACCTTTATACTTTATAAGTTATCACTTGAGGTTACCTGCAAATTTGAATAATACTAAAAAGGAAAAGAAATATACTCTATTTATCTAATAAAATTTCCTCCCTTATATTCCCTAATGTATAATTATCTAATTAATTATACTAGGTAATTGCTAATTAGTCAGCATTTATTTATATATTTATTTCATTTCAAAGTGTACATTGCCTAGCATAAATAGTTTTACAATAATCCATATAATTTTATGATTGTTATTTGAGAGAGAACCTAGATGTACAAATAACATTTATATGTACTGTAACAATTAATTATAACTAAGTTTGTATAACCCAAAAAAAAGGAAAACATATACAAGTATCTCCCTGAAATACACCTACAATATAGAGGAGCATAAAGGGATTTAGGGCTTCACTATACTGCAAAGCAGAAAAAAGCTAAAAATTTGAAAAAATATAAGCATTAGTTCTTTAATTCTTTTGTAAAACATTCTTAAGTTATGCACTAACTTTATATCGTGTGGTATCAAGTTGTAGAATTTGGAAGCTAAATAAGTCACAAAACACAGATTTATGGTTCTATTACTCATAAGAAGTATTAAGTTAATATTTGCATATTGTCTTGTGTTCATGTTGTATATGTCTGTAATCTTTAATTTTTGTAAAGAAAGGAGCATGCTAATTGTATGTACAAAGAGTTCAAATTAATATTGAAATTAACTAATAATAATCATCACCAGCAAAGAATGATATTTAGTTAAGTGTGTAGCAGCTAGAATGACCGTCAAAGATGCCGATGAAAACAAGATCCAGTGTGCGGCCCAGATAATTAGACACACCATTAATTTGTTGTTGTTCAAGGAAGAACATGCCATCAATCAGAGTTTCAGCAGTAGATTGCAGCTCTTGTGCAAGTTGAAACCTCCAAAAATGATAAATTTGTGATTATTGTGTTGGTTTCTAGGAGATATGTCTTACAAAATGATTGATAACCCTCCAGAGATGATGCTGGAGGCATGTAAATATAGCAAATGACTAGTCGAGTATCATCTGTAGGCAACTGAACATGTTCTAATAAGAGTTGCTAATAAGAGATGAAATTTTGAAAGCTTGAAAAACAACAAATAACTCAGAATCGAAAATACCCTAATATAATTGGTACCAAGTTAAACTTCTGCCAGTGATGCACATTGCTGATGTTCACCTTATATATTAGGAATAATGCCCATGGCACCTAACCTGGTGGTAAACAGGTACCGATCCACCTAGTGCCTTCAGGCTCCTGTTGGAACCTAACAAAAAGAGTTTTGGTTTATGTCTTTTTATTTTATTTATTTATTTATTCATCAATACACTACAGAACAACAAAGTTCCAAATGATATATGTCACATTGGGTATATAAAATACATGTCTATGCTTTAAAAAAAAAATAAAATAAAAAGGCACTAACACAAAAATATAAAATTAGATAAAAAAAAGAAATTGACGATTATAAAAAGACTGGAAGTGTACACATTATGGAGAACATATTTATTTACTTTTTAATTTATGTTTATGAATTACAAGAAAAAATTGATGACACTTAATAAATATAGAACATAGTAGATTAAAAACGTAAATATCAAGTACAAAACATTGAATTAAAATACACTAAATAATTATTGAAACTACACTAATAGCAAGATCATTTCCTTATTATCCCTTATAGCATTTTGGATATCAGTTACTGAATAAGGAGCAATAGGTGTTAAATATTTTTTTAACTGTTTTCTGAACTGTAATGAATTCAGTTGCATGAAAGCAAGTGGCAAAAGATTGAATAAATCTATGCACTTAATGTTATTCCTATGCAGTTTGGTCTGTAGTTTTAATATATTTGTTTGTCGGGTATCATGGTGATGAATGTCTGAATGAGTATTGTGTTAGTGAATTTGTTTTTTTATGTAACATATATTCTCAAGAACAATTTGACCAAAAAGAGTCAGTACGGAATATTGAAGAAAAAGAGGCTTGCAACTGTCTGTTGATTTCATGTTAAAAATTATTCTAATGGCTTATTGCAGCTTCAAAAACATCCTCAAGAGATTAACGTGTGCTGCAATATCCAAAGCAAGTATTCCACAGCTCATTCTTGAGTGAGAGTTCAATCCAAGACAAAGCAGGATCTAGCTGCAATCTAAACTATATGCCTAATATTTTAGACTCGTTTAATAGGAGCTTATTTGCAGCAAACCACATCTTAGTCTCACCAAACATCCTCTTAGTTACATCACACAGGACCTGAGGAAAGCTCGCATCATCTGCAAAGAGCAAAGTCAAGCACTGATTGTATGTGACTGAACATGGACGATCAATAATGAAGATAAGAAAAATCAGGGGTCCCAATATAGACCACTGTGGTACACCCCTTTTTATTTGTAAGGATGAGCTCAGCTCACCATTGATCAAAACTTGCTGGTGTCGGTCACTAAGATAAGGCCTAAATAGGTCAAAAGTTTTCCTTTTAACACCAAAGTGTTCCATCTTGCTGAGCAAGATGTTGTGGTCAACACAATCAAAAGGCAGAGGTGAGGTCTGGCAACAAGCCTTCACTGTCAAGACCCTCCTGAAAAGACTCCCACACCTACTTAGACAGCCTACACATCGTGTCAGATGTTGACAACTCCCCTTGAAAATTTTAGAGAAAATGGAATTTATATTTGCCTATAGTTTCTCATGTCATTGATTTCCCCTTTTTTGTATATAGGGATCACCCTAGCCACTTTCATCATGTCTGGGAAACACCCCTCAAGCAGGCAAGTATTTATTATGTCAGAAAGTGGTTCAGTGATATACCTCTAGCATGCCTTAAAAACAAAGGAGTTACCCAAATAAATGTTTTTTTTTAATTTATATATTATGATTCTAATATCATGAAGTGTTACTGGTCTTAGAGAGTGCTGTTGCTTATGATAATTCAATTTCAATTCAATTCAATTCAATTCATTTTATTTTATTATCTTTATAAATCACATTACATGACATAGACAGGTCAAAACAAGCAAAGATACAAGCTATAACAAAGATTACATATTACAAGTAATAGTTAAAATTTACATAAACTTATTACTAGAGCATTCTACACGAAAAAACGTCAGAACTTCACAGTCGTGGACTTGTTTGAAAATTGAGGAACTCGTTAAAGTTGTAGAAGCAAGATTCATATAAAAATTGTTTTAAAAGTGTTTCAATCTATCTAAAAGTGTTTAAATCTACCGGCAGATGGTGCTTCTATCAGTTTGTGGGGTAGTCGGTTGTATATCTGGACACATAGTGTGGAGATCTTTCAAAATGGGCCGTACGATGATTTGGCACAGCCAATCTCTGGTTCTTGTGGAATATGAATGAAAATCACCGTTTTGTGTAAATTTTGTCTTGTTCTCATAGACATGCACAGCACACTTTAGTATATATATTGATGTCAACGTTAATAGTTTTTGTACCCTAAAAGTATGCCTGCATGATTCCTGTGGATGGAGTCCATAAATAAGCCTCACTACTCTCTTCTGTGAGATAAATACTCTATTAATGTTCACTGCTCTTCCCCACAACAAGATATTATAAGAAAGATGGGGGTAGACAAGAGCATAGTAGGAAGTCCTAAGGTGCGTCAGGTGGACTGTTTGTTTGAGTTTCAGAAGAGCATAGTATGCCCCATTTAATGACTGGCAGACTTGATTTATTTGTGGTTCCCAGGAGAATCTTGAGTCTAAGAATGTACCCAAGAATTTAACCTCACCAGCTGCCGCATCCAAGATAACCCTGGGATTATTCCTGTGAAAATGGACAGTTACTGTTTTTTGTGTATTTAAAATTAACTGGTTTGTAGAACACCAGGCTTTCATGTTTTCACAGACTTCTCTAATTTTCAGTAATGTGTCATCCTTATTTTTTCCAGAAATTGCAGCTAAAGTATCATCAGCAAATTTAATAGTCACCCCTTGAAGATTCAAGTCATTTACAAAAATTAAAAAGATCAATGGAGCCAACACTGATCCTTGAGGTGTACCTATATTTATGTTGTGTTCCTCAGAGATGGAGTTGTTTGCTTTTACTAGCAACTTACGCTCACACAAAAATGATTTTATAAGCGAGAGCGCTTGTCCCCTTATGCCAATATTATATAGTTTGCTTTCAATGAGCTGAAAATTAAGTGTGTCGAATGCCTTGGATAGATAAAAAAAAAGCCCAACCACTATTCGGTTAGCTTCAAGCTCTCTGTGAATGAACTCGGTAAGTTCCAGAGCTGCAGTCTCCATAGATCTTTCAGGTCGGAATCCATGTTGATCATCGTCAATTAATTTGAAGTGATTCAAGAATTCCATAAGTCTGTTGTATAGAGCTCTCTCAAATATTTTAGAAAAGACAGTAAGCAATGCTACAGGCCTATAGTTGTCTATATTTGTTTCATTTCCCTTCTTATATACAGGTATTACAGTAGCCATTTTTAGTGCCGAGGGGAACACTCCATTTGTGAATGCGGTATTTATTAATTTGGTTAATGGCTTCTTAATTTCATTCCTTATGTATTTTATGACCTTTGTTGGAATACCGTCAACTCCAACTGATTTCTTGTTCTTTAGTTTCAAGATTATGCTTTCAATCTCTTCTTCTGTCACGGGCTGTAGGAACATTGAATATTGCCTTATTTTAGTCATTGTTGGGGTGGTGGATAGATTTTTTCCAAAGTGTTCTTTGAGCTTTTCATTGGCGATTGTAGCAAAATATCTCCCAAAACTGTTCGCCACTTCCTTACTGTCGGTTATGATTTACTTGTCGATAACAAGGTTAATTGGTTTTGTTTGTTTTTTCCTGCCAAGTTCAGTGTTGACGATATCCCAAATTTGCTTAGACTTGTTTTCAGAATTTTCGATTTTGTTTTGATTGTAATTTGCCTTTCGCTGCTTTAAACATTTTCTGTAGTCTTTCTTTTTTTGCTTGTAATGATCTAGGATATCATTGTTTCTGGTTCGCTTAGCCAGATCGTATAAATCTTTCAGGTCTTGTTTCTTTTTCTTTATTTCGTCAGTTATCCAGTTAGAAATGGGTAAAATGGGTTTGATTCTTCTCTTTGGACAGGCTAAATCGAAGTACCATAGAATGGTCTGTAAAAAATTAACAATTAACAAAAAAACAAGTTGCCATCACTGCTCATCAATACTTCATCCCAGTTTTCCCTTTCAAGGCTACTTTTTAGCTGTCTTAAGTTATTTTCGCCAGTAATCCTTTTTTCTGTAGCTTGAGGTAGTATAGATGTCTCCTGTTGAGTATATTTTATCTTCATTTACTGTTCAATACCAAATTGGGATCAACTGGGGCTACTGTTAAGGACTGTAAAATGTTATCAGGATTGTTTACAAAAAAAAAAGAGTTAAACTGATCAGGACTTACATTGTCATGTAATATTTTCGATTTAGCAGCACCAGTCTCATAGTTAACTATACCCCATATACACTAACTTTTATTATCAGACTGGTGTATTTTGTTACTACATAATGTTTCTTTAGCTTTGAGAAATTGCTTGCAATATATATTTTCCATATACATTTTTATTATTTTCGGTAAGATATTGTTTGTAATATTCATAAAAAAATTACTTTAAATGTTTAGATCTTTTAATCTCGGGAGTGACTCAGGCATTCACATCAGGGTTGTGATTATTAACTTCCTTAGGGAAGAAGTGTAGATTATAATAGTAAGTAAATGTAGCTAACAAACAATATAGTTTTTTAACAGCTGAGTCGGCAGTATAAACATTGATCCACAGTTCATAGCTCAGGGAAGCACTGAAAGCAGTTACACTGTTTTCACTGTAAACCCTCCTATATATTGACGTAATGTCAGCATATGAAAAGTCATTCAGCAAATCAGTGTTAAGGTGCACTAGTTGGGCCACATGGTTGGACATTCCCAAGTCCAGGGTATTTCCTGCACCTGAAGTGACAAGTTAACAAATATATTAGCCAAGCAACTGATCCTTTCACTCTGCTGCCTAGTGTAGGAATATATTGTTTGGGTAAGACCAAAGGAGCTAAAAAATTTAAGAAGCATATTCTTATTCCTGTTTTCTCCGAGAAGATCTACATTAAAGTCACCCTCTACCAACATGTTATGTGTGTTTAAATCTACTGGCATATTCAAGCACTGTTTGCAAAGTGTAGAGAAATACATCTAAATTTGAATTCAGCAGTCTGTAAATCGCCACAGACAGAAGATTGAGACTTTTAGAATAATATGCAGCCACTTCAGAAGTTCTTTCTAGAGAGATTTACCAATTCACACACCTCAACATTATTGAGCATACTTCTAGTATAGATGCACGGCCCGCCGTTGGTAGCTTTTTCGCGACAGAAGCAGCTGATAATTTCAAATCCTGAAATAAGGAAGCATGATTTGAAAATATTAAACCAGTGTTCAGTGATAAGTATTATATTAATTTATGAATTATCAATAAGAAATATTTCCAGCTCATGAATTTTGTTACAAATGCATTGGATGTTGATGTATATAATCGATTTCAATCTATTATCTATTTCTGGAATAATGAAAAAAATTGTAGGGTCTAATTAGTATATCTTTTTGCCATGTTATGATACAAGATTTAAAACAAACCTCAAGACAGAAAAACCAAATTTTACATTTGTACAAAGAAATGTTGTATTTAACATAATTAAGGTCTGGAATATGCACCCTCTGCCTTTGAGGCAACAGCCATCTGGTAAGGTTTTGCATAGGCTATAAATGAGGCACTGCACTAAATATAAGCTTGTTCCTTTATAGATTAGTTTTTATTATAATTTTATTGTACTTTTAACTAAATTTAAATGTTGATTTGTTTTTTGTTTTAATATAATCTTATTGTCTTCAAGTTTATTTAGCTGTATGTATTTCTAGTTATAAGACTTATTGTGACATGATCCATACCCCAATTGGCTCTTACTTTAAAAAACTTATAAGTTATTAGAAAGTTAATAAACAAATTAATCAGTCTTTTTATCCCTAAAATTGTAGAATTAAAAATAGAACAGTTGGAGTAAAATCTATTATAATTATCTAAAAGAAGTAAGGACATAGATGGTTCAGTATATATATACATGAAATAGTTGCGGCTGTCTCTAATGCACCTCAGGAGAACTTGGAGTATCATCAACTTCAGCAATCTGTCACGCCTGATTAAGTTCCATTCCACACAGCATCACCCTAGTTTCATAGGTTATATCAGAGGATGGAAAATTATGTTTGTACAAGTATTTTACAATTTGTTCTAC
Source organism: Kuschelorhynchus macadamiae (assembly GCA_030620095.1). Taxonomy (NCBI): domain Eukaryota; kingdom Metazoa; phylum Arthropoda; class Insecta; order Coleoptera; family Curculionidae; genus Kuschelorhynchus; species Kuschelorhynchus macadamiae. The sequence goes on along the minus strand of JAUTXW010002854.1, from coordinate 819,078 downwards.
ACCCTCTCGAGTCTGTGAATATGACCTGTCTAAAGATTTTTATAGTGTGTCAACTAGTTTTTATCAAAAAGCTGTGTGGCACTTATTGACAGACGTTCGGCGGATGTGAAAAAATAAATGACTACCATAAAAAGATGTAAACTCTTTTAAATTTTTTTTACCTTTATTATTTGAAAAATTGGGAACACTCAAAAAATAGGTACTGTAGGCATTATTGTTAAGGCCCAAACACAAAATCCAAACAACTGCGAAGTGCATCAGTGGCGGAAGAATAACATTTGGCATCGGCCCCTTCTGCTAGTGATGTACCTTTTGTGTTAGGGCTTTAACATGGACGCCTATGGCTCCTAACCTGATGCTAACTCGGTATCAATCCATGTAGTGGTACTGATCCACCTTATATATGTATCCATAATTAATTTGTATTACAGTGCTTATCTGCCACTGTAATTTTTATAAATCAATGCCAACTCACTCCGAAGTTAATCATGGCATCAATTAATACGTATTTTCTTCAAAATTGTAGCTCGATCAAATGCCAACATGAAGGAATAGTTAATAGTTCAAAAAGTATGAAGTATGGTTGTTTTTGAGTGTTCCCAATTTTTTAGATAAAATAAGACAAGAAAAACAAAAGTTTTATTATGTCTTTTATATTGTTTGAACTAATTTTTTACAAAACCAGTCAATTTTCACATTTCATTGAAAATAAAAAGGGAGAAATTGGGGTTACAATGTCTATGAACTTTGTAGAGGAATAACAGAAACGAAAAAAGACTGAATAAATTTGACTTCGAATTTGTGATCAGAACACAAAAATCTAACTGTATATCCAAAATTGTTAAAATCGGCAATGGTGTAAAAAAAGTAAATAATTACCCTATAATATATTCCCTTATTACTCTATGAGGTAAATAAAACAAAACACTTTCAAGATTAAATCTGAAAAATAACTTACTGGTCTTGTCCCTAAATGGTATGTATTAGAAAGCATAATTTGGAGCCCCATTGGTTTAAGTTGCTCAGGTAGCATTCCCTTTAGTGTTCCCTAAAAATAGTAGGCAAATAACTCTTATACAAAAACTAATTTTTCGAATTGAAGATCATACTTGAGTTCCAACAGGCATAAAAACTGGTGTATCAACTGGCCCATGCGGTAAGGTCATTTTTCCCACCCGACCTTTTGTCGTTTTACATTCTCCCATGATTTCAAACACCAAGGGAGTCTTACCTAAATTCATTTTTGTAATTTAGAATGCCGGGTCCCGCTATTTTGATTTGTTGTTGTTGTTAGCCAAATTTAGGTTAACCCTATAAATCTCACTACCTCTTCTTTATTCTTCTTTAATGTTTTGTGACGCTCGGTTTCAATAGGACTATTTCGTCAGTGCAGTGGTATCCAGATTTTTATGTGGATTGATCCGTATCCTAGACACCTATCTGTTAAATGCTGTTTGTCTTCTAAAGTATCAAAGTGCCATGTATATAGTTACCGATACGTGGTTTCGGTTTTTTTGTTATGATACGGATTACTGTTACTGTTCACCGATATATGGTGAGACAGACTAGTCTATATGTTGAGATATGGAATTTTATTAAATATATCAGTCAATTTAAAGTTAGATATTTTTTTATTTAATGGCGGGAAAGCCACAAAATTGTTTTGTTTGTCAATCTAAATGCAACAAATACTATGAATACATTAAAAAACAAAAAACAGAGGGGCTGCTTTAGACTCTTCACAATCCTGGGCAACAAAGGATCGGTTTTTCACACAGGAGTTGTCACGGTTAGGATGTGGGGGATTGGTAAGTCTTATCTGAATTAGTTAAACACATTTTTGCTAATTTAATATATTTTTAAAATTGTTTTATAATTTAAAATTTTATTGTTTCAGTTATCAGAGTTTAATTTTATTTAGAGTCAGAAATGGATTAATAATATTGATATTATGGAAAAGATTGGCGGGAACATTGGTAATGCTGATGGGAGCTATTATTCCCTCTTTTAAAAAGTTTTAATAAAGATCTGTTTGTAGAAGTTTATTGATGGGACACCCAAGGAAGATGTAATTTATGTGTTTTATTTACCCTCATTTGCAGTCTGTCTTTTATTTCTAGTTTGCGGAGTTGTTCATTTGTTAAGCAGTGTCCAGTGTCATTTGTTAAGTCCAATGCGAAGCCTAATTATTGAAGTCAAATATCTTCTGTCTATCTATAAAAAAATTTTGTAGCATTTTGAATTGAGGGAATTCTCCTTGTATTTGTGAGTACCAAATGCCTTCTTCTTTGCGGTTAATTTCAATTGTGTAGAATGCTCTTTTTTATGTTGTCTTCCAATGTTGACCAGTTTATCTGCTTTTTCATTACCTGGGATATCTGAGTGTCCTGTTATCCAAGCCTATTTTATGTTATTGTTTTCTTATTTTATGTTTATTGTTATTTTATGCTTCTATAATAAGTCTTTTTGTGGTTAATTCTAAGTGGTTGTCATGAGGGTTGACAGCGTTTCTATTAAGTTTTTAAATAGCACTTTTAGAGTCAAATGATTACATTCTTTATATTATTTTTATGTAAATTTACTTTCATAAACCCTTACAATTTCTGCTGAGCAGATATCTAATTTATTGGGTAGTCGTGAAGAGAATTTGTAGTTTGTTTTAGGGCAGAATATATCGTAACCAGTTCTATTGTCTTTTTTTGAGCCATCGGAGTATATAATGGCCGCATCGGAAGTAGTGGTCGGAGGCTAAAATTTTGCATAGGGAGCAGCACCGGCGAAAACGAAGGTTTATAGAAACAACTTTCATAGAAAAAAATAGAAGGGAATCAAAGTATATTCAGTAAACCTATCGATATTCTAAACATGTGTAAGCCACTTTTATCTTACTTCTTGCTTATTAAGCCACTCAGGGGTCAGAGACTTCACGCATCACCGCACACTACTACTAGTATATAAGCCCATAGCTTTAAAGTTACCATTTAGTTTACACTTGAAAACGATTGGAGATAGTCACCATTCGAAGCATTGTGAAATCAAAATAATAAAGACAATGCAAGTCCGATAGAACGAGTATAGTAGTCTCTCATCAGAACAATGCTGTTAAGGGGTAAAAAAAAAAACAAATTATAACACAGTCGGCTTATTTTAAGACCGTAACTCCGATAACAGAGTTACTTGGGCATTTTTTTTTATTAACCAAAAAAAGAATCTGGCCAACCAAAAATACAGCCCGATATTTAGAATACCGTTACATAAAAACCATGTGCAGTGCAAGCCAAACGCCCTATCTATGGATGACACGTAGTTCCACCAGAAAATAAAGGAACTTTGCTTAAACTTTGATATTTTCAATGACGTCATCAATGTTATTTCAGTGAAAATGCAGAATAGCGCCTTTGTTACTGAAGTCGCGTCGTTACTTTAAATGTTAAATCATTATGATCTAAATAGCTGAATGGGTTGGAAAGGAAAGAGAACTATGCATTTTCATGTCTAAGTAATTCACTAAATTTAAAGAAAATTGGAAATACCGGTAAATTATAAATCAATATTTATATATAACAATATATGTGAATGGCTCTAAATACGAGCCAAAAATAATAAATAAATATAAAATGTGGGATACATACTAAGATACCTCACCTTATAATCGAAAATCTTCCAAATAGTCATTGGTCATAGTCAATTTAAATGACTTCATTCCTTTATAGCAGAAAACCAAGTATCCGCCAGCCCGGATATGCGGTAGTAACGAGAATAGTACTGAACTTGATATGGGATCGGGTTGCAGCACCTCAGTGTCGTTTTTTTTTATAAAAAACTATTCAGCGTTTATTATTATTAAAGACGGAGCAGCAATAATAAAAAAATTAGTTGACAATAGAACATCAAAACTATAAATTATAATTAAAATGGCAAAGGTTAAATGTTCAAAAAATATTTTTTTTACTTGCGCATGTTTCTGTATAAAGTATATCTTAGAATTACTATACTAAACGAATTATAATAAAGTACAGTCGGGTACGTAACCAGGGGGGTCCAGGGGGTCTAAAAATATGTTGGTATAGGCATGCTTCTTCCTAATTTTCCTGACAGTTTAGACCCCCCCCATCTTAATTTCTGGCTACGTGTCTGTTAACTAACAGCCAACAGATTCTAGCATAAAACAAATGCGACTAGCAAATCAAACAACACACAAGATATATGTGAAAATAATAACAAATAATATAATGAATAAGGAAACATAACTACATAGTATTGTTGAATAGGGGCTTCAAAAAACGGTTAACTCTTTGAGGTACGGGAATTCGGGTTAAAAAAAAAACCCCAGCGGTACGAGAAAAAAAACATTTGAAAAATATACAAATTGTGGTGTATTTCTTTCAAATAAGTATATTGGAACACTAATACACATATATAAAAATATACATATACTGCAAAAGTACTTAGATTGGGTGGTTTATTTCTTGCACCACCATACTTTAACAAAATTAAGAATATCATATATAAATAAACAATATATTCTAAAAACATATTAAGTTTTAGCATGATAAGATTGGAAACAAGTTTTGGTTTTTCCTAAACATAATGGCATGGCGCAAACACTGCATTGCCAATTGGTACGAACATCTTTTTTTTCGCGCTACAATAAGCACATCTTCGACGAGTGGTTCTCATTGGCTGATGTGCACTTTCTGCTCTTCTAACGGCGGTCGATACTGTGGGCTTATGAGAACTAATGGCGACTGATAATTCGGTAGACATGTTTCTTTTGTCTAATTTTTGAACCAATGTTTTGGCAACTAAGCCTTATGAAACCTGTCTTCGGAATTCTTTGAGAGAAATTTTAGCATTTTCTTTATGGTATAGTTTATATATTATAAAGGCATTTGTTATTGCCGTATCCAGAAAGAAAAAGAATATGCGATGCCACCACTTGTGGCTTTTTCGATCAAGCCCATAATATGAGCGCATTTGATCGAATTTGTCCACAAAGTTCATGTGTTTATTATAATCACTAAGTAAAAAAGGGCAAGGAATATGCATCGCAGTGCCATCTTTCTCTTTCCTTTTTACTTGAGTAACAACTGTAGGGTCATGGTAATTAGATAACATATGCACGGATTTCTTGTCACGCCATTTCACAGCACTCAATCCACTATCGCTTATAAACCATTCATACTCCCCTCTTTTTAAATTTTTATCATTAGTGAAATTAGGCAAATTTTTTCTGGATACATTTACTGTTCCACATGCATATAGTTTTAAGTCTAAAAGATCCTCCATTAGCTTTACGGATGAGAAAAAATTGTCAAAATATATTTTGTGATTTTTTTTTCAATTGGAGTAGCTAAATTCTTAACGACTCGGGCCCCCAAACTTTTTTCTGTTTGATCCCCCGTCTTCCCTGTGTATATATCAAAATTCCAACAATACCCTGTTTCATCCGCTAAAACCCACACTTTGTATCCCCTTTTTATGGGTTTTTTTGGTAAGTATTGTTTTAGCGAAGATCGCCCCTTAAATTTTATCATTGACTCGTCGACGGCGATATTTTCATGGGGCTGTAAGCATGATTGAAAATTAGTTTTAAGGTGATTGAGAAGGGGCCGTACTTTATAAAGTTTATCATAATTGGCTGAGCCACGTGGTGGCATTATGCTGTTGTCATTTAGGTGAAGGTTCGAAAGAATCCAACCAAATCTATGAACTCTCATAAGCTTACTTATGTAGGGATCGTGAAGGTCTGGTGAAGAACTCCAATGGTCACGGTAACTTGGGTATTTTTTAATGCCCATAAGAATATTTATACCCAAAAATGTCTTGAGTTCGTCAACATGTGTTTGAGTATATGCTTTACCCTTGGTTTGAAATGTTTGCTCTGCATAGAGATTAGTTTGAAACACAATATCAGTCAAAAGTTCGTCGGTAAAAAAAAGATTAAACGCCTCATAAGGATTTAGGCTAGCACGATCTCGAATTGAATTCGACAGACCGACATCCGAAGTGAATGGATCAGGAGTCTTCATAGTAGAAACGCATTTATTCCAAGTAGTGACCAAACTTTTTTTCCATCGTTTTGCTAGAGTAAATAGCGGTACTAAATCCTCTGCATCCCATTCATCTGAAGAGGAAGGCTCGTCTTCTTCATACTCAGACACCACAATTTCGGCAACCTCGGGATGATCAAACATAGCAGCTGAAGAACAACCTTCACTTTCTGACTCGTCACCATCAGCCTCCGAGTCACAATCGGAAGGGATTGAGGCACAATCATTTCCGATTGCATCTATTTCATCATAGAGTTCATTTTCTGTCATGCCTATCAAATTGAAAGTGAGTGGATCCTGCCGTCGGTTCATGTTTCCAACTGTACGGTGGTACAGTTTTTAAACACTAAAAGAAACCAACAAAACTCGTAGTTCAAATATCACAAACATCTAACATGTATATTAACTCACCTTTATAGTTGGTTTTTACATAAAAATCATAAATAAAGCCACTTTTGAATAAAAAACAACACTTTTCTCATAAAAACAATAACCTCAAATCACTACGGAGCACGTGAAACGTAAATAACCACACAAAATCGTGAACGCAACCGCCAACGTTTCAGGAATTTGCGTCAGGCGATGGATCATAAGCCAATCAAATGCGGGACGGTTATTAAACCGACATACACAACAAAAATAACTTTGATTTAAGTGGTACGTTTCATCAACCACCATGCTGGAAAGGTCAGCAAAAAGGTGGTTCAAATTGTCGACCAAGGTACTTCAAAGAGTTAAAACGAGGATGTGTTTCTGCTTGTTTGTAAATATGTCTCGTAATTTGCCAACTAGACAGACGCCAACTCAACCACAACTTAACCGACTGCTCAAGGTATTGAGTGCCTTGATTTAGTGATGCCCCTGCGTTGAATAATTTTTACAAGTTTTAGTATGCTTTACATATACTGCCTCAGTAACAGATTTTTTAATAAATTCAGCGTAAATGTACTATAAGATATGTATATTATGATGCTTTCATAAATCAACGAATTTTTTGTTTGCGTGGTTCATGTGGTTTGTGTGAAACATTCTCAGATTGGCGAGTAAAGTAGACACGTGGCTCACTAGGAGTAGCTTTGTACTGTTTTTTTTTATGAATAAGGTAAACCGTGTTCATTATAAACAAAAATGTTAAGGATAACATTTTGGAAAACGTTAATAAAGATACGCAGTAGTTCCGATATTTAGCATTATTTAAATATTGAATTGTCCGTTTCCGAAGAAAAAATATCATATCTAGGTTCCACTTCTAGCAAATGAAACACCCAGTTTATTTGACACCACACGAACACCCAATCAGGCAGATGATAATTTCGAATTTAGGTTGACGTTGCCAATGTGTTTTTGAAATTTCAGCTTAATACCCAAAGTGATACCCAGGAACTTTGTCAAGTTTTCAATAATTTGGTCATTTAAAGTAATGGTGTTAGCGGATATTTAAATAAGAGCACATGGGAAAAACACAAGGACTTTCTGTCACACCACATCCTGATCTCAGTATCCTATGAAAGCATATCCTGTAGTTCTTCTGCCTTACCCCTACACCAGAGCATAGAGACTTAGTGGTTTCCAATAATTATTTTGAGAGACATATCTCTTAGAAAAAAATATATGACTACTAAAATTAAATTCAGATCCGTCATCTACTGGTTATGGGGTTCCGCAGGGATTTGTTGTAGGTTTCATAAATTCACGATTTTTATTAATTGGGTGGCCTATTCTGACTCGAGGGCATTATTTACGTAATTTGCACACGACACCACCTTATCATTAAAGGCACTAATTAAAGGGAACTTTATGAGACAGAATTGTCAGCTGGGGAAAATGTTTGTGATTGGTTTAATGTGTGTGTGGTTCAATCAGAGTAAGATTCGGAGGATGACATTTTTCTTCGAGGAAACATAAAATCAAATATACAAAGCCCTGTTAAGATTTTAGAGATGTATCCGCTCTTTAAATATAATAATATCATTAGACATTTGAGAAAAAGCCATTTGTGTAAAATATTTTTCGGCAGGCAGCCTACTATAGTATATTTCAGAGCAATATATTTAATTCGGTATTTAATTGGGGGAATGCACAACATGCTAAAAAGGTTACTGATCTACAGCACTACAGCACCGGTGCATTCGATTCACCGCCGGTTCGGTTTTCATAGAAGACTATGCGATGCTCCAAATATACTTCGCCGTGCCAATACATTCTAGAATCCCTAGTTTATATTAACAACCATTAGAATACGCTTTTAACACAGAGCCAAACACATACACACAGTTTCTTAAGCTGGGAAAGTGTCGCAATAGTGCTTCATACTACGGAATAGTATTGTTCAATATATTACCTGGTAATATGAATATAAGAAATTTAAATTTACATGCTTTAAAAGTGATAATAAAGAACGTTTTGTGGTGCTTCCGGGGACGACGGTGCACTTTACTTCCATTAATTTCACCTCGGCCTTCCTCTAAGAAAGATCATGATGATGGAGAAGGAGTATATTACTGATGGTCATGGATGTGTTTAAATATTTTGTTACCTAAAATTACAATAGGCAAATTTGTTATCAGATAAATCCTTACAGTGTTTTACTTAAACGAGGGTATTGTTAGTCAGATTTATTTTCGTAAAAATAGAAAAAATACATAATCTCAAAAAACCAATAATCAAATATGATAGCTACCTTATTTCGAGACTTATACTAAGTTTACAAATAAATGTTAGAAAAATTGAATTAACGTTATATTATATTAAATCACCGTTATATTATATTACATTTACGCTATATTATATTAAATGACCGTTGTATTACATTAAATTACCGCTATACCATTAATATCAATAGAAAGAGACAAACTTATTTCTATTTGTTTCTTGTTATTTGCTCCTACATTTCTCCTCCGTGATTTCGGTTAAGCTAATCACCTCCGATTTTCATGATTTTTATTATTTTGGTAGATTTTGTGGCGCTAAACACGGATCTGAAGTCAGGTTTTACCGGCGTCGTTTCGTTCTTAAGTTATTAATTATCAAAATCTATAATACAATTCTTCCATTTTTTCCTTCTTTTCACTAATATGTCGGCAAATTATATACAAAAACGGTAAAAAAAAACAATACCGAAAAAATATGTATTTTTTTATTTTTTCAGCTATTTTATACAATACAGAAGAGAGGTTAGAATAAATACGAAAAAATCAAAAAGCATACTTGAAAAATACATGGAAACTCTTGTAAATAAAAATATATTTTGTTGTAAATTTTTAATGCAAAATAACGCGGTTAAATAAAAATGGGAATAACTTTTTAAAATATTTTGACTGTGATTTCTACAGGTTTTCTATAAAATTTGCCAAAATATTTGAGATAAGAAAGGAGAAATGTAAACGAGTTATACATTTTGATCATGAATAATTTGAGAACAAAACGTTGCCGACAACATATGACTTCAGATTCGTGATGAGCCCGGCAATATCTATCGAAGTACCAAAAATTATAAAAATCGGCAACGGTTAGCTTAACTGGAATTTTACTGTTTATTCTCATCGACAAATATTCCAAAGCAAACCCAGCCACACTACTGTGCTTGGTTACAATTTGCATGGGTGGGTCGTGCAGATCTCTCCACAGTGTGCTCCTAACGTGATTTTTTTATAGTTTATTGAACAGTACTGATGGATAAGAGTCTAGGGAGTTTAGAAGTGAGAAGCTCCGATCATAATCTTGTAGTCAGGATGCTTGTGAAATACTCGTGATTTAGTTTTATTGAATTTTTTTGCCTGAGGCATCAGAGCTTTCTAAAATCCTCTGTGGAGATAATCGAGGAATGGTGAGCTCTCTTTGTAAATTGGATGACACTTGGACTTCAACAAGTGAGGAGCCGGTACGGCACCCGCTTGAAGTTCACTTTCCAGGAGCAGACAGTGCTGAGGCACAGGCAGTGATGATAGAGCTGCCCCAGGCTAACTGGACTATGGCAACTACAATAATCACTGATTATAGCGTCACCTAGGCAATCCGCGGGTTCAGCCCTTATAAGGCCGCAGGGCTATATAACATCTTTCCAGCTCTATTGCAAAAGAGCCTCAAGATACTGAGGTTATTATTGAGGAAATATATAAGACAAGTTTTGCCCTTGGGTATCTTCCAGAGGCATGGCGGTCCGCTCGGGGCAGATTCATCCCGAAACCGGGTAGGTCAGACTATACTTATACGACCGCTAAATCTTTTAGACCTATAAGCCTGACATCTTTCTTAATAATGGCATTCTAAAAGATTGCATTGCAATCAGCATGAATATAGGGAAGGGCGATCAACAGAATCGGCTCTCCGCAGTATGATGCAAAAGGTCGAGAAGGCTTTGAAGGTGCATTTGACAGGGCGCGTACCAGCATCATTTGCTACTCACCCGCAGCCAGGAGCGTCAAAACGAATTTAGTGCGATGGGTAAAACGTGCACTGCAGGGGCGCTGCGTCCAGGCAATCAAGGCGGGTGCCAGATAGGCATTGGGGTGCGAGACAGATGCCTTCAAGGCAGCTGCATATCACCTCATTTATGGTGTGTAGTTATGGACGATCTGCTAAATAGACTCACATACGCCAGATTCTATGCACAAGCCTATGCGTATGACGGACGGGTTCAAATATCAGGGAGGTTTTTGGGCATTAACTGCGAGATAATTGGCCTGTAATATAATAGAAACATGGTGTAGAGAGGCAGGTCTCATGGTTAACCGACGGAAGACCGAGGTGATCCTTTTCACAAGAAGAAAAAATTTAGTTTCGACTCCCAAGACTGTATGGTCAATAATTGACCTTAACAAAAGAGGTTAAATACTTGGGGGTCATAATAGATGCAAAGTTGAGCTGAAAGCCGCATATTGATAGACCAACGAATAAATTAATAGCGGCCTTCTGGCAGCTCCGTAGAGCGATGGGCTCAAGCTGGGGGCTAGTCCTAAAGTCATGCACTGACTATATAAAACAGTCATAAGATCTAGGACTGCATACGGCTCGATAGTATAGTCAAAGTCAAAAGTCAAAAACAGCTTTATTGTAATAAGAATGATCTCATATGCAAAGCAAGTAAACTTAAACAAAAAAAAAACTTTACAACCCTTTTCAGCACTATCATACAACTACTCTGGCAGCCGGTTATCAATTTAATGGTATAAAAAAGAAAAAAAATATAATTGAAGTGTAAGTAACAGAATAAAATAAGCACACAGAAAAATAAAAATAACTATAATATATATATATATATATATATATATATATATATATATATAACAAAATAAATATTTAAATAGAGGTCTTACAAATTGGCGCGAACAACATAATATAAAAACAATCTCATTAATCATAAAAAATATTTACATATTAATCAAAAGACTCGTCAAAAAATTCAGCAACTGAGGCTTTCCCAATCAATAGAGGGGCCTATTGATTGGGAAAACTTCCCGCTTAAAATGTTAATAATGATAATAATAAAAATAGCGACTCTCAGTGGACAAGATCATTCGCTCCAGACTGGCGAAAGCTCCCAGATGGGCCAGCTTAGCGACAACCGGAGCAATGAGATCGACAACGGCAGCAGCTTTAGATGTTTTGCTAGGGCTGCCGTCTTTGCTGACTTTCATTAAGAAAGAAGCAATGGCAACTCACATGCGAATGAGAGACCCAGGAGCATTGCATGTCAGGAGTGAGGTTATGGATTATGCAAGGATCTTACATATTGTGGAAAGAGAGATCCCGATGTCCACCTATAGAATAGCAAGACGCTCAGGCAGAGTGAGGTGGAATAAGGGTTAAGCTCTCTCAATCCCGAAAAAAGAGGATTTGGAGAGAAACAGAGTGCAATTTTCGAGGGATGCACTTGTTTGTTATACGGATGGTTCACGTATGACATCAGTGCAATCTTCGGGGGCAGGCGTATATATAAAGGCCAGACAAACCGGGCCCAGCTTCTCTTTACGACAGTTTTCCACGGTGTTTTGGGCTGAGGTGTAAGCCATTTTAATGACAACAACGATGAGGGTCGTAGAAGGTATAGAGAAGCAGATTGTCATTTGCTCAGAGAGTCAAGTAGCGCTTAAGGCGCTGGACTCACCCATGTTGGGATCAGCATTGGTTCAGGAATGTGGTGAGAGGCTGGAGCTGATAAGGACTGCACTCGACGAATGGGCGCACCAAGAACTGATAAAGATAAAGACTGAACAAAGTGGCTGTTAACGCGGGACAGGAAGACCCTGAACTTCATCGTCGGAATAGTAACGGGCACTGTCGATTAATGAGGCACCTCTCTATTTTAGGTATGGAGGAGGACTCTACCTGCACGGAGTGTTAGGAGGAGGAAGAAACTCCACTCCATTTCCTGGGCAGGTGTGAAGCACGAGCAAGACTACGTCAGGTTATTTTTGGCACTATGATCTTGTATAGGGATGCAGTCAAGAAACTATCCAGGAAAGATATCCAGACCTATATAGGCAGGACAGGTAGATTTAAGGATGGAAACCTGGTGGCGGGTAGTGATTGAGGGAGTCTGGGGTAGACCGAAAGGGCTTATAGGGCCTACCAGTCAGGTTTCTGGACCTCCCACCAATTAATACTACAAGGCCGCATTTTGTTCCGTCATATTTTATTTTTACCAAAATGTTACCATTTCATTTCCAGATGATCCTTAATTTTTGAGAAGAATTTGAAGTCAATCGCATAAGTAGTTTTTCAGGTATGCTGCGAACACACAGATCGAGAGACAAAGACATTCGAAGGGTGATTTTTTTTACAATTACAATACTCCTCTTTTACGAGGGAAGTAACGAACCAAACGTCTGTACCTTAGTATTAGATTGAAGTGCTCTCTCCTGAAAACGCCGTAAAAAAAAACGAAACATATGTAGAGTAGTGCTCTAATAAATAGCAAACATTAAAAAGTTTACCGAGATTTATTCGTAAGTAATTATTGCTTACTTTAAAGCAGATTACAAATGTGTGATTTATTGGGGGGTGCGCACCTAACTGGTATCTATTTAGAGAACGTTCTGTAATAATTATGATAATAGTATAATAATAATCATATATCATTTTTGAGGTGGTACAAAATTCATGAGAACAGGACAATTTTAGTGGAGAAATACGACATCCGTATGAAACGAATCAAATTTCTTCGAGAAAGTATTTAGTACCGAGCGAGGGAAGACACATAATATATACTGACGAAACTTATTATCGGTAGTAGTCATAAACAACCGCGAAGATGGTCAGATGCCAGTAGCAAAAAGCTATGAATCCAGTTTCCAAAGGCCAGAGATTAATAATTGTACACGCTGGAGTAGAGGACGGCTTCGTTCTGAAGAGATATATGATTTATATTATGATGTTCGAGGCAAAGTCGCGACATGAATCATGCCATCATGCATCAGGAAGCCTGAAAAAAGATATGCTAAACTGTTTAACGGGAAAGGAAATACCATTTAATGAAAACCTAACGAAGGCGGAATTGTACAATATCATCCAAAATAACAAATTTCTTTTCCCACCAGTATACAATCTAGACCGACTATTAGAAGTACGTGGGCGTAGAGTTTTGAGATTACCTCCATATCATCCGGAATACAACCCATTTGAAAAAATATGGGCATTAGTTAAACACTGTTAGCTCATCACAATACCACCTTTAGGTTGGCCAATGTAGAACAATTAACTCGTCGAGGTTCGAAGAGTTTAGATTGAGAGGGAACATTTATTGGACCTTACACTAGATAATTTACGATTTTCCGTCAATACAGAGTGGTTGGAAGAACTTTGGACAGACCACGAAAGCAGTGAGAGTAGTTTAGGCATGGAAGTTATTGTACCGTCGGAACCCGATTCAAGTGACTAAAATACAGCGTACTTTGTCATAAAGATCATCTACAATCTTGCCTTATTAAATATTGTCTGTAGGAATATGCTGTTTTTTTAAAACCCACAATATCGACATCCTAACAAATCCGAGTTCGGTGTACCGTTACTGACTGCTAAGCCACGAGGGCTTGAGCGGTCGACGAATCTACAGTGACTTTATACAAGTATAAAGTCACTGTAGACGACTCTAGCTGATTACGACACGTATTTTCCGCTTACTGCACTTCCGGATCAGGCTCTTTATGGTAGAATAGAACGCGTGGACAATTTGTCCTGCTGGCTGGGTGTCAACCTACCGTCAACTACTGTTACATACTTACACTTACATTCCTTGCCGAAAATTTGTAATTCGATTTACATGATACAACATTGAAAATTATATTCTTATATATATTGTTTTTAACTCTATACTAGATAATCAGTAATCTCATATTTATTGAATGTTTCATAAAATGTTAAAGTACTTTTACTATGTACAATGATATAAATAAATATTTAAATTTGGGGTGTAGTTTCTCTATGCCCTATAGGATATAAGCGTTAAAAAAATATTTGGCGATAGGCAGTAGACCTGTCTATTAAAAAAAAAAAGAACTCGGTCGATAATTAAAATTATAGTGACTTTTACAATCACTCACTGTATCGATAATGCATTACTAGCGCCACCAAACGTCAGGATATGTTCCATCATTTCAATTTTTGTCAGTCGTTTCTGAATGGTCAGGGAATTTTTGTGTCATGGCTTCTGGCATTTCAGACTGTCCATTCTTTCGATAAAAATAAAAATACAGCAAAAAATTGACGATTTTACTCTTAAATTTGTCTATCAGTTAATATATCAACTTAGGCTAGCGGCCTAAGGTAAGTAAACTGTTAATATTCCCGATTAAATTGCGAATTATTCGTTCTTTTGTACTTCCTATGTGTGTGGGATACAAAGAACCCTTTTAAATGCCCTGGAACAAGAACAATTGCAAATATAACCCAACTTTAGTCCCAGTTTAAATTTATTTTTTTAAATATATTGTTTGTTTTACTCTATTTCCGAAGATTTGAATGATCATATCTAATTTTAGAAGTAATTTGGCCTTATTAGACACCTCCCATAAATTTTAATTTTCTATTCACAGAACTGATTCCTAGGGCTTCGCCATCAACCTAGAATGGCCACAGCCATTCAGAAAAATGGCCTAAAGCCTCTTACTAATGGTAATGGATTAGTACATCATCAGGTGCAAAGTCTTAATGGATATGAGAACATTATTCCCCAGAACCAGTATGAAAATCATCAAATTAAAGAAGAGCCCATAAATTTATTAGAGCCAGGAGCAAATGACAAAATTCCATTACAACAAGGTATCCAAGAACATCAACAGGAAGAAGTGGAACCAGAGATAGACATAGTGATAAATAATGTAGTGTGTAGTTTTAGTGTAAGGTGCCACTTGAACCTTCGGGAAATCGCATTAAATGGCACGAACGTCGAATATCGTAAAGAAAACGGGATGATCACGATGAAATTGCGCCGTCCATACACCACAGCCAGTATTTGGTCTTCGGGTAAAGTAACGTGCACTGGTGCTACGAGCGAAGAAGCTGCAAAACAGGCAGCTCGTAAATTCGCGCGGTGCCTCCAAAAACTAGGTTTCAATGTCAGATTTAACAATTATAGAGTTGTTAATGTTTTGGGGACTTGTTCAATGCCATTTGCCATTAGGATAAATTCATTTTCGGAACAACACAGGGAAGCTGAGTAAGTATCTGCTCCTATTTTAATTTTAATTTACTCTTCTATGTTTCATCCTCTATTGAACAAAATTATTAATGATACAAGGATGTTTTTGACTTTTACAATTTTTCTCAAAATTTTAAACTTACTATTATCTCTTCAATAAATATTTTACGAGTCAGTTGAGATAATAAAAGTGGGCAGTACATTACCGGAACTTAAAGATACCCACGTCTTATTTTTAGATGACAATTTATGAGAAAGTTGTAAAATAAAGTTAGTAGGAATTTTTCTTAAAAGGTAGTTTATGTTTATACCTTATAATGACCAGTACAAATTACTGAAGAACCTTTGCAATCATTATTTGTGTCACAAATAAATCAGGTGATATTTATGTCTTTAAGGTATGTAAAATTTTTCTATGTAGATTGTATGTAGTAATAATTATTCAGATATATACAGGATGTTCCTAAATGTCTTGTGAAAATATCAAAAAAATATCCTATAGAAAAGTTGTAAATCATGCAAAAATTTACAACTTTTGCAGAAATCACTCTTCAACCTTCCAAGAAAAATGCAAAAGTTCATTCGAATTTTTTTTTTGTTTTTCCCTCATAAAAGGGAAGTATCTTTAAAAAATCAACCTCCGAGATTTTTTCAGATCTTTCCCTAGTCCCTAGATGACGAAAAACATGTTTTCTCAATTCCGTTGCTCTGTCTGTCTGTCTGTCGGTCTGTCTATTCACGGCATAACTAAAAAACTACTTACCCCATTGACTTCAAATTTTGGTCAAAAATTACCTACTAAGAAAGTGCTTATCCAAGTTATCTAAAATTTTGCACAAAAATCAAGTATTATGTAGGAATCAACTGGGAACATTTTAGATCGAATCCAAGACGGCGGAACAGAATGGCGGCTTAATACAATATTTAAAAATTCAGCCTGAAAAAACTACTTAATGATCTGATTTCAAATTGTGCGTCATAACTAATTGTAGTATAGAGATGAACTAGTAAAAGTGAGGCACTAATTCAAATGGCGGAACAAAATGGCAGCCACATAAAATTTTTGTAATCTGAAAAAATCACTCTCTCAGGTTTTACATATTTCACGTTTTAGCGACCCTAGAGGTCGGAAAATATGTTTTGTCAAGTCCCTCGGTTTGTCTGTCTGTCTGTAAGTTCGCAGCATAGCTTAAAAACTGATCATCAAATTTTAGTCAAAAGTTGAGGCTCATATGGGGGTGAGCTGGTAATATTTTGATTGAAATCTAATATGCCGGAACAAGATCAAAATATTACTAAAAAAACTAATTAAACAATTTATCTCAATTTTTATACAAAAATCAAGTATTATGTAGGAATCAAGTGGTAAAATTTGGGTATGAATCCAAGATCGCGGAAGAAAATGGCGGTTTAATAAAATATTTAACTATTCAGCCTGAAAAAACTACTTAATTAATAGATTTCAAATTGTGTGCCATAACTAATTGTAGTACAGAAATGAACTAGTAAAACTGTGGTATTAATTCAAGATGGCGGGACAAAATGGCAGCCAAATAAATTTGTGTAATCTGAAAAAATCGCTCTCTCAGGTTTTACATATTTTCACATTTTAGCGCCCCTAGATGTCAAAAAATATGTTTTATAAGGTCTGTCTGCCAGTTTGTCTGTCTGTCTGTCAATCTGCGGCTTAGCTTAAAAACTACTTATCAGATTGACTTCAAATTTTAGTAAAAATTTAAGGCTTATATGGGAATGACCAGGTAATATTTTCGCAAAAATCCAATATGCCGGAACAAGATGGCGACATAATGAAGTGTCAGAAAAATTATTACTTAAAAAAACTAATTATCCAATTTGCCCAAAAATCAAATATTATGTAGGAACCAACTGGTAAAATTTCGGCACGAATACAAAATGACGGTTTAATAAAATATTTAAACATTCAGCCTGAAAAAACTACTTAACGAAATGATTTCAAATTGTAGTGCCGTAACAATTGTAGTATAGAGATGAACTAGTAAAACTGCAGTATTAATTCAAGGTGGCGGAACAAAATGGCGGTCAAAAAATTTTTTTGTCATCTGTAAAATCAGTCAAGCAGGTTTTACACATCTTCGCGGTTTAGCATCCGTAGATGCCAAAAAATATGTTTTATCAATTTCGTGGGTCCACCTGTCGCTTTGTTTTCTGTCTGTCAGTTCGCGACATAGCTTAAAACTACTTATCAGATGGACTTCAAATTTTAGTTAAATATTAAGGCTCATATGGAGATGATATGGTAATATTTTGGTAAAAATCCAATATGCCGGAACAAGATGGTGGCCTAGTAAAACGTTAAAAAAAGTATTACTAAAAAAAATAATTATCCAATTTACCATTCCATATAAGCCTCAAATTTTGCAGTTGTTGTGTTACATAAGAATGTAACTGCAATGCAAGTTTTGTGTTACATAAGAATGAACTAGTAACATTTTGGTATGAGTATAAAATAGCAAAACAAAATGGTGACTTAAAAAAATATTTAAAAAATCAGTCTGAAAAAAACTACTTATCAGATTAATTTCAAATTTTGTGCAATCATTAAGTGTGATATAGATATAAGCTGGTAAAGTTGTGTTACGAATTCAAGATAGCGTGCCAAATAACATGTTAAAAAATCTGCTTATTCAATTGACTGTAAATTTTGAAGAAAAATTAAATATGATACAAGGATAAACTGATGCGAATTCAAAATGACGAAACAAAATTGCTGTGTGTGTCAATATAAAAACTACTGATTGAATTCATTTTAAATTATGTCCAGAATTAAGTGTGGCATAGGTAGAAAGTGGTAAAATACTGATAGGGACAAAATGGCGTTCAATAAAAATGTTTGAAAAGACGGTATATATATGTGTCATTAAATAACTATCTACTGAACTAAATTGGTTCACACTTCACCATTCCTAATAAAATAAAATATTCATAATGAGGGAAGTTCCATTTTTCCATTTTTTTATTTCTCATTTCCACCAAAATAATTTAATTTTAACGGATTTAGGTAAAAGTATACCTTTTTATATCTTAAATAACTACAAACTTTTTTACATAAAAAAAAATTCAAGAAGTTTCCAAGATATTAATATTTTCCGGTCCAAATTTGTTTTCTTCAAAATAAAATCCTTCGGTAAAAGATCATTGTTAGAGTTTCGCGTGTCCTTTTTTTGATTGAGACACATACTTTTAGGAGCAGTAAAACAAAAATAGTCACAATTCAAAAAGAGTTGAAAAATAGTAAAAAACTAAAAATGAATCTTGCAACAACAAATTTTTCCGCAATTGTTGATAATTTGTTTAAATTGACAGAAACATCTTCAATAGCTTTACACAAGTTGCCGCACAATCGCCTTTTCTGTGTACTCCTCAGATCTTTTCCAAAATTATTCAGCTTAAATGTTTCTAGGAATACTGTACAAAATTAAAGCTTCTGGTCAAACAATGCAACATAGTTTCTTTTGTATTTTTTTCCATATAATTGAATAGTGTAACAGTTTTAGAAGATTTCTTTTTATTTGTACAAATTATTAATAGTTTTTCGCTGTGGAATAAGACTGGGAAAAACGAATATGTCAGAAATTTCTGGATTTTTGTATCTAAAAAAAATTGTGGCTATTTAAGACATAACTTTTTATCTTTATACATATTTACCAAGTTCCGTTAAAATTAAACTATTTTTGCGGAAATAAAAAAGAAAAAAAAATTTAACGAACTTTTGCATTTTTATCAAAAATCTTGAGGTTATGTTAAGAAATGATATCTACAAGTTGAAGATGTTTGCATTATCTACAACTTTTGTATAGAATATTTTCTTATGGGACATCAATTTTCGCCAGTTACAGTTATTTTTTTTTACATTTATTAAAAGCCACTTTACTATTTCGACAGTTTCTTTTTTTTTACCTCTAAATGTGTTGTTCTGATATATTAAGTTAGCCGAAAAGTATTGTAATTTGTTTTTGAACAGGTTAAAATATCAAAAATTAATCTTTAAGTGGATTTAACTGGTCAAAAAGTGCCCACTAAGTGTATTTCTATGTATTTTCATGTTCTCGTGGCAACAAAATACAGAAGGACACTTAGTTTGCAGTTTTTGACCCGTCGAATTTGCCAAGATTCAGAAATTAAACTGAAATAGTACATTTAATTGCCGCTCCAAATAATAAATAGTTGGTAAAAAAAAATATTTGTTTACATTTATTTTATTTTGAACATTTTAGCATTATTTTTAAGCACTCTGTATAAGACATTCACGATTGGACACTTTAATATTGTACTATCATTGGGTTTACATGTATACAAAATCTCAGTCAATTCCGATAACAGGAACTGCTCCAAAAGTTACTTGCATGATTTGACCCAAACATACATACATTCTCAGTATTTTGTTTACTAGATTGTGAGCAATATTAATAGAGAAATTATTAAATTCGTCAGGTGTAATATTAGCAGTTGTGCTTGCTCTTTTTATGGTACATTTAAGTTGTTTATTTATAATGTCCCACATGACCTTTGAAGGATGTTCTGCTGACAGTATAATTCTATCTTTTGCTTCAATTTTAGCTTTTTTATGGCATTCCTATAAGTGTTCTTAAAGGCTTTGTATTCTTGCACCATAGCAGGTTGGTGATGCTACCTGCTTAGCTCACCAAGCAATCTGCTGTCCTGGGACAGTTTTGGACAACAAAGCAAGTGTGTCCATATCATCAATCATTTGAGTTATACAGCTGATTCTCTTCAATCTATTGTAGACTTAGGATTTCTAACTAGGCCATATGTTATATATATTATATATATATATATATATATATATATATATATATATATATATATATATATATATATATATATATATATATATATATATATATATATATATATATATATATATATATATATATATATATATATATATATATATATATATATATATATATATATATATATATATATATATATATATATATATATATATATATATATATATATATATATATATATATATATATATTTATATTCAATTTCAATTTATTTACGAATTATAAATGTTAACAAAAGAAGTTACATATATCCTTATAATAAATACAATTCAAAATATTTTGTAGTGGGCACCTAGAAAATTTAATTTCTGCATGTACCCGTACAAGTACTAATAAAATAACAATTTCAAACGTGTGTTATAGAGTCTACGCATTTGTTTATTTTTATTTTATTTATTTATTAACCCTCAACCTAGAATAAACCAGCAAACCGTTCAAAACTATTGGAGATAAAAGTCATACATTTCTGGTTAAAAGCTTTTTTGTTAGTAATCAGTCTCAATATTAAAGGTAAAATGTTGCAAAATTTTGACACTGAGATAGTCAATAGATCTAAGATTCAGATTTGTAGAACTATATGGAATTTGCAAGTTTCTTTCAACATTAAACCTAGTAGCGTAAGAATGATTGACATGTTCCATGTTGGGATCCTGATGAACCTAAGAACAAACACTCAAAACAAACATGGATCTTATTGTGAGAATCTTTTGATTATATAGTTGACATGTTGGAAATCGTTTATCTTTTCTAAATATAATCTTGAGAATATAATTTTGAATGGTTTTCAATGGTTTTAATGTAGTTTCATATACACTTCCCCAAACGATTATAGCATATCTAAGTAAAGATTTGACAAGGGCCTTATAAATACAAATCAAAAGATTTACATTCAATATTTCTCTGGTGGTATAAAATTTTCGAATTAATTTTCTTATATTATTAGTTAATCTAGATACATGCTGTTTCCACTTAAGGTTCTGATCAATTATTACTCCTAAGTATTTAGTTGATGGTACCTCCTTTATTTCATTTTCAAAACCAGTCACTCTTATAGTATTAAAATTTGGACGATTCGCCATTGTCAGGGAGAAAGCTATATAGTTGGTTTTATCGACATTTAAAGTTAACTTGAATGAGTCAAGCCAATTTTTTATTTTACTTAAGCCAAGAGATGATTTTAAATATACCTCACCCCAGGTGTCACCCACAAAAATAACCACGGTGTCGTCACCGTATATATATATATATATATATATATATATATATATATATATATATATATATATATATATATATATATATATAAATAAAATGTATTTTCATTCTGAGTGTACATCTGTTCACTACAGTCGTTCTGAAAAGAACAGTTTTGCTCACATTTCACCAAAATCATATTTGGCATTTTCGAAGCTTTCTTTCTCGCATCCGAATAGAGACTCTCTCATACAGTCTCTATTCGGATGCGAAAAAGAAAGCTTCGAAAATGCCAAATATGATTTTGGCGAAACGTCAGTCATAAGCACACTTTTAATTAGTAATTAATTTTTTTAATAGGAGTGGGCAAATTTGCTAGATATTATTTAACCTAGTTTTAAGGGTTTCTGGAGTTTTCTTAGCTACGGGCCTGTTGATACCTTATATTTATAACATAATTAAATTCATTTTAAATAGGTATAAAATAACTGAGTTATAATACCCAAATTTAATGAGCACATTTAAGATTAAATACAGAATTGTTTTTATATTAGTTGGCCCTTGACAATCCAAAGAATATCCAAAGAAGACGCTTTAAATGTGCCAATATTTAGCTTTTTACATCAATGATTACAGCAGACTCGTGATTATTCAGTGACTCTCTTTTTTGAAACATCATGTGTACATTTTTAAAAAATCTTAAATTATGTAAAAAATAAAATAAAATAAACGTGTGTAAGCATTTTTCTCAAAGACTAACCAGTTTGTAAATAAAAAATATTGTAATATTTAAGCCCGTTTCTTTTCCTTATTTGAGTAGGAGTTTAAAAAAATTGGTTCTTATCAAACTCAGCTTTTTATGTCAAATGGTTTGAGGAGGGTTGTGATCAATCATACATTTTTTTAAAATTTTAAAATGTGTAAAAAATATAATAAGATTGTTCTGAAAAACTAACCAGTTTTAAACTAAAACATAATTGTAATATTTAAGGGGCGGTTTCGACCACTTGAAATTTGAATTTTGAAACATCCCTTAATAGCAAACCTCTGTGCACCACAGTCAACATGTGTGCTAAAATTCAGCTTTTTACGTCAAGTGGTTGTCAGTCAATTAAAGATTTTATATATTAGTATAAATTAAGCTCCATTTTCTTTCACCATACTAGATTCGTATCCAAATTTCGCCAGTTTATTTCTAAGTAATACTTGATTTGAGTACAAAATTTGAGACAGATTCATTAATTAGTATTTTAGTATTATTCATTTTGCATTTCACTACATTTTGCTCCGCCATATTGGATTATTACCTATGTCAAAGAGAAGGTATTACATATATCATGCTTATAAAACCCTGGATTTTTGACCAAAATTTGAAGTCAGTCGCATAAGTAGTTTTTGAGCTATGCCGCGTACAGACAGATCGACAGACCAACGGAAATGGAAGAACATATTTTTCGGCATCTAGGAACCCTGAAACGTGAAGATCTAGAAAAAACTCAGAGGGTGATTTTTCTCAATTATATTACACAAATAGCAAAGGTACTAGATAAAGCCCCTGAAAACGAGTTCTTTTTCGTGTATAAAAACTGCAAAAAAACAATATATTGAGGGGCCGAAAAATTAAACCATGGCTTATCTTAATAAAATTGTTCGGGCTGAATTTTTTTAAATTTGGCAGTGTCTTGGTTTCCACTCTGTATTATAGACGTCTTACAAAATTTTAGCATTTCGCTAACACAATTTTATTGTCGATTGAATTTGCAAAAGATCTGTGAAGACCGCATCCTAATATATCTCATTTAGTTATGAAAATACTGGAGTTGAAAATGTGGCCAAAAAATAAAATTTATGAATTTTCAAAAATAAATTATATCTTGCCATTGTTTAAACAATAAAATTTCCTTAATTGGTTATTTTATTAAATTAAATAACAAACTAAATTTTTAATTTTTAGGACAGGAAAATAAATAGCTTTATTTATTCTTCTTAATTTTTGAATAAAATAATGTTTAGGTGATTTAACCAAGTTATAATATTTTTGTTTCTACCTTAATATTTATTCCAAACCTTGCATATTTTGCTACGATCATTTCTTTGCAATTATTTTTTAACACAATGCCAGCATTCTTACACTAATTTATTAACAGATTAGCATTATATTAATGGTTATATGCCAATCCTACCAAAACCATTTTTTAAAGAAAAATCATTAAAATAAATTCAGTACATTTTATACCAATGCAAAACCGATTTTCTATTAAAAACTAACAAACAGGTTTTGCAGTCCATAACCCTCGCGTCCCTAACTGAAGACGCAATAAATAGATATTTTCATTGCTGCTGTATCTTCCTGGTTCAGATTAGTGCGAAACACTCATAATGTGTATGTTTTCATCAGTCATACAAGAAACAGCGCCACTTCTAGAACCCAGAACTAAAAGTACCGACCTGAACCATTATGCAAAGCTAAATATTTCAAAAATGAAAATTGATAACAAGTTGAAACAAATGCCTAAAGTTAGAGGATCGATTACTGTTTCAAATCGATAGTTAAACCAAAAAAATCACTTTAACACAAAAAATTTGTAAGGCATTTCCAACCTGAACCAGATATATATGGTTCAGGATAGTCACGCTGGTTCATGTTATTATGTTCAAATACATATTGATGGTTCAGGTTAGTATCTATATATAGATATATATATATATATATATATTATATATATATATATATATATATATATATATGTATATATATATATATATATATATATATTTATATATATATATATATATATATATATATATATATGTATATATATATATATATATATTTTTATGTATATATATTTTTATATATATATATATATATATATATATATATATATATATATATATATATATATATATATATATATATATATATATATATATATATATATATATATATATATATATATATATATATATATATATATATATATATATATTTATATATATACACATAATAAAAGAAGTGCTCAAGACTGTGTAGAAAAAATTTCCTCGCCAACAGAATTGTCTACAAGTGGAATTCTCTGGATGAACATATTGTAAATGCACCCAACTCCTTCGAGAAACGAGTGGACAAAAAACTTGTAGCACTAAACAACACACTTGTACACTTCTTTTAAGTCCAACCAATCAAAAATCAAAACCTCAACCTGAGATACTTCTAATACCTGTGATAAAGCTGACCTGTGATGGATTACCGACTTGTTTTTGAAAAGTGAAAGTACCTAACTGTAATAGTGAACCAAAGTTTATAAAGACTGTTAAAAAGCAACTGTGAAATAAAGACTACAGAGCAGTCTCATCGGCTGATAGGCGCCTACTGCTTTATAATAATAATAATAATTTATTTAGTATTGCTTTTTGTCACCTTGGAAAACAATATTTGAGTTTTCATAGCTGTTTAGTCGCTATTTATTGTTATTGTTACAGTGCATTCATTTTATTTACTTTTCTTATACAATTTTTTTTTATTATACATAGTTGTAAACTTAAAAGATTTGTTGTCACAGCCCCGACTGAAAAGAAGGATGCTCTATATGACACCAGTTTTTGGCCAAAGTATGTAGGCATTAAAAGGTTTGATTTTGACAGGCACAGAGAATTTTTGCAGTCAGGGGTTTTTTATAAATAATAATTCCAATTGTCTTTCCACTGGTAAACAAGGTATAAAAATAGCTAGTTTTAATTCGCAAAGTCTTAAAAATAAGATTTTACTAATTAAAATGTTCCTAAATGATGTAAAACCTGACATTATCTTTATCTCAGAGCATTAGTGTCAAAATAATGATATAAGTCAAATAGCTTTAAAAGGGTTTAAGTGTGTTAGTTCCTTTTCTAGAAAAGAACATAGGGGCGGAGGTACATGTATATTTGTCCACTGTGATATTGTCAGTTGTTATAATTTTAATGTAAATGTATTGCCAATGGAAAAACATTTTGAGTACAAAGTTTGCTGAGCTCTTGGAAGCCCTTTACGAACAGGATAGTATCTTGGTTTTTTGTGGGGATTACAATATTAATTTCTTAGAAACCAGCGAAGAGATGACCCAGGTTAACCACCTGTTTTTGTCTTATGGCCTGCCCTCTTATGTCTGGGGTGTTACAAGGCCGGGATGTGCTCACCAGATTGATAGTCAATTGGATAATATTGTCAGCAACGTCGAGCCAGAGTACATAAATTGTGATATAATACAGACCCTCTTTTCAGATCATTATAGTGTTGTCATGTCAGTTAGAGGAAATTTCACTTGTAGGATTGCTAGCCCTATTTTCATCAAGAAAAGGTTTTACACAGAAAACAACTGTCACAGGTTTTTGGATTGCTTCGCAAGGGAGGACTGGAAGGTGGTTCATGAGATGCTGGATGTTAATGGGAAATTCCAACA
The DNA here is from genome assembly GCA_030620095.1 of Kuschelorhynchus macadamiae. Lineage (NCBI taxonomy): Eukaryota > Metazoa > Arthropoda > Insecta > Coleoptera > Curculionidae > Kuschelorhynchus > Kuschelorhynchus macadamiae. Next base: position 792,899 of record JAUTXW010002854.1, on the reverse strand, counting down.
TCTACTTTTATTTTAACATGACCACTGACATCTAATAGATTAAGGACAGGGGAACAAAAATGGACTTCAACAGAAATAAAACTTTCTTCAGATCATGTTAATGACTTATACAGACTTTATCGAAATACTGGCTGCAGGGATATCTTAAAACAATATAAAAAGGAACAAAAAGGACTGAAAAAGTTCATTTCAGAAAAAAAAATACATTGCAATAATAACGCAATAACCTGTGCACAAAATAGGTCAGTAGCTGCATGGAGAATTGTGAATTCTGTCACTGGCAAAAATAACAGCCAATAACAAGCCATCCTCGGTCGTCAGGCATAGAGACGTTTTCAAACCCGATAGATATCTCTAATGCATTTAATGATCTTTTCACATTGCCATCTGAAGACCAAATTTATTTTCCAAGTGTTAAGGCTAACAATATTCCTACTATTTTTCTCCACCCAGCAACCAAAACAGAAGTCTTTCAGGTTATAAACCTTCTGCCCAATAAGAAGTCCACAGGCCTCGACAATGTTCTGACAAGTATTATAAAATTAGCAAACCAGTTTATTTGCTCACCACCACATGATATTATCAATGAGTGTTTTCTCTCCTCAGTTTTTCCTGATGCACTCAAGACATCTAAGATTGTCCCAGTCCACAAAAAGGGGGCGAAGAATGACATGGGGAATTATCGACCCGTGTCACTTCAAATCAAATCAAAATGTACTTTATTGTCAAGAATATAAATGATTCTATTGACAAAGCATGTTAATTCTAGCAAATAAAATCTAAAATAACAATAAAGAAAGAAAAAAAAACAAATAAAATAACAGCAAACCAGCATGAGTTAGAACCCATGTTGAAATAAACACATCATTGCATTCATGGGTGTCAGATTATAAAAATACAAAAAATTAAAAAAAACAGTCAAGGTAAACACACAATAAATAAAAACATAAAAAGACACATTAAAACATCTACATAGGTTCAATATATGAAAGTTAATAAGTTATATAATTAAAATTAGACATTTAAATAATGCGGGAAAATCAGCAGTCAAACCAACCCAAACAAAAAAAAAAAAACAATTGACATCTTTTAAATTAGCCTATCTCATAAAACTCACCCAGGTTATAATAGACTTTTTTTAGAAGTACGTTCTTTAAGGTTCTTCTGAAAATCCTAAGTGAGCTGGCATTTCTAATGTGAATTGGCAGATGGTTGAATATTTTTTTACCCTCATAGATAAAAGACCTTTTTGTAAATTCCCTAGTTGGTATAGGAAGGGGAAGATGAGAGGCTTGTCTAGTATCGGGTCTAGATGACGGGATTTGAACGTTATTCCTGTTTTTAAATACCAGGGTAGAAATTTCAAGTATGAATAGAGAGGTGAGTGTGAGAATTCTCAGTGATTGAAAATGAGGTCTGCACGACTCCCTTTAGATGGCCTTAACGATGAAACGAACAGCCTTCTTCTGCAGTAAAAAAACGATATTTAAAAGAAACTGGCTACTGGCGCCCCAAAACGGAATGCCGTACCTAAGATGTGATTCGAATAATGCAAAGTAGACTGATCGCGCCAGCGCCGGACCGAGCTCACTCCTAGCAATCTTAATTGCAAAACAAGCAGACGATAGTCTCCCACTCAACCTTAGTATGTGGTCTTCAAAGCGAAGATCACCATCTATAAAAACTCCCAAAAATTCTACCTGATTTCTCTAAAGTTTTCGAGAGGGTCATATATAGCTTTTAAGCTGTTATTATTATTATTATTATTATTATTAAACATAAGGTAACAAATGTCATACATATTGTAATAAATATAATCTAAATAGGAGCCTAATAACTGGAAATTGCACCTAAGTGAATGAACACTTGTATGTACACAAGTATTATCTTTGAATTTATATTGAGAATACAGTTAACCTCATGCTAAAGCTGTACAAATAAAAATTTAAAAATTACATCAACAACAAATATAATTTCTTATTTTAGCAAACCTTATAAATATAGATGTTATCCTATTGAAATAGAGCTTTAAATTTATGTAAATATTTAAAAATAAAAATCCTACAACTATTATTGAATTTTTTCAGTCTTGGCAGGGATCTCAATTCTAGGGGAAGCAAGTTATACATTTTGGGACCTAAATAAGAGAAAGATCTCAATTTTTTTGATCTATTGTTTACTGGCATCTCCAATTGTTCACTGACCTTAGACCTAGTTTCATAGATGTGGTTTATAGTTTGTTTAAATTTAGTAGATTTTTTAATAAATGAGCATGTTGACAGACAATATAATCCTCTCACATCCAATATGTCCTCTGAATATAAAAGCCTGGTAGTATATCACCTATTTTTTCGAAATATAATCTTAAGAATATAATTTTGAACTACATTTAAAGGCTTTAAGGAATTTTGATACAGACCACCCCACACCACTATACCATATCGAATTAAAGATTCAATAAGGGCTTTATACACACACAACAACAACTTTTTACTTAATATCTCTCTCAAAACAAAATTTGTACACTAGTTTCTTTATATTTTTTGTAATTCTAAGTACATGATGATCCCATCTGAGATTACAGTCAATAATTACACCCAAGTATTTTGTATATTCAACCTCTAGAATATCACCATCAAAGTTGTCAATATGAATGCTTCGGAAGTGTGGACGATTGGCTGCTGTGATGGAAAAGGCTATGTAATTCGTCTTTGAGGTATTTAAAGTTAGCTTAAATGTGTCTAACCAATTTTTAATTTTGCCCATACCTTGAATGGCAAAATCACGAACAGAAGTCCATGATGATCCTGAAAACAGAACTACAGTATCGTCAGCATAAGACAATAATGAGCCATTGTCAATGTCAATACTAGTTAATGAGTTGATGTAAGTGATGAAAAGTATGGGTCCCAATACAGTGCCTTGAGGTATTCCCATTGTAATGTTAAGTGGATCGCTGCAAACATCATTAATTTTGACAATCTGTGTTCGACCGCTTAAGTAACTCTCGAAGACGCTTAACGCGGTGCCCCTGACCCCATACAAACCCAAAACGTTAAGGAGAGAGCCATGAGGCACCGTATCAAACGCCTTGGCGAGGTCCAAAAACACAGCAATGCACTTATTGCTACTGTCAAGGTTGGAAGTTATGCTGTTGGTTAATTCACAAATTGCATCGGTAGTGCTCAAACTGTTCATAAATCCAAATTGACGTTGAGATATGATATTATTTTGTTGAAGAAAGCTGACCAGGTGATCTTTAAGACATTTTTCAAAGATTTTAGCAAATGTGTTGATAACACTTATTGGACGGTAGTTATTTATATCAGACTTGTCTCCAGCTTTATGGACGGGTGTTATGATAGCAATTTTAAAACAACTTGGAACTATGCCTGTTTTAAAAATTAGATTAATTATATGAACTATTGGATTTATTAAATATATGTGAAAATCTTTAACGATTTTTGTAGTTATGCCATCACTTCCTGGAGCGCAGTTATTCTTTAGTGTGTTAATTTGTTTTATTATCTCATTTGAATTGGTAGGCTTTAGAAAAATTGATGATAAAGCAGTGAAGTCAATTCTAGAAAAACTAGAAGGAGCATTAATTTTTTTGTACATTTTAAAACCTATGTTAGTAAAGAAATCGTTACAGAAATTGGCCATCTTCTTATTATCATCAAACTTTCCATTGTTGTTTTTGATTTCTAAGTTTAATTTATTTTTTGTTGTATTTTCATTTGTTGCGTTTGAGATTATATGATATATTTTTTTAAGATCATTCTTACTATTTTCGATTTCAGTTTTATAATAATCATATTTTCGTTTTGTATAATTTTATACAAATTATTTCTATAATCAGTGAATGTTTTTTTTTTTTAGTTTCATCTTGATATAATAAAAGTTTTTTTTTCATTTTATCTTTTGTTTTAATGGAATTAATGATTCCATTAGTAATCCACGGTTTTAATTTTTTATGCTGTTTATTTTGAAATGTTTTTTTAATTTTAGATTTATTTATTATTTCAGCCATTATTTCTAAGAATTTTTGTGTAGCAGTTTCTATATTTTGAGCTTCAAAAACACTAAACCAAGATTGAATTGTATAATGATACAATGGATTGTCATAAAGTTCTGAGTAGCCAACAATTTGGCTTTCGGAAGAACATGTCGACTGAACTTGCCATTTTTAAAGCGCTTAATCTCATTACAGAGGCCCTGGATGAGGGGAAGACAGCAGCTGCCCTGTTATTTGATCTATCTAGAGCTTTAATAGTGGACTACGGGGGAAGTGTCTTGATCTTCTACGTTCATATCTTTCAGACGGTAAACAACTGGTTAGTCTTACAATGGGCAACAGTCAATATATTTAGCAGAGTACGGAAATCAGGATGGGAGTGCCCCAGGGCTCCATCTGGGGGCCTTTACTTTTTCTTTTATATGTGAATGGATTGAGCGGTAACCTGGGCACTAACTCTGTGTTCCAGTTCGCTGATGATACATCAGTCATTATGGTTGACAGAGCGCTAACTGGGCTGTCGCTCGGCCTGTCGGATGTTGCGGAAAGAATGGCAGCCTGGCGCACAAATAGTGGGTTATGCTTGAATGAGGGCAAGATGGCTCTCCTACAGTTTCAAAAGTCTGCTAATATGTGTGCCAGTATCTATGTCAAAATGAACGGAAGGTCAATCCCTTTAGTGCGAAGTGCAATTTTTTGGGTGTTGTACTGAATACAAGTCTCTCCTGGCAAAGCCATATAGGACAGTTGGGCCCTAAACTAAATTCGGCATGTTTCGCCATTCGAGTTCTGAGAGACCAGGTATCAACAGATATTCTGCGACTCTTCTATTTTTCATATGTGCAGTCTAGAATGTCCTATGGGATAGTATTCTGGGCTTCCTCAATCCAAGCTGATGGGATCTTCATAGCACAAAAACGTATAATAAGGTGTATATTGAGCAAGCATCCTAGAACCTCTTGTAAACCATTGTTTCAGTATCTTAGAATTTTAACAGCACCATCATTGTACTTTCTACACCTGGTTATGTTTGTAAAGAAACATGTACCAAAGGCCCTCACTTTAGAGCTATTAGGGCATTCAATTTGCTACCGCGTGAAATTAGGGGTATTGGTTCGGAGAGGGCTTTCAAGCGAGCAGTAACTGAATACCTTTTAAATAAGTGTTTATACACGTTCAGGTTTTGGACCGAATTTTAATATTTTAAATCATATTTATATAAATTTTATTTTGTAAAGGCCTCTTTTTAATTGTATATTTTTGTGTCTATAGAATGTTATTATTAAAAACGATACTTAAACCCCCTGACGATGCCGCATCATTTCATTTTTTGTATGATTGTATGGCTATAATGGAATTTTGTATTTTGTATTTGAATTTTGTATTAAATAATGTATACCTCAGAAGAAAGAGCGGATATGCTGGAATGCTATTTATCGAGCAATAAAAGTCCAGCTCTTGCTCTAAGAAGGTATATTACCAAATTCCCTCTAAGACGCCACCCAGACAGAAAAAAAGATTTTCGAAAAAGTTTATCGGTGTTTTAGAAAAAATCAAAGTGTCTTGCAAAAAAAGCAAAGGAGACATCATGTTTTGATTAGTGAAAATCAGCCTGCCATTTTGCTTCATTTTTATGAATCCTGAAACGTCCATCCGACAAGCTCTAGACTAGACTAGAATATTAGAAGAACAACTATCCAAACTTGTTTAATAATAAATAGATAGAAGATGGAGACTATAACAGAAGGTTAGAATTTTGCAATATTTTAATGGACAAACATTTTTATGACAATATCTTTCAAAATATTATTTGGACGGATGAATCTATATTCACTATTTCAACTGCGGTGTTTAATAGGAAAAATTTACATAATTGGAGTCACACAAAGAAGATAAAAGAGATAAACACACAGGGAAGAAAATCAGTGAAGATTTGGTGCGCGATTGGGCATTCAAGAATTCTGGGGGCCACTATTTTACGAAGTAAATTTAAATTCTGCAAGATATTACCAACTATTAAGCAATGATATTCGACAGCTCATTGAGAACCAAGTGTTACCAATAGAACTTTGATATTTAATATGATAACAAGATGGCGCTCCTTACCCTAGAAGTCATGACATAACCAATTACTTGACCAATTGTTACCAATATTGGATTGGGGAAAACGGCAACCTGGCGTTGCCAAGTGGCGGAGTCCAAACTTGACTCCTATGGACTATTTTTTATGGGGTACCCTGTAATAATTGTATATAAATAAAAATCAAGAGAAGTAAATGAATTGCGGCACAGAATCGAAGAAGGTGTGAATGTCCTTAATAAAAGTCAGTGTGTGCAGAAAGCAACTACATATATAGACACAGTTTACACAACGTGTATTGCTCAAAATGGCGGACATATTTAAAACTTTTTGTAGTAATAGTTAGTTAGTTAGTTCTTAGTTTAGTAAACACGATAATGTTTTATTAAAACAAAATTGGTTCTTGTTATCATTAAAGTTAAAAAAAATAAAAAATGATAATTAAAAAAGGAATCCACTTAGTTACTTACTACGTGCTGACAGGAAAGAAATAAGTCAGTTATGTAATTCTTGTCAGCTCGGAGCAATTTAATTAAAAAATCATCATTATAAATGTCCGGTATTGTCTTACCATATAGTGAGATTAAAAATCTTTCATCACTGTAAAAGATCTAAAAAAAATTTAATAATTGCTTCATTATTACATAGGATGAAATACTCAAATTTTAAACAATGTGTGCAAAAAAGTAAATGCTACATAAATAGGCTATTACCTGAAGATAACCACCGATAATTTCGAAACAATGACTTACAATCCCCTTTTGTTATATATCATTGAACTCGTCTTGAAGAGCTTTATTCAGACCTATGTTAATATACAGGGTGTTCCATTTACAAAAATTGAGAAATTTAAGATACATAAAATTTGACAACACTGGCAATTATTTATTTGTAATAAAAAATGAGCTACTACATGGCGAAAAGGGTAAAGCTGCTTATTCCTTAGCGCTGACAGAGTGTTCATAAGTGTTCAAGGAACTGAGAAAACAGAGTTTGCATATCAGTCTGTTTCTGACGTTAACAGGCAATAAGTCCGAAACGGTGAATCAGATCAGATTATATATTATATATTGTTGAATTTGTTGAAGAGCCCTATCCGAATCTGCAATAATATATAGGGTTTAAAATAAGGAAGTTGATACTTGTCCACGAAAATCCAAACACTCTGTATATATAAAAATCTAACATTTTAAAAGTTCATGTGAATCCAAAAAACTTTTGTATTTAACTTTTTTTGCTATCTATTACAGGTTTTCGAGGTAAGGTAGCGTCCCATATTATTAACGGGCCACCCTGTACATATGATCATATTAGTAGTGTAAATTCTGGTACTGTAAAATTTCTAGGAATTTAATAAAAGAAAGTGTAAATACTTGAGTAATACTTATATATTAATAATATTAATTATTATTATTATAGAGTTTAGGCAGGAGGCAGAAAAACTGATAAACTATCAATTGTCCACTCGTGGATTTTTTAGTCTTCACATTGTACACTTAGTTATCTGTTCCTCTGAATAACATTAATCCATTTTTTTTTAATGTAACGTTATGGAAGATCTGATATTCTGGAGTTTCATTAAATTGAATTTGAGAAATTGAATGCAGTAATTAAATTACATTGATGGTACATATACAGAAAAAAAAGGTTGCTGATGGTTTAATTCAGATTCTCATATTTACCCTCTGTTCTAAAATTTGTATGAAAATTGAATTGACCTTTCCAGTACTTTGATGTTGTACAGATTGTTTTTTTTTTCAATTTATGAACCTTTGGTTAATTTATATTATTTATATAACACTCCAAAAAAAAATTATAGATTGTTGAATGTACCATAGTCATTAGAATCAATTAGCTTTGTTATCAATCAAAGCAGACAGTGCCTAAGACATGTATTTGTCAGAAATTGTTGAAAATTCAGTCAGAGGAAGAAAACGAGATTTTTACTACTAATTAAATATACTGCACATTATTTTTATGTCATTTTTACTCTTACAACACTCTGTATATATAAAAATCTAACATTTTAAAAGTTCATGTGAATCCAAAAAACTTTTGTATTTAACTTTTTTTGCTATCTATTACAGGTTTCGAGGTAAGGTAGCGTCCCATATTATAAACGGGCCACCCTGTACATATGATCATATTAGTAATGTAAATTCTGGTAATGTAAAATTTCTAGGAATTTATTATAAGAAAGTGTAAATACTTGAGTAATACTTATATATTAATAATATTAATTATTACTATTATAGAGTTTAGGCAGGAGGCAGAAAAACCGATAAACTATCAATTGTCCTCTCGTGGATTTTGGATATATTTGGATAATTTTCTTTGTAATGTGTGAGCTCTAATCTTGTTTACAATTTTTACTACCAATTGCATGACGTTTAGTTTTAAAAAATTTCAACATAATGTTTGCTGATGAATTTCTGTCAGTTCTTTATCTCTTCCCTAAAGTTGCAAATCGAGTTCATTAATCTTGTACGTAATGTCCACAAGAAATCCAAAATCTTTAAGCCAAATTCAATTTTCCAGTTCCTGAATCGGTTCGCCGCGATGTTTGAAAAATTAAATTATGACAGATAGGGGTTCATTAAAACGTGTTTAAAACTAAACAGATAAAGATTTTTATATCATATCATATAGTAGCATTTGACTAAAGTGAAAGCAGTCAACTAAATCATTAATAAATAAGTTAAAGAGAAGTGGAGCAAGATGTGCTTCTTGTGGCACCCCAGATAATGCAATAAATGAATCAGAGAAGAAGATGTTATTGATTTTAACAATATATTGTCGATTATTCAAATAGGAGCTTATCAAATTCATAAAAGTTCCTCCCAGACCATACATTCGTAGTTTATATTTTACAATTGAATGATCTACCCTATCAAAAGCCTTGGAGCAGTCGGTGTACACCGAGTCTACAGAGCACCCTGCTTCCAAGACCTTAGACATAGCTGATTCATATATGAGTAGGTTTGTTGTTATAGATCTACCCCTTCACAAAACCATGTTGCTTTGTTGTAATAATATTTTTAAAGACATTGGTCAAATAATCATTAATTATGGATTAGAACAACTTTGGAATTTGGGAGATAATTGATATAGGCCTGTAATTTTGAACTTCATCTCTACCACCTTCATTCTTAAAAACTGGTACCACAAAACATTTTTTCCAAACAACAGGAAAAACTCCTTTTGGCAATGACATATTAAAAATTAACCATAATAGATGTGCAAGTGAAAATGAAAAATTCCTGAGGAATAGAGGAGGTATAGCATCAGGACTGGGACTCGCGATCGATGGGTTGGCGACCACTGCCTTAAGCTATGCCTACCGCGATTAACTTAAATATTTGATAATTGTGGGGTAGTCCGCTTTGGCGCTAAAAACCTTAATTTATTAGAGGCGAGTCGTCAGAAAAAATCCGAATAAATCTCAAAGTGGCAAATTGGGGCAGCTAATCACGATGGATTCATTTTCATTCACAAACACAACTTTGGAACAAATCAAACGACACCTTGGAGAAAACAACGTGAATGTGCTAGATATTGAAAAGCTTGAGATAATGTCCAAGGAAATAGCATTTAGAGTTACTGTTCAACATAGTGATGCAAATATTATCCAAAATCCAGAAGTTTGGCCGAAGTACACCACTATTAGGCCATATCACAAGAAGAGAAATTTTCAGAAATCAGCCCTGGATCTGGTGGGACTAAAAACATAGACTCTCTCGACTCGAGTTCCTTGCTCAACTTCCCTACAATTGGTCGTCCACTACACGATAAAAAATCGAAAACTGAAATAACATTTTCAGTTTTACATATTAATATTCAGTCTACTAAAAATAAAACTCATGAATTGGAAAATTATCTTTGTGATCAGAAGCATGATGTATTATGTTTTAGTGAACACTGGGTCGAGTTCTTTTAAATTGGGAGGATATATAAATGCTTCCAACTTTAGTAGAAATTATAGTAAATGTGGTGGCACAATGATTTGCATAAAACCTTCAATTTCCTTTTATAGAAAGATTCTGATATTTCCAGTTTAGCATTGAAAGTGTGTGTGAGGTCTCTGCAGTAGAACTAGTAGAGAACCGTCTTATTATTCTAGCTATTTATAGACCACGTAGTAGCCTTTTTGCCAATTTCTTGGATGTATGTACGAAGATTCTGGAAATTCTTTTTGCAAAATTACATCATCTAGCTATCTTTGGTGATTTTAATGTTTTGTTTCACACAGATGATCCCAAGTTTCGTGAACTTTACACTATAATGAACATTTATAATCTCAAACCACCTATAACTGAAGCCACAAGAGGAGCAAATTGCTTAGATAATGCTCTCATAAATTTTGATACATTTTTAAAATATACTTCATCAGTAAATGACCTCTGTATATCAGATCACAAAGCGATCATTCTAAATATGCCATTTTCTCATATAAAGTCTAAATTTAAGTATAAATCAATAACTCCTATGTCTCAGGAAGATTTTTTTCACCCTCTATAATCTTGTTGAAAATGTAGACTTTAGTTTCTTAAAGGAAAACTTAAATATAAACATAAAATGGCAAATGTTCCTGGATTTAATTACAAAAGCAATAAAAGTTGCCTTTCCCTAAAGTTATTAAAGTAGACCTTAATAGAAATTTCAAAGTGTCCTGGTTTAATGATAATCTAAAACAGTACCGTGAGACTTTATATCTTCTAAATGAAATATACAAATTAAGGCCCTCGGAGGAAAATAAAACTCAGTATTATGAATTCAGAAAATTCTATAGAACTAAAATCAGGGAAAGCAAAAAAGAAGCAAATAACCACTATATTAACTCTAGTAAAAATAAATCAAATTGTCCTCAAAAAAGAGACAAAATAACACATATCACTCTGAACGCAGATCAGTTAAATTACCTTTTTATCCAACAACCAAATCTTATATCTCAAAATTTATCATCAAATACAGAGCCCTTTTCTGTACAAAACTTGTAATAGTATATTTATGTTTTTCCTATTACTCCAAATAATGTCCGAGATGCAATCAGTTGCTTAAAAGATAGCAACAGTCGTGATATTTTTGATATGACTGTTTTAGTGGTTAAACATTTAAAAAATTTAATAATTTTACTATTAACCACCCTATTTAATGAATGTTTGTAAACTGAAACGTTTCCGGAGAGTCTGAAGCTATCCAAGGTAATTCCTATTCATAAAAGTGGCTCCCGTGAGAAATGTGATAATTTTAGGCCCATCAGTATTGTCTCAATTTTTAGCAAGGTATTTGAGATTATTCTATCAAAACAAATATACTCCTACATGGAATCTGCTAATCTTTTTGACCCTAGCTAGTATGGGTTTAGAAAAAACAAAAATATGGAAATGGCCATCATGTCACTGATGACACTGATTGCTGAGGAGTTTGATAAAGGGTTTCTTGCTGGAGTTACTTTTTGCGATTTGAGCAAGGCCTTCGACTGTGTGTCGCATGACATTCTGGTAGGGAAGCTTAGGTATTATGGTTTTTGCGACGATAGTGTCAGTCTAATTCAGAGCTATTTTTGCAATCGCAGACAGAAAGTCTATTTTAATGACAATTTTTCTAAAGAGACAAATGTGTTATCTGGGGTACCGCAGGTGATTTGGCAGGTTGCCTCCAAGGGGTTGGGACCGTGTTGTACGCGGATGATACCACAATAACTTGTCGGCAGTCTGACTTGGTTTCGCTCCAGGGTGTTATGGCTCGGGTACAGTCGAGGGCATTGGATTGGTTCTCGGCAAACAAGCTAAGTTTAAATCAACAAAAAACTATTAATTTTGTTTTCACTCAGAGAAGATTGGAGGAAAAGCAGGACCCTGTTAGGTTCCTTGGTGTGTGGCTGGATCAGAAATGTACATGGGAAGCTTACATTGATTTTTTTAACTGACAAACTTTCCAGAAATCTCTATATTTTAAGAACTCTTAAACCCATTGTAAACAGACATACTTCCTTAAATGCTTACTATTCACCTTTTCAAAGTGTAATGTCTTATGGAATACTTGTTTGGGGACATTCCCCACATGCTCAAAAGGTGTTCACAATCCAGAGAAAAGCAATCAGGATAATTCTGGGCCTTAATTATAGAGATGATGTTAGGCACCAATTTGTCAAACTTGGAATTTTCAGTTTCCCTTCTTACTATATTTATAAATGTCTGATCTGGATAAAGTCCAGTACTTCTGGCTTTTCATGTCATTCTGACATACACAATTATAACACCAGGAACTCTGCCTAAACGAGCAGATTTTCTTTTAATTACTTTGCTCCAAAATTCTTCAACCACCTATTAGAGCTCTGCCTACAAAAACTTTTAATAAAGAAATAAAAGACTTTTTAATTGAGCATTCTTTTTATGACATAAATGAATACTTATATTTTAATTTAATGCATGTATAACATCTGCTTCTGAATTTTTAATAATGTATAAGTTCATTTATATTTTAATGTATAACTTTAATTTTATTATTGTTGTGTAATTGTACTTTTTCATGTAATTTTTATTTTACTCTATTTTTAATGTTCTTTGTCCATGTACTATTTCAATTTGTTATTACTCTGATTTACATTGTACATTTTTGACTTGTGTAAAATCATTGCCTTGATTAATCTGACACAAATAAACACTCTACTCTACTCTACTCTACAGCGAGGTATAGTTTATGCCTCAGAGGCAAAAGTTGCTTGGACACTTTTGGCCATTTTTCTAAAAATCAAAAAGTATTTATTTTTTGCTATATTTTCAAAGACAAGATTGTGTACTCAACCCTGTGGTTAAGATACGTGTTTTAAATATCTTGTTAATGTGATATTTTTCTATGATGATCTCTATACCTAAATATAAGTACGGTCAGATTTTTAAATTTTAGTCGAATCAATTTTTTCATCAATTTTTGCTATACAAAATTTATACGAAAATTATCACGTCTCCCTCACTGGAGTACATTTGAAACGATTGGCTAAGTTGTTTTTCTATAATACCAATATGATTACAAAACAAATATATAACAGAAAAATTCAAATTTGCATTTTAAGAAAATGCCCAATGTTCAAATCATAAAATGGGGTCGATCCACTGTGCGTCGGGGAGTAATCGATGTACAAACATTACATAGGTTCAAACTGATAATCTCTTCAATTTTTGAAATCGGTGAAAAATTATTTTCGAAGTTCGGTTAATAACGTTTTATTCATATTGAATGATGTTTTGAAAATGTAAGTAAAATACTAGATTTTGAGATTGCACATTTTCATGGTCACCCTGTATACATAAAATTATATAATGGGATAGAAAAACGGGACATTTTAGCAAATGGGGCTGTATTTATATTACACACCTCAATGCTTTAGTTTGAAAAGGGTATTAAAAAATGTAAATTGAATTATAAAACTCGCTGCCTTTGTCGCCCTTATACGTGAATTTTTTTATATTATTATTACAAAAAAACTGGTAAATATATAGAACCACCAGAGAAACGTTGTTTACAATTTAGCGTTTGACTGATCAAAATCGGCCAAGCTGTTTAGACAATATGCGCGAACAAACATAAAAAAAATACATACAGGTCGAATTGAGAACCTCCTCCTTTTTTGAAGTCGGTTAATAAAAGAAAATTTTAATTTTTCTGTTTTTTTACAAGTCTCTTTGGACGTAGGTACTCGAAGTTTCGTAAATTCTCCCATGGTGTATTGATAAACCATTAATGGTGCAAGTTATTTAACTAACTTTTTATCTCTTACTGTTTCCGGGTTCCAGTGCTCGGACCTCGAATGTGTAACATCCTGTATCTAATTCCTAAAATAATTTAACTTAATATTGTAATTTTAATTCTATTTCAAAATAGCTCAATTAATATGCGAAAATAAGGGTCAGAGAGGGTCTAGTATATTATTGATTTTCATAGCGACCTTATAATAATGGTGCTCTAGAAAAATGCCTGGCCCACTTACGTATATATGTAAATACTCAATTATGTAGCTGAATCAGAGAATAATGACCTTGTTTTGTGGCAATACCGTCAATACAAAATTATGAGTTATATTTTCAAATAGGTTTCATAATTTTGAAGTTTTTCAGAGCAATTCAAATATTACTTAATTGGGTACGTATGAATCATTTTATTACATCCATATTGTATATAATACAGGATGATTGGGGTATAAATACCGAAAATTTATGGGCCACTTGAATTGGATTAGGAATTAAGGAATTTTTATATACACTTATGCCTGAGAAAGATTTTTTTCACTTACATATTTTAAATATTATTAAAGCTCTCTCTTTAGGCATTTGTGTCGTTTATTTATATGTATATTTCCATTTCAGGGGAAATATTCACGTGTGTTTGCTGTTAAATTTTAGGCTTTTATCATTACTCTCAAATGTATCAAAAAGAAAATGGTAAATTGGCTCTACCCGGAAATTCCAGCGTTATGAAGTACGTATCGAACTAAACTGGGTCATGTTTTACCTTCCTTGATAAAAGGAAGCATTCATAACGAGGGAAGTCTCGGGTAAAGCCAATTTACCGATTTTTTTATTGCGTTTTCACAAACATTTTACTAGGCCGTCGTATTTGTTCCCTATATTCGATTCGTATTAATATTTCACCAGTTTCTTCCTGTCACACTTGATTTTAGTATAGTTGAATAGTAAGTAGTTTTTAAACACTGATTTAAAAAACATCGGTATACCTTTACCCAGACTTCCCACGTTATGGATCTTTCCTTTTGTTAGGAATAGTGAAGTGTGACCTAATTTAATTGGGTACATAATCATTTAGTAACACTATATACTTTGTCTTTAACAAACTTCAAAAAAGGAGGAGGGTTCTCAATTCGACCTGTATGTATTCTTTTTATGTTTGTTCGCGTAAATTGTCTAAACGGCTGGGCCGATTTTGATGACTCAAACGCCAAATTTTAGAGGCCGTTTCTCTGGTGGGCCCATATACCTTGATTTGAAATCCATTCACCCGTTTTTTTTGTAAGATATAAAAAAAAATCGGTTAATTCCTTTACGCGGCTTGGGACTTCCCTCGTTATGAATAATTATTTCTTTTATTAGGAAGAGTGAAGTGTGACCCAATTTAGTACAGTACACAGTCGCAGTATATATGTGTTCAGTGGCGGCTCGTGGATTTAAGAACGGGTGAACGGGTGAAGCGCAGCGTAACTAGGTGCACAGCCCCGCAGGTTTAAATTGCGCCGAAGACGAAAATTTTTCGGGGTGCGACGCCCAAAGTGGCTATTTTTTTACCTTTTTATGATGTTAATTATGCATAGCTTTGGAGCGTTTTTTAATACTTGGGGAAAATAATATGAATTTATAAGATTTTAAATATATTTTTTTGTTCTTAGAAAACAGTTATATACACGATACACGACACGATGCAAAACTGCTTTCGCCTCCGATGATCCGAACGCACCAATTTACATTAATTCTATATCAGCCGTAAACAAGTGTGGGGGGGTGTCTGAGGTGGAGTTTGTTAACTGCTGATTGTGATTCCTCAACGAGTCGTTCTTATGAAAAGGTGTTCAGCGCGCTACGTTTTTATCTAATTATTATTTTTTGAGTATATAACGCACTAGTTTTGAAAGAAAATGAAGGTATAATTAAGTAAATAATGTGAATTTATATAAAACATACTACATTTTTATAATAGAAATGTAGATTATAAAATGCCTAACATTTTAAAAATATTTTTATTTTTAAGTAAATTGGTTGGAAAATGTAGGTGAAGCGGCACTTCACCCGCGTCTCCTGGCGAGCCGCCACTGTATGTGTTACATTTATTGTCTCTTCATCTCTCATTTTATTTGGCAGGAATTTTATTGCGCCATCTTGAATTCGAACCACAATTTTTAGTAGTAGTAGTAGTAGTTTTTTTTCCAATGATTTTTTGAATGATTTATTAGGCCGCCATTCTGTTGCCATATTGCATTTTTACCAGAATATTGCGGTCTATCCCCACATAGTCCTTGGTTTTTGACCAAAATTTAAAGTCAATTGGATAGGCAGTTTTTGGGCTATGATACGTACAGACTAACGGAAATGCAGAAACAACAACATTTTTGTTTCTGTCTGAAAAGTGTCGCTGTAAAACAAATTTAAGAGCAGTATTTGGTTCTCGCAACTTCTGGTAACTTATTTTTTTGGAAAACCCGATTAAATAAGTATAAAAAAATTTAAACTTCCATGGAAATGTGGTTGGATCAAGAGTACAAGTTGAAAAGTCAACAATATTCAGGGTATTTTATTTAAAAATCTAAATTTATTTTAATTTTCGGTTAATGTTTTATTAACTAAATTAGATACTATATGGAGCTATGTTAATGTTCTACTTGCTTTAGGACCTGACTTGATTTACCATTCGTGAAAAAATTATATATATTAGTGATATGAATAAACATTTTTATCTCCCGTTAAACATACTAACTTTTTCACTAATTGGATCTACATAAATTATCGATTTGTATAAGAATAAAAAAAGGAAAGGCGTCTTTTCACCCCTGACCGCCATCAAAGTAACTTTGTAAGAATACAACAAAAACTTGGGCTTTTATTAGAATTCTAATTTAAAATACAATTTCTGTAAGAAACAAAAAGATATGGTTTAGAAATCAAAATTTAATTTTTAGGAATATAAATAGCAAAATACTGGTACATACGTAGTGCTGCCGAATGCCGTTAGGTCCAAGACTTCAAATTAATTTTTTATTCATATTTTTTGATGTTTGTATTCCCTTTTTTTTGGGATCCGAGATATATTACCATTTTTTTGGAAAATACACTGAAACTTACGTGTGAGGAAATTTCGACAAATATTTAATAGTGGGAATCCCAATAAAACAGCAAATGTTCAGGTCAATGTTGATGTCGATGATGATGATACATCACTGTCGAATTTACTTAAAACAAACGTGATTTTTATTTTAGATTACTTTTAAATAACTCAAAACGGCAAGATAATTTAATTGGTGGAAGAACATAAGGAAACCTTTCCATATCTATCAAAAGAGGCGAAAAATTATTTACCTTACCTAGTGTCCGAGACCTTACAACACTACTTTTTGTATTGTAAATTTATACAGGTTGATAGTAGGATGTAGAGGTTCGATATGAACGGATTTTTTCAAAACTCACATTTCAACAGGGTGAAACCGCTGTTTAAATATTACATTTTTTATTTTAAAAACGTTTTTTTTTCAAAAAGACGCTTAAATTCTTGTATTTTATTTGATTATTCTACATATTTTAAAATTTCTTAAATATTTATACAGGGTTTTTAAAAAACGCTTAAACTGCTGTATTTTATTTGATTATTTTACATATTTTAAAATTTCTTAAAATGTATACAGGGTGTTTCAAAAAATCATATCCCTGATGAATCACGATTCTGCTCAAACCGCTTGACGTAAAAAGCTGAATTTTGGCATGCGGGTTGATTGTAGGACGTGGAGGTTCGATAAAAAGGAATTTTTTTCAAAAATTAAATTTCGAGGGGATGAAACCGCCCCTTAAATATTACGATATTTTTTATTTAAAAAGCCGGTTAGTTTTTCAAGAAACAAACGCTTGTATAGTATATATATATATATAGTAGGTATATTTTATTTTTTTTACATATTTTTTTAAAATTTATACATTTTCCAAAAAATAGGAAATGATTTATAAACAAATATCTCCCAAGCCCCTGTTGAAAGAAAGTGCAACAAAAACGTGGTTTATAAAGAGGTATTTAAATAAGGCTATTTAAGTATCTCTTTATATCCCTTTCGTTTTAAGACATGATTTTATAATACGAGCCCTAGGTTAGAAAACGAACTGCAGGCGAGAAGTTGGTAACAATGCATGCCAAAAGTGGCAATTACATGCTCACTATTTATTGTTTTTCAATTTTAAGACGATACCCGTTTCAAAGTCGAGGTGGCCATAATTTGGCATTGCCAACTTTTTAGAGAAAAAAATAGTAGTGTCGAAAAGAGGGCCAGTACGACACTACTTTGCGTATCGAAAAGGCGTTTTTATGACTGCAAAATAAAAAAAACACAAACAATGGTGAAAAGTTAATTTTTCACCATAATCGGCTTATTATTAATTACATTTTATACACATTTTCAAGTCCGGCCGGATATTTGTCAAAATCCGGCCTAACCTATGATCTGAATATTAGGTCGGATATCAAATCCATATCTAGTTCCGTGGAATCGCCCCTCAACAGGATTACTACTATTCTATTTTAAATTTATTTGTATTCTATCCGGTATAGTAGGTACTAGTAATGGGACTTTCCCGGGAGAGTAATTTTGTAGAATGTTTCCGAGAACGTTCTCAAAAATGGGAAAGTAGTGGGAAAAGCAGGGCCATAACATAGAAGAAGGTTAAAAAATGACTTAAATGACTAATCTTAAAAAACGAAAAGCATATTTGGTTTTTTTTTTACCATTTTATATTTTGTATTTTTAAATTTTTTTATCCCTTTGTATATATTTATATTGTTATGAGTATCTAAAGTTTGTTAACATTATAGCCTTTAAAAAGATAAAATTATGATTCCTACTATTACATTACTGCCTCGCTATAATTCGATTTTACTTATTTATTAGAAAACCAATTTCAAAGAAACAAGAATCACAAAATAGAGAAAATATATCAACATGCATTTTCTAAATAAAAGACCCTATATTTTTTCAAATTAAATACTCAATTCTTTTACTACCCTCGTAAGAGGAAAGTATTATCATTGTGAAAAAATCACCCTTCCAGATTTTTGTAGATCTTTGCGTTTGGGTCTCTTATTTACGTCGGCTGTCTGAACTTGGCATAGCTCAATCCGATTTATTTGAGATTTGGCTCAAAAATCAAGGGTCATATGGGGTTGACGTTGACACAGAAACATATTGGTATAAATCCAAAATGGCGGCCAAAAAAAATGTAAAAAAATCCACTTATCCAATTGTGCTCAAATTTTATTGTGAATCCTGTATGTAAAAACAAAATGGCGACCCAATAAATCGTTTAAAAATTCGGTAAAATTCCATTTACTCGAATAAAACTTTATGGAGGAAAATAATAAACGGCATAATTTGTTTTTTTAACGCCAATAAAAATAAAAAATAATACTACTTACCCGATTGACTTCAAATTTTGGTCAAACTAGTATGGCGAAATAAGATGGCGGCTTAGTGAAAAGTTAAAATATTATTACTAAAAAACTAATTATCCAGTTTACCTCGAATTTTGAACAAAAATCAAGTGTTAAATAGGATTGAATTGATAACATTTTGGTATGGATCCTATATAGCAAAACAGAATGACGGCCTAATAAAATATTTAAAAAATCAGCCGGAAAAATCTACTGATTACATTCATTTTCTATATTAATTTTCAATTTTGTGAAAGTACCAACTATGACATAGAGATAAACTCGTAAAGTTGTGGTACGAATTCAAGATGAAACAAAATGGCGGTCAAATAAAATGTAAAAAAAATCAACAACATAAAATCTTCTTATTAAACATGACGGATCAAAATGGCGATTTTTCAGTGTAAAAACTACTTAAGTATTTAAATATTTTCTAAATTTTACCAAAAAATCAAGTGTTGCAAAAACTAAGGTTTTGTACTTAATTTGTTTTTGGTGTATTTAAAAACATATTTTATACAAAATATAATATATGAAATATGTAAAAGATTGATTATACATATATATGAAAATGCATTATTTCAGACTAAAAGTAATTAATATGTTACACATTTTAAAGCGTTTGCCATCTTTGATAGCAGCATAACAGATAATTCAGCTGATAATAAATAAACCCAGAGCGCGTCAAGAAGTCAGTCTGTTGGGGGATGCTACGTTGCCAAATTTATTTGTAGCATAATCCATATAAAGTATGTAAGAAAAATTGAATTTTTTTTCGTTGTTTTTTTTAATTCTATATCAATTTTTTTCGTAATTTGCCATACCAGTTAATATCACAATGGAGGTAGCCAATGTTTTAAATTTAATGATAATTTATTGGCAGCGATATTAAGCTGGTAAGAATAGATATTATTCATTGATCTGTGTCAAAGGTCGAGAAGAAGATCTCACTCGTGTTATTTTTTAAGTTTAGTTAGGCTAGGCTATATATGCATTGTCTGAAATTCATTAGTCGCGGGACATTTTAAACTCCATCCATTAACGGAAGTTTGGCAGCATTGGAAGAAAGCCCTTCTTAAAACTGCCATAATAATGAGTTTTCCCATCGCAATGTAGTGAAAATGTCGAATTCCTTTTTGTTCATTCTAATAGAAAAAGTGGCTCATCCATTTATTTTTTTCTCTTAAAATAGTTGAAAAATTATGAAATTAGGTGCGCCTAATTCTTTGCAACACATTTTCTTTATTCAAAAGCATTGGTTTTCTAGTTTAAAAATAATTTAAATTTCATAAACACATATACATGTCTAATTTGACAGTTATAGGCTTAAAATGACTTAAACAACAAACTGACAGTGACGTAAGCAAAACATAATTGGTTAACTAAGATTTTTAATTGCCCTGGCGACTAGATCTTTTAAACTTTTTTTTTTATTGAACAAGGGAGATAATATTCATTTTGTAACCCAAACGGGAAGTTTAACACCCACCAGGTTGCATAAACGATTCGTTTCATAAAAATCATATTTGAAATTAATAAAACTTATTTTAAACATGATATTTTATTATTCTTGGAAAATTAAAGAAACGCCTCGAATAAAAAAGTTGTTAGTTATATCTTTATGAAATACTGAAGATAAATGGCAGCAAGTCAAAATATTGCATTGGGCATTACTAAGGGGGACGCCTTCCATCAATATCTTGAGCAGTTGGGTAAGTTATGGTTGAGTTTCTCCGAGTCGTCTTAAAAAAATCTACTAAAATCTCTATCAATATAACAGAAAATTAATACCCGAATTAGAAAAATTAATCACCCGTATATACGACTATAAAAAGTGTTGGTTAAACCAAAAAAAAAATTAAAACTCCTTGTTTTTTGTAGTTTCTGATGTATGGGGATGAGCATCTTATAATGCACACGCTGTATATAGTTTAATATCGGGTTTTTAACTAGCTCATTGAATAATTAGGTATATTTTTATTGCATTGCCTGTATAAGCTTAAAACATTTGCTTTGTTTTTGTTAATGTTTATTTTTGGCCAGCATAAAGTTAGGTCCGTAAATCATAAGGAACGGAACCGAACATTAAGATAATAAAGCATAATAAAGGGTCTTAATTAATCAATCAACCTCAAATCAGTCTCGTTAATCCTATTAAAATGTGAATGAAACTGAAGTGTAGGTAATTGTATTAAATTGAGCTAGTTCTGTTAAATTAAGCTGAGAAAGGGACCATAGACACAGGCGAATATTGAAATATATAACGGTTATATGGCAGAATTGTTTGATACTCATCAATATTAAGGTGTTTAGGCAATAATCAGGCAAGTATTTTTTTAAGTCAGCTATAATTGAAATAAAAAAAACTGAATATGTAGAAGTTACTTTTAGTGATAGTATTTACAATCAAAACTCAAAAAAAGACATCTTCACAAAAAATGGCTTTTGGCAATGCCCCAAATTCTGTATACAAAAACTCCTTATATATTTTTTAAACCAATTAGTGTGACGTATTTAAGCCGTTTTTTTCGAATTATTTAGAAGCTAGTAAGCCGAAGCCCGGCGATATAAAAAAATTGTTATCCCCTGTCCACCCACTCTTACTTTCTACCCCTCGCGTCGAGTCGTCTTGCAGGGGCCTTAATTCCTGACTCTTAAAGATTAAAAATTCGAAGTCACATGCGGTTTACCAGGCGAATACAAATTCCAAAAGGTGTTTATCACTGCTTAAACTACTTCAATCCTAAGAAAGCAGTCACAGTGGAGATCGTCTTCAATCCTGACCGATCTCGTACATCCAAGCGCTGTCCAAGGTCCGACTAACTTAACCGATCTTGCGCACTGTCAACTAAAAAAGCATACTTTAAAAAAGGTAGGTACACGGTACAGAGTGCCATGTCAATTTTGAGCAGTTTATATCTGCTGATGATGCTAACTTGGTTAGCGAAACGCGCGTCCAGAACGTAACAAGTTGTGGTGTAGTGTGGTTAGAACTCTTGTATTTTGATTCAAACTTTAAAGCCAAAGTATAAATTATAAATAAAATAGCAGTTACAAACAAGGTCACTTCCATTTGTTACATTATAATTCATATTCCTCCTTATGATATTTTAAATGCTTTTATGTCAGAGATGTGCAATTAGCATTGCCAAATAGACCGAACGTCTCCAGTTGTTATAACAACCCTCGAGCATCAACTAGAATTTAACCATTTTTCAAATTCGAACCGGCGCAGGCGGTGACGCTTGGTCGTGCTCGATCGCGCATTATGGCTAGTCGAATCAGGAAGAAGACAGTATTTGGCAACATTTTGACAATTAAATGTTACGGACAAACTCAACATATAAAAAATATAATAAAGAAATGTAGGGAGTAGTCTATAGCCTTAAAAATCACTGAGAAATGTGTAAAAATGAGTTAAGTGAGTTAGGTGATGAAGAAACTCCTCAAGGTTACCAGTCAGTAAACAAAAAGCAATAACTATAACGTCGGCGGATATTTAGGACCAAGCTAGTCAAAGCAGCAGAAGTTTAACCTACTCATCCTCCTTTCTTGTAAGAACATGTCAAGGTAAGAAGAAAGAACCGACAAGCAACTAGCAATAGCAATTTTCGTCACAAGTTGCAGAGGTTCTTAAGGCTATTGAGATGTTAAGACCAGGCTACCAACCTTCAAGATTTCAGTTTTTGTCAACTCTGAAATATTTGAAGAAAAGAAATCAAAATCTTTTAAGAAATTATCTGGTTAGTCCCTTTGTATATCTATGGATGTTTGGTCCAATATTCACAATGAGTCTATAATGTGTGTAGCTTTGACAACGGAAAATGGAAGTAGTGTTCTTCTAGAAAGTGTTGATACTTGGGTTAATAAAAAAGTGTAAAGATGAATATAATGCTACAGTTACCAGTTTTGTTATAGACAACGCAGCAAATTTGCACATATGAATATGAAATTATTGAATTTGCTTTCCAAGGATTTTGAGGTAAAACAGGTGAGAAGGATCATGTAGTGCAAATTGTAAAACTTTTTCGAAATATCCGTTTGCCAAATGCTTGGTACAAACAAAAAAGATACAATTTCTTACTGCTTGGAAATTTATATCAGTGATTGGCCAAAACTGTTGCACATTTGTGAAAAACACAGATGACATTGATTCAGTGATTTTTCAAAAAGTATCGAATATGCATACCAAACTAAGTCACTGGATATGGTTCAGCAAAAAGGTGCCTCTTTATCTAATGCAGTTGAGACATAGAAAAAACTTATGGCTTTTGATAATGTCGAAAATGAGGACAGAAATTTACTGATAAACATTTCTCAAACACATGATTATTAGGAATAATGAATTGTGACCCAATTTAGTTCAGTAGATAGTCATTTAGTAGTATTTATTTCTACCAATATTTTACCAGTTCCTACCTATGCCACATTTGATTTTTGGGCATAATTCAAAATAAATTCAAGTAGTTTTTACATTGACACAAAGCGTTATTTTGTTGCATCATGTTGAATTCATACCAGTTTATCCCTATATCAAATTTAATTTTTCTGCAATATTCAAAGTCAATTGAATAACAAGAATCTTTTACGTTGATTTTTGAAAAAAATTATTTTGTTCCGCTATCTTAAATTCGTACGACAACTTTACCAGTTTATCTCTATATCATACTGCTTGCACAAAATTTGAAATCAATCTAAGTAGTTTTTTCAGACTGATTTTTTAAATATTTTATTAGGCCGCCATGTTGTCTATATTCACACCAAAATTTAACCAGTTCATTCGTAAGTAACACCACAGTATATATATCTAACGTATATATATCGATATATATATATATATATATATATATATATATATATATATATATATATATATATATATACTGTGGTAACACTTAATTTTCGTGCAAAATTTGAGGTAAATTGGATAATTAGTTTTTTTATTAATATTTTTTAACGATTCGCTAGGCCGCCATCTTGTTCTGGTATATTGAATTTTTACCAAAATATTACTAGGTCATTCCCATATGTCCCTTAATTTTGACTAAAATTTGAAGTCAATCTGATAAGTAGTTTTTTAGCTGTTCTGCGAACTGACAGACAACCGAAAGATGAGCCGACGGAATTGATAAAACATATTTTTTGGGATCTAGGGACACTAAAACATGAAGATATGTAAAACCTGAGAGGGTGTTTTTTTTTTCACGATTACAGACCTTTTGTTTGGCCGTCTTGAATTAGTACCACAATTTTGCTAGTTCATCTCTATACCACAATTAATTATGACACACAATTTGAAATCAGTCGATTCAGTAGTTTCTTCAGGCTGAATTTTTAAATATTTAGCCTCTTTGAATAAGTCATTTCAAAGGAAACAAATATTTCCCCTGAATTATACAAATTTAAATGTCAACAAGAAATTGTTTTGAATTGAAAAATATTGTATATTATTTTCTTTTTAAAATATTCATATTTCCATAAAAAAACAAATAGAAGACTAGTTTATTAGCAACTTTTTTTCGGTTGTAGATATAATAAAAAATATTTGCCACTTTTTTCAGCAGATAAACTAGCCACAGAAACCGATACTAATATCCGGTACAGAAATCTGTAGGAAGTTTCCAGTATTAACTTCCTCATTTATTGTGACTTACTGCACTAATTATTTAATTTAAAAATGTATAACACTGATAAGTGCACCTACATAATTTTTTGCTCTATTTAGGTCAAAAATTTTCATTCAATCGCGTTATCTGTTTAGTAAGTAAACAGCCAAATTTTCCGAGAATGTGAAAGAGTAGATAAAAATCTTAATACTTAGTGAACTGTCTAAAATTAGAGTAAGTTATGAGCTACCTACTGGTTTTTAGTTAGTCATTTATTTAATTTGGTTAAATACCGGGGAGATCATTTCTTAGCACAGAATTATGGACCGGGGTTGCATATGTAACGAATAATGAATTTTTTCAAAAACCGAAATTAGAAAATCTGTTCTGTAGTTAAATAAAAAAATTCTATAATTATTAATTCTTATTTATTTCTTAAAACCACTCGAAGTTAAAAAAAATATATAATTATTTTCTGATATAAATATCGTTAATAAGTTGTTATTGGAAAACATGTTTTTGTTTTTTAAATGAACACATAATTTTCTGCGTTTATTTAGATATTTCTGAGAAATAGTTTACGTTGATAGCTACAGGCCGTTTTTTATTTGATTATATTTAAAAGCTTGTCCTCCTCCCAAAATATGTACTGCTCTGCTAAAAGGCTCAGTCAGTTGTGTGGAGCTCAGCTAACACAGGGTTGTGAGTGGAGGAAAGCTGGACTTTTTTATGTTTGGACAGACGAAGGCTGCCGTCAATGTGTACCGAAACGTGTATTTGTATTTCGCGCTACATTGTTTTATGGTGCAGTATCTAACTAAAGATGGATTTGACGTCGTTCTTTAAAATAATTAGGTTAGTGGAACAAATCTTGTATATATGGGGGCCCTCTATGACAATATCAAAAGTAAACCTCGAGACTCGCATGCGAATCGATTTAAAAGACATGGTACAAATTGAACGTAATAATGTCGGTTCCGTGAAACTACCTTTGTTATTTTAGTATATTGTTGTCGGAAATAAGGAACTACAGGGTGGACCAGACACTGACGGCCAATAACAATATACTAAAATATTAAAGAAAGTCTCCTCGGAAGTTTCATAGAACCCAAATTACGTTTAATCATTTTTGCCATGTCCTTTATAAAAATTCACTTTCGGGGAATATCCCGAAAAATATTGCAGATAGAGGAAAAAAGTTACACGCAAAATTGAAGATCAAGGATTGTTGACAGTTTTAGGCGAAAATCTGGATAAAAAATACCATTTTGAGGTTTAAAAAAATGGAAACTTTTTATAAATTATCAACCGAAATAACTTGTATTCGTTGAGATTTTATGGTATTATGTTGGCAAAAATTTTGCGAGCGAAACTCCAGCATTCAAATTTTTATTAATATCACGGGATATCTACTATTTATTGATACGATTAAAAAAATATACCTCTCTTCAAGTTCCTTTGAATCTATAGGCGTGGCAGACTCATCAAGCTAAAAAAATTCTCATAAAGGTCCCACAATTATATTTTTGCCAATATACCGAAGAATTTGACTGCAATCATTTTTGATTAAAAATTATGTTTCCTTTAAGATGTGCAGTTTTTGCAAAAAGTACTTAAAGAACAAAAATCTGACGAACCATTACAATTAGTAAGGCAATGAATTACCAGCCAAAAATTAATAGCAGTTAATTTTCTCGGTCAAAGTTTTGTCAGGATAGGAAGAATAAAAGCTTGCTGAAGAAATCGGTAAATAGGCCTGTCCCCACAACTTTCATTTGTACATAATAATTTCACTATGTACATAAAACACAGGGTATTATGCATATAATTATTTGGTAACAACTTTATATAAATCCTATAAACTAATTTATTTAATTTTTTTAGGTTTTAATATATTTATTATTATTATTAGTATTTATTTTTCATAACCTTATTTAGTATATAAGAAATAAATTATGTCCTTTAATGTTTTTAAAATTTTATTCCGGTAAATGGAGATTTTATTAGGCCGCCATTTTATTTTGCCATACTGGATTCGCCCTAAAATTTTACCAGTCATTCCCCCTTTCACACTTGGTTTTTATAGTCAATTGGATAAATAGTTTTTTGCCAACTAGCCTTTTTCCTTAGATGCCGAGATGAAGACGTAGTACCATAATCTCTATCAATGAAACACCACATTACGTCAAGAAGTGCAAGGAACATTACAAACGACCCAGTATGGTGTTAGTCAGGATAAAATCTACTTGTTGTGATTTGGATATATAAACGCTCGTAAGTTTATAAATATTCACTTAAAATTAGCTTCCAATCACCAATGCACAAGCAGAAAGGATTACATCAAGCAGTTACCATTAACCAGCAGAAAATTTCGAAGGACTTCTGGACAACCAAATACCAGTAAAACCACCACAAAAAACTGTAATAAACCTGTTTTCCAAAGCTTTCACTGAAGCAGAACAATTTGTACTATCCAAAGGCCAAAATTTTGTCATAACACCAAGGGACATACCTGTGGGAGACAGTATCATCTGTCGAAGCCACAATTGGAAGACTTCCAGGAGAACAATGAGGTAATGAGGTATGAAACAGCAAAGATCATTAAATATTTTAAGACGCCTAAGTCGAATTTATGAAAACGGCGATAAAAAGATTAAACAACAGTACAGATATTTTGGTCCTTCCAACAGACAAGGGGAATGCCACTGTCGTCAAACAGAATACGTAGAGAAAATACAACTTCTTTTGGGCGACAGCACCTACTGACTAATTCAAGCAGACCCGACCAACAAAATCGAGAGACGGATAACTAACCTTATAAACGCATCTAACCCGCCAGCAGAGGAGATGAAGACGTTAAGGCCAAGCAGCTCAAAGATCCCACGGCTCCACGGACTATCTAAAATACACAAGGTTAATGTACCACTAATAATAATATAAAGTAAATATTTTTCAATTATTCTTAATAATTTTACAGGAAAAACACATTCATATATTAGAAGCAGAAAAATTAAAAGCAATCCAATTAGATCCCAAAGATACCTTAGTGAGTTTCAATGTAAAATCGCTACATATGAATGCGCCTATTAATGATTCAATTTCCAAAATATCAAATTTATACATCCATAATTATATTGACATCAACTTATAAACCTCAGGGATCTTCGCTGTCACCCGTGATAGCAAATATCTTCACGGAGGCTTTTGACGGGGAAGCCTTTGAGTCGTCTCCATTAACGCCAAAATCGTGGTTCGGATATGTAGACGAAACTTTTGTAATATGGCCGCATAGTCCAGAAAACCTCCCCGTATTTCTTGATCATCTTGTACAAAGGAAATGGGATGGTTCCTTAGGACTGTCTGTATATAGAACAGCTTCCTAAAAGCAAATTCTCATTATCATCCGGCACAAAGCAATCAGTTATTAATTCTTTGGCTTAGAGAACCCTCGCGATTTGTGACCAAAATTCTTTACAATCGGAAACAGAGAAATGACTCAAGCTTTTTGAGGGAATGGTTATTACACTGAGAATATTAGACGATCAATTAGAAAATATAACAGTCCTACTCCACAAAATTTATCTAATAAGGAGTTATTGATAGGAAGTGTAGTTATTCCATTTATACACGGAACCAAAGATAAAATCGTAAGGTTAATTCGCCGGCAATATACGTACACACAAGAAAATTGGGCAATGTGTGCGATCGCTAAAGGACATTCCAGACGAAGGAGGATATGCAATTCCTCGTTCATGTGTCGACGTCTATATTGGAGAAACTGGACGATCCATATCAACTAAGCTTAAGAAACATGAACGTTGTATTAGAAATAAATTGTACAGGGTGGGCCAAATTGGACACTTTTAAAGGGAAACTCCCTTTTCTAGAGGAGATAGGCAAAAAGTAATGTCGGTGTCTGGGGCTCAATTTTGACAAAAAACATAGTGGTGGAAACCGCACATCGATATCTCTTACCGTTTCAGAGTTACAGGGTGTTTTTCGAAAATGTGCATTTTTAACAAGTAGCTGTAATTTTTTTCCTATTGATTTTTTTTTGTTTCTGTAAAAACATTTTCAAAGCAACTTTTTACGTAGAATTTAATGGTTTTAGAATAATTTAAAAAAAATTAATAGTTTAATAGGTATAAGCAAAAAAAAAATTTTTTTATATGGTACACCCTGTATATTATTGAATAATTGAAAAGAGCTTAAAATTACCTTTCCGAAAACATAGCACACTTGATATTTTGCTCAAGTTCTCTTTGAAATAGAGAGTTTTTTATAGTTTACTCATTTTAAACCAAGTAGGCTTTGGACGCACGCGGCCTTAAATAAGAAACAATTGCGTAAGTAGTTGTCAAATTGTTATTTTAGCCATTTTGGCTGTATCGACGATCGACGCTTTGTTTTAGTTTAGGCCGGTTTAGGCTTTTAATTAAATTTAAAATGGAATTTGACAATTATGAAAAATGGGATATGATAGTGTGTTTTATAGAAGCCGGACAGAATGCACAGGTAGCAAGTAATTTGTACCACGAACGATATCCAGAGAGAAGGCAACCTTTTAAAGACATCTTCGGAAGATTGCGTTACAATTTAATTAATAGTGGCCAGTTTAAGAAAAATAGACCAAAACAGTATGCAGCAAACAGAGATAAAGAGTTAGAAGAAATAGTAATTTTAGGAGCCGTTCAAAATAATCCCAAAACATCCACACGAAAACTGACTACAGTAACAGGACTGGGACGAAGTAACATTCGACGAAGTTTAAAGAAACATAATTTTAAACCATATAGAACCAGAAAAGTGCATCACCTTAGACCCGGAGATTTTGGACGCCGCATAGTTTTTTGCCACTGGTTTTTAGAAAAATGTAATGAAGTACGCGATTTTCCGTTAAATTGTATTTGGATAGATGAAGCATATATAAGCAGTGCCGGTATTTTCAATCGGTATAACTCCTATACTTGGGCACAGGAAAATCCTCATTCAATAGTAGAGGTAAGAAATCAGGGAAGATTTGGATTTAATGTATGGGCAGGTATATTTAGGGGTAGGATTATTGGGCCAATAATTTATGATGGAACTCTCACCTCTCAACGGTATCTACAAATATTACAACAACAAATAGAACCTCTCATTGATGATTTACCCTTAATGGCACACCGTAACATTTTCTTCCAACAAGACGGGGCACCGCCACACAATGCTGAAATCATCAGCAATTTTCTAGCCGTTAACTTTCAAAATAATTGGATAGGTAACCAAGGTCCTAATCGTTGGCCAGCGAGGTCGCCGGACCTAACCCCTATGGATTTTTATCTTTGGGGAAGACTAAAGAACGTTATTTTTCAATTGCCCATAAATACAAGAGAAGATTTAGAAGTCGCAGTTATGCGAGGGTTTGCATCTCTCACCCCTCTTGAATTAATGAATTCTGCAAAGAGTGTGATGAAACGATGCCGTCTGTGCATAAGAGAAAACGGTCGACATTTTGAAAACCTCCTGTAGGAAAAATCTTTTATTACTATTTCGTATTATTATTTTAATTTTTTAATTTAATTTTTTTTAATTTTAATTAACCTTTTTCTAAATTTGTTATTTGTTTTTAAATTATAAATAATAAATGATTTCGTTGTAAATAATACACTTTTTTGCTAAGTAACTACTAGTAGCAGTACGCAATTGTTTCTTATTTAAGGCCGCGTGCGTCCAAAGCCTACTTGGTTTAAAATGAGTAAACTATAAAAAACTCTCTATTTCAAAGAGAACTTGAGCAAAATATCAAGTGTGCTATGTTTTCGGAAAGGTAATTTTAAGCTCTTTTCAATTATTCAATAATATACAGGGTGTACCATATAAAAAAATTTTTTTTTTGCTTATACCTATTAAACTATTAATTTTTTTTAAATTATTCTAAAACCATTAAATTCTACGTAAAAAGTTGCTTTGAAAATGTTTTTACAGAAACAAAAAAAAATCAATAGGAAAAAAATTACAGCTACTTGTTAAAAATGCACATTTTCGAAAAACACCCTGTAACTCTGAAACGGTAAGAGATATCGATGTGCGGTTTCCACCACTATGTTTTTTGTCAAAATTGAGCCCCAGACACCGACATTACTTTTTGCCTATCTCCTCTAGAAAAGGGAGTTTCCCTTTAAAAGTGTCCAATTTGGCCCACCCTGTACAGTCTGCTGTATCTGAACACCATCATTCCACTGAACATGCCATAAATGTAAAAGAAACCCCTAGTTCATGCATCGATCTCGGGATTCTATAAACGCAAAATTAGAGAATTTATTGAAATGTATAAGCATCCTAACAATTTTAATAAAAATACGGACTTCAGTCTATATCATAGGTCGAAACCGATCGTTACATCGGGTCACGATTCGGTGAACACAGGTCGAATATAAATAGCCGACTTAGGTCTCCGAGCTCATTCAGTCTTCCGATCTCGTGGTGTAAAGATGCCTGAAGATGCCTCGTGCAATCGAAGGCGAAACTTCAAGAACCATGATTTCTTACTTAGATACTGCTTAATATTTAATTCTAATTTTAGAAAATTCTAACGCTTCGATTCCAAATGCTGTTGAGATTCTAGGCGAAACATACTATAATATAAGAAACCTTTGTCAAACGTTGAATCAAGATAATAAGGCCACCCACGTGATTACTCTTTTCTCAAGAAATGGTACAACGTTTGAGACAACAAGATCAATTTTCTCATCAAAATCAAAATTGTCTGGTCAGATGAAGTAGCTTTTTCGACCTCCGGAAGATTTAGTAGGAAGAATGTGCAATCTTGGGCTCCTCCGTATCGTGTGGGTTTCTTAACAAATGAAAATCTTAACGGGCATACTTATTTAGAGTTAATAAGACTAGTAGTTCAAAATTTTGTGCAACACGATCATGATATATTTTGACAAGATGGCGCTCCAGTCCACAATATTGCTAACGTAACAGGATTTTTTAACGAAAAATTTCCGTTTTGGATCGGTAGGTTTGGCCAAATAAGGTGGTCACCAGATAGCCCAGACTTAACTGTAATGGATTCTTTTCTGTGGTTTTTTTAAAAGAAAAGTTGGGATCAGAAAGACGACAGCTAACGGTTAACATTATAAGAGAAAGAATAACCCAAGAAGTTGAAACACTAAATCATCGCAATCAGGGTATTATTTTGGAAGCCATAGAAAAGCAGAACAGAATTTATAGGAAATGCATTGAGTAAAATTGGGGGCATGTAGAACAGAAAATTCAATAATTTTGTTTTTATGAAATATTGTCGTAGTTAGCGTAAAAACTACTGTTACTGTCATTTTCATGTTCAAAAAATATAATTATTAATAGGGATGATATGTTTTCTTAATTTTTTAAAATAAACCTTATTGATACTAGTTTCAAGTTTATTGTGAAATGTCAGATTTTTGCTGGAATTGTCAAATATTGGGATTCTCGGTTCAATACTCCGTTATTACTCAATTTGATCCGTTGAAGTTTGACAGCCCATCAAATATCAAATTTTCATTTTTCAACTGCCATTATCTCGAAAACAGTTAAAGATATGTAGTAATTAATATACAGGGTGTTCCAAAAAATATAAGTGTGATTTGGTACGTTTTTATGGAACACCCTGTATCATATTCCTATTATCGATTAAAAATTTAGACGATTCCCTACAATTCAGTAAAGAAATCAGACATTTATGACCATAACTTTGTAGAGTGCGGTTTTATTACAGAGCCATTATTTTTATGCCATTTATGTATTTAAAACACTAAGCAAGATTTTCAGCAAGTTCGTGAGAGAGTTATACTGCACCAATTTACATGATTTTTTTTAAATGATCGTCTGGTTACCGAGACCTTTGAACACTATTTTTTATATTGTTTTATTGCGTATTTTTTCTATAAAACCAATATGTCTTTCTTCAATAACATGTCTGGACGATGTGGTGAATGCGCCCCATATTCTTATAATTCCACTGGAAACTCATCGCGCCATCTAGCGGGAAAGGCAGAACAAGGTCTGCCGGGCCAGCTAGTTGAAAATTAAGTTTGTAATGTAAAGGAAGGAGAGTATGTCAGGCAAAGATGCCAAACAAATGTGGCGCCTCGTATGCTTGTGATTAGTCGAAATACTTACGTGTCTGTCATGTGGGTAAATGCATTATGCGACGGTATTATCCTATCATAGTATGATTTATATTAAGAAGGGGTTATTGTGGATTGAACTCAAAAACAGTTAAATGGGCGCAGTGCATGTCACAGGTACCATTACTGTTTCCGGACCACACAATACAAAAAGTTTTAGGACTACTAAAAACCATAACACCAAGGTACATTCTCAAAAAACGTAGGGCATATTAAGGGCCGAAATCTTAATGTACCTCATCTATAACACGTTAATAATAATTTCTTATTTTTCATACAAAAGACCCATTTTTTAGGCGTATGTGTGAAAAATGTTTAAAAATATTTAGATTTTAGGGGTTTTATTAATTTTTGGCCAATCGGTATAAGCATGTAGTTTTAAGATCCCGCAATCACTGCATTAATATTTATTTTTTTCCTCATTTACTTTCTGGGAAACCTTGCCACGAAACTGAATCACTTAACATTTATCTTCGATTCAACTACTTAAAGAGAAATTATTCAATTTATTAGTCCCCTCTCGCCGATTAATATTCACCATATCATTATTGAAATTGTTAAGTGCTAACCATTTTAATTATTATAAAGAACCTGTCTGTGTTTGATGAAAAAAAAAGTCGTCCAAGCCTACAAAAACCAAAGTCTGTGAGTTACAAAAAACTTTATCGTTAGTTTTTAGAACCTTGTTAGGCTAATAATAATAGTTCCCAGTAATGTAATGTATGTGACATGAATTTCGAATTACCGAGTTTTGTTTATGTTGTGTCTTTATTTTTTATTCGCACATATCTAGAAGTGTTTCGATTAAATGTAGTTTTGCTAATAGATATTTTAATTTCATGTAATTGTAGGACTAATTAGTGTGGTTTTTCATTTTCAATAAAGTCCAGGGTTCTTATTTAGCAAACGATCAAGGATAATGAACTTTTTTAGGTTAATTTCAATAATTGATAATAAGCTTTCAACTTGACAACTATTTTTTAAAATATCATTACATCATAAAAACATTTTTGTTATAATAATATTTTAATCTAGTAAAAGAAATATTTTTTACAAAATCTAAATAATGCGTTTTATTGTGATTTAAGTTGTATACACATCTTTTTATGACATGTAAATAAATAAACAAACGGTTTTCGTGATAATAAAGATGATATATCAGTCAGGTATAATGTAATTTATTGTAATTATTCCCTCTATTTTCAACGCTTCTCAAATCATCCAGCTCTAAATATTGGTTCTCAAAATTCTACAATCAGAAGTGGATATATGGAGAGCTGGCAAATTCAAGGTAGGGCTTATTTTCTTTAATTTTAGTCCAGTTAAATTCTGGTTGGGTTTTCTTTTCTTTTTATCACCCCACCAGATTTAGGGACATCCATGTGTTCTAAGAATCTCACCCCTTAAATTGATATGCTAAAAATAACTTTCAGGCACAGCCCCCGCATGTCTGAAATAAAAATGGTTTGATTCGTGCATGAATCTAAATATTTTCTTGCTAAAATGTTAGTAGGTTTTTCTGGCGTTTTGCCAAGAGCTTTTGATGTTGAAATTGTCTACACACCTAAAACAAAGCCGAAAGTTTTGCAAAGCCACTTGCCAATTTGATTATGAAATCCCGTTTAAACTTCCACCTTCCATCAATACAGATTTTATCTCACAGGATGTATGGAATTATCTTCAAATAGGTTAGGAAGTTTTTAATACACTTTTGAGCAGTTGGCTAAGATTTGCAAGACGTGCACCGCACGTGGCCCCGCGCTTGGAACCAGCTGATGATAGTTGGTTGTTGTTACCCGAATACAAATGGGATGACCATTTTTTTTTCATTAGTTGATAATTGTGATGTGTTTTCATTCCGGGTGTACATCCGTTCACTACTGTCGTTTCAGAACGATATATATATATATATATATATATATATATATATATATATATATATATATATATATGTAAGTATATATATGTATATATATATATATATATATATATATATATATATATATATATATATATATTGGTAATTTTCCAGTTATCAGAACTTTTGACAAAATACGCTAGTGGAATGCGGTTTTTTGTATTAGATTTGTTAATTCATGCAGAAAAGATATAAGTAGTTGTATTTAATTTTAAAACTTGGTATATACAGGGTGTCTTACGAAACTACGATTTTTTACTAAAACCTTTTTAAGGCCGAGGATTCGCAAATATTTTAAAATTTCTTTTGTAATACACCAAACTACACTCCTGAAACTTCGAAGTGCACCAAGGAAATATTTACTGGAAATTCGAAATGAAATATTTTCAATACGTATGGCAATTATGAGTTATGGTTTTCGGCCTTTAATTGATCAAATCCTAGAGTATGTAGCTCAATAAGGACAGCCTCAGGACTCGCAACCGCCTTATATAGGATGTTATATAATGTCATTTTTTGAAGAAAAGTTTATTCGACCAGAACTCTTACTGTGGAAGATTTCTTTTTCTCTATTTATGACCAAAATAATCTAGAGCTAGGAACAAAAAAAAACAGTTCCTGTAGTTTTGAAATTTTTTCTTCCTTTCCGACATACGGGGTTTTTTTAGAAAAATTGATTGTTTTAAAAATGGTCTGTTGAACAAAGCCCACTTAAGGCAGTCAGATTCAGTATCGTCTATCAGATTATGAACAGGGTTGGCACCCTTAAGTATTCTACCATGAATATTGTATACAGGGTGCACCAAAAACTCTACCGATTCTAAACTTTAACAATGTTGAATTTCTGCTCCGCAAGATAGGTTGTATTTCAGAACTTTGTTACCCACTGTATTATTGGGACATATTCTCAGTTAATTCGAAATGATGGGTAAACAGTTTAAGTAAGTCTGTTAACAAAAATAACATGTGAAACATATCAATATCTGAAAGAACTAGAGCACATTTCAATGTAAAAAAACTGTTTCGGTAAAAATGTCCATTATTACTAAAACTGGCATTAAATGCAACATCGAATTCAAAATTGATAGAGAAAACCAAACCCACCAAATCACTATTTAACGTCCATGCCTTAGTTTTTGGTGAAACCTGTATACAATATTTATGTTGGAAAAGTTGAGGGTACCAATCTTGTTCATAATCTCATAGATATACCTTTGATTACCACAACTTGGCTTTATTCAGCAGCAGTGGTGGTTCCTCCATTGGGTCATATGGTCAATGACCCCCAATAAATATTTCGAAACAGAAAATAATAAATAATTTATATTTTTTTAATTTCTTCTAAATTTGGAATTTGGATTTCCTTCTACTATTCTAAGCGTGTAAACTCATTGAACGTTCACTTGATTCCTCGGCACACATTGAAGCCTCGCGCAGTGATTTCCGGAGGTTCGAGACTGACGGCCCGCGATGACCTCGTGGTTATAAACGGAGGCGAGTTTTTCACGAGTCAACAGCCGCGCCGAGGAAATTTAAATATTTTCTCAATTCCGTCGGTCTGTCTGTCTGTTCGCGGCGTAGCAAAAAAACTACTTACCCGATTGACTTCAAATTTTGGTCAAAAATTAAGGTTCATATGGGGATGATCTGGTAACATTTTGGTAAAAATCCAATATTGCGAAACAAAATGGCGGTCTAGTGAAATGTTAAAAAAAAAGTCTAGTGAAATGTTAAAAAAATTATTATTTGGAGAAATCAAATATTACAAATTACTTGATTCATGAGACAGATAATAATTAATTAATAATTATGTTGAAATTAACTGGTAACATTTTGGTACGAATCCAAGATGGCGCAACAAAATGACGGCTTAATAGAATATTTAAAAATTCAAATTGTGTGCCGTAACTAATTGTGGCATAGGGATCAACTAGTAAAATAGTGGTACTAATTCAAGATGGCCGAAGAAAATGGCGGCCAAATAAAATGTTTGTAATCGTGAAAAATCACCCTCTCAGGTTTTACACATCTTTACGTTTTAGCGTCCCTTGATGCAAAAAATGTGCTTTATCAATTCCGTCGGACCCTCTGTCTGTCTGTCTGTCAGTTCACAGCACACCTTAAAAACTACCTACCCGATTGACAAAAGTTAAACGTTATATGGAGATGACCTGGTAACATTTTAGAAAATATAGCGAAACAAAATGACGGCCATTAAAAAACTACTCACCCAATTTATCTCAGATTTTGCAAAAAATATCAAGTATCAGGTTGGATTCAACCGGTAACATTTTGGTACGAATCTAAAATGGCGGAACAAAATGGCGGCTTAATAAAATATTTAAAAATTCACCCTGACAAACTGCTTAGTGATGTGATTTCAAATTGTGTGCCATAGCTAACTCTGGTATAGGGGGTAAACTAGTAAAATTATGGTACTAATTCAAGATGGCCGAACAAAATGGCGGCCAGATAAAATGTGTGTAATCTTGAAAGAAATCACTCTCTGAGGTTTTACATATCTTCACCTTTTAGCCTCCCGAGATGCCAAAAAAATGTGTTTTATCAATTCCGTCGGCCCGTCTGTCGGTCTGCCTGTCTGTCGCGGCATAGCTTAAAAACTAACCCGATTGACTTCAAATTTTGCTCAAAAATTAAGACTCATATGGGGAAGATCTGGTAATATTTTAGTAAAAATCCAGTACGGCAAAACAAAATGGCCTAGTGAAATGTTAAAAAAAAATATTATGAAAAAACTACTTATCTAATTTATTTCAAATTTCGCATAAACATCTAGTATTGTTGGAATCAATTGGTAAAGTTTTGGTACGAATCCAAGATGACGGAACAGAATTGCGGTATAATAAAATATTTAAAAATTCAGCCTGAAAAAAATTACTTAATGGATTGATTTCAAATTGTGTGCCATAACTAATTGTGGTATAGCGCTCAACTATTAAAACTATGTTACTAATTCAAGAAGGCGGAACAAAATTTCTTAAGTTTTACATATATTCACGTTTTAGCGTCCGTAGATGCCAAAAAACATGTTTTTTTAATTCCGCCAGTCCGTCTGTGGGTCTGTCTGTCAGTTCGCGACATAGCTTAAACACTACTTAGCCGATTGAATTTTGTCCAAGAATTAAAGGTCATATGGGGATGACCTGGTAATATTTTGGTAAAATCCAATATGGAGGAACAATGTTTTTTTAAAATTTTGTTAGAGTGATGTATTATTTGGAGTTAAGATCTGGTAAAAAAAAACAAGTCTTTTTTTTAAATTGTCGACGTTTTGCATTTGAATTGTTGCATCCTCAGTATACATATATAAATCGTATATCCTGCATAAAACCTATTATCAGTCTTTACCTACTCCGTTGGTCCGTATATATTCCCCAGATATTAAATTTCTAAACGATTTTCGTTAACGATCTTCTTGTTGATATGTTAGAGTGGTGTATTATTTTGGGTTAGGAAATATCTGTGGGCCAACGGAGTAGGTAAAGATTGATAATATGGGTTTCAATTTGAGATTGCGATACAAAATGGCGGCTAAATAAAATTTTTAAGAAATTAACGTAAAAAATCTTGTTCAATTGACTAAATTTTGCAGAAAAGTTAAATGGGATAAACTGGTACGAATTCAACCTAACGTTGCAAAATAACGGTATGTGTCAATGTAAAAACTACTTTTGAATTATTATGTCCAAAAGTCAAGTGTAGCATAGATAGAAAATGGTAAAATATTGGTATTAATCTAATATGATGGAACAAAATGACGCCCAATCAAAATGAAAAGACAATATTTGTAACACATATATACTGTGATTATTTACTGAACTAAATCGAGTCGCACTTCTCTATTCGTGGCAAATGGAAAGAAAATCATAGCGAGAGAAGTTCCGGGTAAAGGAATTTACCGATTTTTTTCTTCTAGATTAAAAAGCGCTTAATAGTTTCCGAATAAATCGCGAAAATCCTTAAAAGTGGGTTTTTTTGCAAATGCCAACAACTTTTGCGTTTTGCAATACATATTTGAAATTTGATCACGAGTTATGGCTATTTGCTTATTCCTCGAGATATTGCTTAAACGATAATTTTGCTGTTAACGAGAGCAGACAGAGAGGTTAATTTTGTTCGTCGTGACTGATATTATTATTATTAAATAAAACGTAAAAAAATGTCGTCAACGAATAGTATATACATTATATATAATTTCAACGTTTAATAACTTTTAAACATAAACATGTATAACGTTTTTTATTTATATAATGTAAAAAAATGAAATCAAAACTAAGTGCTCGTGATTTTTTTTACCGGACCGAATAGCTTTAACCATTGTGTATTAATAATATAACACAAGAAACCGTTTTGTGTACTACAATCAGCGACACTACTTTATATACCCCGGTATAACACAAAATATAAGACTCTAATATCACGTCTGGCGCGATTGATTCATTTACGAGTATTATTTAATATTAAAATTACATTCATTGGGTATACAAAATTCGGCATGAAATAACTCTTCTAGATCTTTACAAGAGAGAGAGAACATTAACAGGATCGGTTAAATATTATATCTAAAAAAATTATTCATAAACTTTGTACAATTGTGTAGATTTAGTGCACAAATTGTAGTGAAAATGGTGGATGTCATGGAAGTGTGATTCAATATGCGGATGATACATTTATGTTGATTCAGTGGGAATTTCATATTGAGGATCTGGCTGGCAAATTAAAGAGTTCCCATTATGCATTATATAATCTAAGATATACTGTCAGTCAAAAGTAGATTAGAGTATGGAATTGTCATTTGGGGGATCTTCCATACATGTTGAACGTCTACTCATACTACAAAAGAAAATTGTTAGAATCATAGCAGGGGCAAGCTTTCTACAACATTGCAAACCACTTTTTAAATTATTAAAAATCATGACAGTTTTCTCTTTGTATATGTTCAATACTGTGAAGTATACGATGCGAAACAGGGAACTTTTTCCTGCGAATAAGGCATACAATAATGGAATACAGACGAGATATTGGAGGGAACCTTCAGTTCTTCTGTACATTACTACTTTTTTTGAAAAAAGTCTATGGTACATGTGCATCAAGATATTTAGGCATCTACCTCAAAGAATTAAAAAACATTCAGAATGAAAAAATGTTCATGAAGAAAACACAAACATTTTCAGCGAAAATCCCTTTTACTCATTTGATGAGTATTTTCAATCAATATTTTATCAATTATTTTATTTTTTTCTTATTAAGTTTTAATGTGCCTGGAATCCTCATACCCACGTAACCTAGTGCAAGTATTATTTTTGGTTATTATTATTTTTCTTTTTTCTTAGCAATTTTGACCCCTTTATTTGTTGTTTCTCTTTTTTTTTGTTAGTTTTAGCACGTTGTTTGCATATTTTATGTGTTCTACCATTTTTGTTTAATAAATACTATAACTGTTACTTGTTCTTTTAATATTGTTTGTATGTTTATTTTTTTCTATATTTTTTAAAGTTAGAGTTTGAAGCAGATTTTAAAACAAATTTAAGTTCTTTCACATTTTAATGTGTTACTCGGGTACTTATTATGTTTTAAAAAGGGCTAAGTATCTTAAACTGATATACCTTCTTTGTTTTTATGTAAGAATTTATGAAATATTTTTATAAGCATTCATTAAGACTATATCATATAAATTAATCCTAAAAAGCAACACGTTTATTCAGTTTATTGTCTTTAAGTTCAGAATTATTATGTTGTATTTATATATTGTCAATAGGTATAAGTACACACCTGTGTGTAGCTTAGTACTATTTGCTGTTAAGAGTACAAAACTGCAGATTCCCTGGGGTAGAATATCGCAATGCTACTCCTCCCAAGAAATTTTTGAATTTTTTTGATAAACCTGCAGTCTATAAACCAAACAACCTTTTATGTATGTACGTTGCCAGTATGATAATCTGTCGTTTCTGTTGAAATATATTTCCGAATATCGCCACATTTGAAAACATCCGATGTCTGCGGTCCAATCAGGGTCTGGATGCGGGGGGTTAAATAAAATATAAACATAATAGTTCAGAAAAAATAAATAATTTTGTTCTGAGGATTTTAACACGTGACGCTATTGGCATTTTTACACAACTTTTATTCTTCAAATTTTAACAATGTTGTAGGTTAGTAATGCACAGCGAATATTAGCGTTTTTAGCATTGCTTTGTGGATAAAATATGTACAATTTTGGTTAAAAAACGCTACACAAATGAAGGCATCTATTTTGAATACTCCTATATGTATTTTCTGCACAATTGTATAACATTAATGTGCAATTTTTTCTCAATACAATATTGAGAATTAATGAATAGCGATTTGTTACGGTGTACATATGTATTTTTACTGCCCCCCAAATATATATATATATATATATATATATATATATATATATATATATATATATATATATATATATATATATATATATATATATATATAATTATATATATATATATATATATATATATATATATATATATATATATATATATATATATATATATATATATATATATATATATATATATATATATATATATATATATATATATATATATATATATATATATATATATATATATATATATATATATATATATATATATATTCGTATATCATATTCATATTCGACTGTAGCCATGTAGCGCTTTAGGGTGGAAGAGGTAAGTAGTTTTAAACCCTTGTGTTCCCTAATATTGGAATGCCAGCAGTCAAAAATGTTTTCATTAAGGTTATTTTGTACATTTTCTTAGAAATATTTTCCTTAAAATGCGCCTCTGTCGATGTTGCGCTGAATCGGTCGCTTCACCGATTCACTCTAGAACCAGCACTACACCAGGGGAATATTTGGGATTAGTGTCGGCATGTATAGTACCTTAAAATTTATAAAAAGTGACCACACCGCCTGACTCCTACTAGTATAATAATATAATATGGGATTAAGTACCGTAAATATGGGAGCTTGTTGAAACAGGTCCGGAATCCGTATTTAAATAATTATCTTGTGTTTGAATGAAACCAAAAAACGGTATTACTAGTATATAAATAGTTTTATTTGTTACATTGTACTAATTACTCACTATTGAAATTACTATCACTATCGCTATTATTATCATCTACATTATTAATTACTGTGTTCTATTTAATTAGAAATATGATTATAAGATTGT
The DNA here is from genome assembly GCA_030620095.1 of Kuschelorhynchus macadamiae. Taxonomy (NCBI): domain Eukaryota; kingdom Metazoa; phylum Arthropoda; class Insecta; order Coleoptera; family Curculionidae; genus Kuschelorhynchus; species Kuschelorhynchus macadamiae. The sequence continues at coordinate 750,710 of JAUTXW010002854.1, read as the reverse complement.
TCTACTTTTTGTACGTGTGAAACACAATTTGTCCAACTACTTACAAGCATTTTTAATACCTCACTTTCGATAAGATACACTGGCATTTAAAGTAGGTGAAATATGATTTCGACGAATTCCGGATTTTACTTCCTGCCATATATGTTCGATTCGATTAAATATGCAATGATATGCTGGAAGTCTTAATACCGAATGCCCTAGAGTTTCTGATTAATAGGCTTTTCTTATATTAAATCACTTTAGCATTAATTATTTGAAAATAAATGTTATTATCACACATACAGTCTCGAATTTTGGTTTTTGTGTTCTTCCGACATGAAACTTTAGTTAACTGCCTACTGTGGGAACTAACGCTGTCCATTACAATAACACTTTTTGGGGGGATACTGGGAACTAACTTATCTTTGAATAATTCTGACGTATCGTCATGATCATCAACACAACAGTCTTTAATATTTTTCGATGACAAGAGCATTTAGAACCCATCCATCTTTTGAACCTGCATGCTAAATAGTAATGCTCTTGCATCGGTTTGATGGAGCTTTTGTTGTACATTTATCGCTGGAATCAACCCAATTCTTTAAAGGAGTGTCGTGAGTTTCATACCAAGTCTCATCTAAATAAATAGTTGACATATTTTGATTCGGTATTCTTTAATTTTGGTCAAGAAATCCACACGCCATTCCTGAAACCTCCTGGATTACATTATCATTTGTTTTTTATTGATTTTTTAAATTTAAAATCAATTCGCTTAATACATTTCCGCAGAGTAGTTCGACCACATTTAATTCCAATTTCATCTTTTTCAAGTAAATTATCCATTTGTTCTTCGTAAACCTCGTAAATTTTGAGCCGTATTACTTCTTCATCACCTCGATCTAACTTAGTAGTTACGGCTATCATTTCTTATTTTTCTTTCTACATTAGGATTGTTCATAACTCCGGGTTCGGTAAGGGTTAAATAAACGTTGTTTATAATTTCCTTGGCATCCACAGACAAATGTTTTCTGTTTTTGCAAGGGGAAGACACTGAGGGAGTAACACTCCCTTGACACCATGGGCGTCACATATTTACCATTCGGAAGTTATGTTATCACACGCGATTCGCACGAATGATTACAGGTAACTAAAGCTTAATATAGTTTAAGTAGCTACCGTGATAAGTACGGCCCATAGCTGTCTTTTTACCTATGCAAATTACAACAAGTCCACAGTGCCCTTTTCTTTCAGGTAGTAACTTTCTTATACCTTCTCCATATTCTTTATTAATACTACTAATAGCACGTATTAAAAACTAAAGCTCGGAATTGTGAAATTTTAAGTATTCCAATATTCGTTTCAAATTTTATTCGAATATTCGAATAATTCCATATCCGAATGGATACAGAGATATTCTAGATTTCTAATTTTCGACTAATCAAAAATTTGAATATTCAAATACTCATTTAAATAACCAAATGTTAGATTAATCAGATGTTTGAGATTGACTATTTTATTAACAACTTACTGTTTAGTATTCATTCACAAAACTAAGCTTTTCATTCGGCTAGGAGCTATTTATATTTACTTTAAAATAATTTTTGGGTTTTTTTACATATTTTATTTATATTTTTTTATGGTAGATTAGGTACATGTATTGTGTATGTAGACATTCATATATATAATAGTATTTATAATAGAAGGAATAATAATAATAATATTGTCGACGGAAACAAATACAAAATAAATAGTGTTTAAATTGATTTATTTTAAATTTGGCCAACTTTTGAAGGTTTCAGTTTACAATGATTTATTTCCATAGGCGTGCGAATTTAAGCGGATATATAGGGTCAATTCTGAGAAAAACCGTATTATGAATGTTCTTGTCAAACGTCTTTTAAAATATCCGATTACAAATAATTTTAAAGTTATATTAAATATTATATTGCCTTTTCTGTTGTTTTAGAAATTATAGAAATATTTTATATAATATGGTCCATATAGGCAACTAATGGCTTAACTACAATATTGGGAGCAGAGGTTTACAATGCAAAAAATAGGCTATTTAAGTTTTTATATAAACTATCTTAGTCATTCAAGTTCGGATTAACTAAAGAGAGAAGGAAAATGGCATAACATACCTATACGCATTTAAGTTGAACATATTATATATTTTACAAAATGAAAACAGTTTTCATAAAAACAGAAGTAAGTATCTAGATTCCATTTTAATTATAAAAACGCTAGTATACAGGAAGAGTATTTTTATACGAAACATAAAAATTACATGCAAATATTACAAAACGCTGCCTCGATTATGAGTTATAGAATAGGTTTATATTTTGGTACACAAATTTATTGTCAATCAGTACTCAGTATCAGAACAGATTTAGAGAAAAAACTTTGAATTTCTCGTAAAAATGTGATTTTTTTAAATGATTTTATAGTTTTCAAATTACCTAAGCATATACCGGAATTTGTATTTAATACTTACTATTTTAAATATAAAAACAATAAAATTAATTTTATATTAGCGCTGAGAAAACAAATTTTCTTTACGTTACTAAGTTTGAAACAGGCGCGTTTGGCGCTATGTTACCGGCATCAAAAAAGATCTCTCCGACGGGACAGAAGTTGCAGGTACACAAGGATAATGTCTTGCTAATTTAGATAGCTTGTATATTACTCTTTTATCCGCTGATCCCCTAATCGAAATGATATATTGAAATTTATTTCAGAAAGAAGAAATAGATATATAGCGATTTAAAAAAAGTTACTTATTCGAATATATATTTAGGTCTAAAAACTTTATATTGATTTTATAATTTATATTATTACTATTATCTAATTAACATGAGTTAATGATTATATCAATCTGTATGTTTGTGTTCAATAAAATGCAAAAGCAAATACTTTTGTTCCAGATTTGTAGCCGTTACAAGTCACTTTTATTTTTCAATCATCTCAAAAGGGCAGAAACGTTTAAAATGCACCATATTAATGGATCTATCTCTAATAGTAAAATGTCCTATTGATCATAAGTACTAACTCTTTACGTTTTATCTGATAATTCTGATAATATTTTAAATATAAAACTTTTAATACGAATTAAAAGAAGTCATATGCTATTTTGAAAAGCGCGGTTCTCAAATATCGCACTTTTTCCTTTTCTCTTAGCCCAGCTATCGCTCTCCATCAGTTGAATTAAACAAATCTATATAAACTGCAGCATTCTTGTGACGTAATCGGCAGCCGAGTTCTTGTTAGTCTGAAATTACAAGGCAACCGATTAGTTTCTAATAATCGTGATCCAACAATATTTTTCTACAACAGTCAAAAAAAGTTGACATTTTTTCGCTCATTTCTATGTATAATAGAACCCATATTAGCATGTTAAAAAAGTACCTTTTTTTTCACTCAAAAGTGTCCAAAAAATTGTGATTTTAATTAGAACAAGTATCGGGTACTATAATGTCCTAAAGACTTACCACATTTCTTTTCCTAATTTTATCACAGTGAATGTCAATTATTAACAGCCTGGGATCCATGATTCAACTTCAACCTAAAAGTATAGTCTGCGAAATATCAAGATTATACTTCATAAATACATATGAATGTATTACAAATAACAAAATTGCAAAACTTGAATATTTGAAAATTCAAGTAGTCGTAATAGTAGTCAAATTTCGAACATTCGACTATTAAAATATTTGGATATTCAATTACTTGGAGAGTCAAATGTTTGGATATTCAAATATTTGAATATTCGATTTACGAAGATGCACAATTATTTGAATAATGAATATTCGAATATCGAATTATTCGAATACGATTCCGAGCCTTACTCAAAACTAGTAACGGTGCGTATCCGAGAAAAGTAAGTAAGTAAACTCGTATTTTTGCAAAATTCATTTTATGCTTATAAACGTGATTTTCGACATCGGAATATTTAGGGCTAGTGAATAGTGAGGGCAAGTAATTAAAACTAGCATACCGAGTTATATTTATTTTGTCTAACAATATGAGTTAAATGATGATGCTGTTTATTTGTTCCGTTATTATATTTTGTTTCTTAAATATATCTAAAAAGACCTAGAGACTTTTGTAAAAAACTACATGTATATATTATTTATTTAGCATAGGAACATATTTAATGTTATGTAAATATTTTAAGACTCACCTATTTCGTATCAAATTTCAGACGAGCTTAAAATAAAATTATGTTCTCGCGTCATCTGCGAACTGCTTAAATACTAATCTAATTCACGGATTTCTTATTTCCGAATACGATATGATATCACTACGTGGCCATATAAAATTACTAGTTTAGGAAACCGAATAAAATTAGTGGTGATCGCTCGAACTAAAATTACTCGAGTACTCGATTATTGAAAAAACTGACACAACTCGGTTATTGGTAACGATGCGAGTTCTAACTTCGAGAGTTGGACTAACTACTCGGTTATTCGCAACGATGTGAGTTCTAAATTCGAGAGATGGACTATATATCATTCAAAAATGCCCAGTATTTGTTTATTACAGATTTTCTGTTCAGTAATTCTAAATAAGCTGACAAATAGATAAAAGAAAACGTAATTATTATAAAATGTTGTTAATTTGAGAAGAAAATTATATATATATATATATATATATATATATATATATATACACAAATATCAGTTTAATACGTTATCTATATATTTAAAACACTAACTTTTACATATAAATGACAAATTAGTACCTAAAAATGTATTATGCTTCACAGTAATACGCATATATATTTTTTCTTGGGGGGCTGCATCCCCATAGCCCCCCTCCGATTGCGCCACTGTTCTCAGATGTCTCTCTCATACGCTCGCGTTTGCATCAAAATTATCAAAAACGCAATTCAATAATTAAAACAGTATTATTCACACCAATTACGGGTTTAAATGGAAAAAAAGGAAGCCTTCCGAGTGACTGCCAGCCAAGCCAGAAAATAAACTTTCTTTCAATTCCGTCCATTACGTAAGTCCGGTAGGTTTAGAAATCACGCCAGCGACGTACGGTTTTCCCAAGTGGCTACCCATCTAATTATTAGCCGCAATTCGATGTTGCTTGACATAGACATTTGTCCATGATTTTACTAAGAGCATAGGGGTCACCTCAGAAATTAACTTTGTGTTTTTTTTTCAAACATTTATAAGCCTTGATTCATCTAATCTATATACATATATTTGAACAAAGCTAATTATTCCAAATTAATTTGTATGGGCAACTGGTAGTGAAGTTCATAATAATCAATTATTTATAATTGATTCTGATCTGTTTTGTTGTACCTCTTTACCATGATTTGATTCTAGGACCTCTAAAAAGAACCGGCTGAAAATATATAATACAGAAGGTTTTTGGGGCTCTCAATATACAATACCTAAATTTTTACAGCTGTTGATAAAAATAAATATACTTTACCTGCCTCTAATTTTAAAATGAATTTTTTAATATTATACCTTTGTTACAGTTATGAACCAGAACTGCATCCTGGCGTTACATACAAACTTCTGAGTCCAAAGGCGACCTTGAAGATATTTTCTACCGGAAGTGTTACAGTGACAGGTAACAGATATTTTTTTATTTAAATTTATTATTAGACTGGACTAGAATATCAACACGTTGATATGTTGATTATCAGCCGATTTATTTTATTGCTGCATATTAAAAGTGGTGAATATGTTTTATTTCATTTTTTATTACGCTGGACTTCAATAATCTCCAGGATTTACATGTTAATTATCAGCTGACAATAATTTATGGCTGCATACTAAAAGTGACGTTTTTTTAACTATATCTATTTTCAAATGTTCTTGTCATTTGTTATCAGACAACGATCCGTGTATCGGGTGTCTTTCGCAATTATTGTCGGTATGTTCATTTAACTAATGTTTATTATTTGACATACTACAAACGATAAAAGTGCATGGCCTTCTGTGCCTTATGTATGACGCATATATTTTTTCGATTTAATGCTTATCACATTAATTTAAAACTCCATTTAAGATTATCATAAAAAATTGGGGGATTTATGGGGCTCTAGGAACAGCAGCAAGTTACTTACTAAACACATATAGGTACTATACGATAAAACTGTAGAAGGGAACGTGATTCCACTTACGTAGAATAGATTGCCTGGTATAATAAATAGTATAATGTGTTTTAAAGACACTAGCTATATCTTAATAAAAGATAGATTTTACTCCGCACCTACCATCGCCAACGCCCTAATATGGACATGGATATTTGACCGCCATTTCGTTCCGCTATCTTGAATTCGTAACACAACTTATACCAGCTTATCTCTATATCACACTTAATGCTTGCACATAATTTGAAATTAATCTGATAAGTAGTTTTTTTCAGACTGATTTTTTAAATATTTTATTAGGTCCCCATTTTGTTTTGCTATGTCATTTTCATACCAAAATGTTACAGTTCATTCTTATGTAACACTTGATTTTTTTGCAAAATTTGAGGTAATTTTGGATACACTTTTTAATAATAATTTTTAACGTTTCACTAGGCCGCCATTTTGTTCCGGCATATTGGATTTTTACCAAAATATTACCGACCTTAATTTTTGTCCAAAATTTCAGTTTGTCAGTGTTAAAGTCAATCTGATGAGTAGTTTTTATGCTATGACGCGAACTGACAGACAGACAGATAAACCGAGAGGTGGACCGACGGAATTGAAATAAAACGTATTTTGTGGCACCTAGGGACGCTAAAACGCTAAGATATGTGAAGAATGAGAACCTGCTAGGGTGATTTTTCAGATTACAAAAATTTTATTTGACCGGCATCTTGAATTGGTACCATAGTTTTACTAGTTCATCTCTATACTACAATTAGTTATGGCACACAATTTGAAATCAGTTTATTAAGTTATTTTTTCCGGCTGAATTTTTAAATATTTTATTAAGCCGCCATTTTGTTCCGCCATCTTGGATTTGGATTTTTGTGCAAATTTGAGATAAATTGGATAAGCACTTTTCAACATTTCACTAGACTGTCATTTTGCTTTGCCCAAATGGATTTTTACCAAAATTCAATCGGGTAAATAGTTTTTTAGCTATGCCGCGAACAGACAGACCGACAGATAGACATAGAATCGAGAAAATATTTTTTTCGTCATCTAGGGAACCTAAAACGTGAAGATCTAAAAAAAATCTCGAAAGGTGATTTTTTCACGATTACAATATTTCCCTTTTATGAGGAAAGTAAAAATAGAAACAATTGTATACAAATGCTAAAAATTTACTTTTGTTTAGAAATTTTGGACAAGTGGAATGCATATATAATTTTAAAATGATATGTTTCTGAAAATGAATTTAAAAAATACAGGTTTTGAAATATTTTTTACAAGTACGATTTTCTCATATTAGCAAAGTAATATAAGTACTAACTTTATCGAAGAAATAAATATCAGGATATCATATATTACAGTGCATATTTAAAAGAATAAATAATATATTGTTGAGGTAGCTCAATATTCAGTTTACTGTCCCTAACAACCAATGATTAAAAAAAGGGTATGATCCCAAAAATAAGGGCTTGAAAAACAATTGTTACTTATGTTGGGTAATCAAAAGGATAATTTCTATAGCTCTGGATTTGAAGAGAATGAAAGTGGACTGTATGTTTTACTGCTCAATCAAATAATGAATTTAAATTAAAATGTCAACTAACCAAAATTAAGTCAAATAAGATATGACACCATAAAAAGCGAGCTTTGCATGTCAACCATAACAACCATTAAATTATAAATAAATCCCCAATTATAGTGGGCCCTCATCTGGTCCGTCTCCAAATCAGAGTCAGTGCAATGTTGGTGCATTCACAATGACTCGGGACCGAGTTACTATACTGTCATGTTACCCTTTAGTAAATAAAATAAATACGGAACAACTTATTTAACAATGAAATTAATAAGAGCATAATAATTTATTGTCAGTTTTTGTAAGCGTCCTCCAATTTAACATATTTCTATTAGTTTCTTCTACTTATCCTGGAAGTGATTGAACTTGATAAGTGCTGTTTTGACTTTTAAATATTTTAGGGATAAATAGAGAAAATGGCCGTAATTGTCTTTTTAAGTTCTATAATAATTTCTAATAAATATAATTTATAGGTACATAATTACCTAAATTATTATAAGGTTAAATAAATATTTATAAACTATCAAAATAATTGATACGTATGCCATGAAAAATTATCAGGTATGTTTTTACTAAATAAGCATTTCTTAATAAGGTTTAATTCATTAATAAGAAATTAGATTTTACCTCATAAAACTTTATGTCCAATATTACCCAAGCCTGCATTAAATAAGGGCCACGCTTTATCGTGTTAGAGCAAAAAAAATTATTGTGGCAAATATTTATATCGTTTCATAATAGTATCAATATTAATAATAGGATCAAATTGTGTCAACGTTACATTCTGACGTTACACCTTCGTTTGTTTGAGGCATCTTCAGGGCCAACGAAATGACAGTACATTTAGTGATCTCAAAAAATCTCCAAATTTTAACGTGCTCTCAAAAAAAGCTTTGTAAGGTAGTGTGTAGATATTGTTTCTGGAGGAAGGGCTACAGGAAGTTGCCCGCAAGGAGATATTTTACGACCCTTGCTATAGTAGCTAGTTCTTGACAGTATTTTGCTATACCTACTAAGTTCGAGGGAATTCTCCGTGACAGAATACAGTGAGCCCTAAGAATAACCAAAAAATGATGCAAAAACCGTGCTCTGTCAGTAAATCGTAAAAAAACAGACATGATCCTCGTTACCAGGAAAAAGAGAGGAACCATAATGGCAATGTTTAGAATAGGCGTTCCTAAATAAATAGATTTGTTTTGTTTAAAAGGCATCCTTTTTTACTGCAAAATAGAGTAGAAATAACAAAAAGATGCGTCAAATTCTTAAGTACACCCATCCGGTGTTCAAATTATACAAATTATGTACTCTGCACAAATTCAAATTGGGGTAATGTATGTTTCTTATGGTGAATAAGTATACAAGGTGCTCGAGAACGTCAGGAATCTAAATGAGATGATTGTACATGTAAATAAAATAAGTTAAAAACCTATTAACAAAATGGCAAAGACATATTGATTTCCACGATAAAGTTCAGTAAAGTTACTTTTTTATTTTATATTTTTAATCGACGACAAAAAAGGAGGTTTTCAATTTGACTGTTGTTTGAGCAACCTAGACGATTTTTTTTTCAGGAAAAATATTCAGATTAATGCTGTGATGATCACATGTAAGCACATTGGAAAAAATAAAAATCGGCGTAAAACGAAGGAAACTTTTTTATACTTATATGTAATGATATATGAAGTTAGTAACGGTTATTGTCTCCCTTTTCTGTTCTGTATGGTTATTCCAGAAAAACGAATTTTTTGTCATGTACGACAGTAGACTTCATTATCCAAAATGTTCGGGACGGGGCCTATTTCAGATAATGTGGAAGTGTCAATTACTACACAATCTAACGTAAAGTCAAAAGCAGTGTTATTGTGCGGGTCATACGATTTATCAACGAGAAACTTTTTAAGTTTGTTTTTCTTTTATTACGTGTAATCATATCCTCCACATAAAATCCGGAAGATGAATTAGATAGACCTATGATATTTTCGTATGAAAAAAGAGGATAAACAGGATAAACAGCAGTTGCAAAAATTTTTGAGCGATGTCACTTTAAAGTCAGATTGACAAGTCAGTGACAAAATGAATAATACAAAACAATTTTCAGGTTTTTTGCATCCACAAGCGAAAAAAATGTTATTAAATCTAATAAAATATTACGAAAATGAAAATTCACCGGCCAATATCCAGGAGGCAGTAGCAGAAGCTCTGGGAATCGGTATAAGGACTGTGCAGAAAATTGTGCATGAAAAAAAGCATAATTTACTACCGAAGAAGATTAAGAAATGTACACGAAAAAAGCCAAAGACAGAAGACTTAAGAGACAATGTAAAAATGGATGTTCGTAATGCAATTTACGATTTATACACATCAGAAACTAATATAACTCTTCAAGTTTTGAAAGAAGTTTTAAAAAATCGAGGCATATTGGAAATTAGACTAAAATCGTTGTCAAAATTGATAAAAATGTTTTGTTTTCGATATAAAAGGTACTGTAATCGAAGATTTTTTGCGAGTTGCCACATATAGCAAGTCAGCGATCCAGTTTTTAAAGAACTACACGGAAAATGTTAATTCAAAATTTGGAAAAGTGGTATTTTTGGACGAGACTTGGATATTTTCGGATGGAAGTAGTTCGAAATTTTGGCAGGACAAGTCTGTAAAAAGTGTCAAGAGGAAAAAGGGATGTGGGACGGGAAAACGGTTCATCATTTTGCATGCAGGTTCTTCAACACGATTTCTCCCAGGTGCAAGTTTACTCTTTTCTTCAACATCCAAAAGTATGGACTACCATGATAATATGAACTGTGAACTTTTGAAAAGTGGTTAAAAGAACAACTGATTCCAAATTTAGATGCTTCATCTTTAATCATTCTGGACAATGCATCTTATCATTCAAGAATCTTAAATAAACAACCTACTTGATCCTGGAAGAAAAGTAATATTTATGACTGGCTAATAAAACAAAAACAAAATCCTTTACCCAATATGCTGAAACTAGAACTTCTTTTAATGGCAAAATCTATTAAAAAACCAACAATATATGCTGTAGATGAAATATTACGGGAAAATGGACATGAGGTTTTACGACTGCCGCCATACTATTGCCAGTTTAACGCAATAGAATTCATATGGGCTGGGGCAAAATCATATTACGAAAAACACGTGAACGATGGTCTTACATCAGATGAAGTGCAAATTGTTTGGCGAGATTCATTAAATTATATTACGGCGGAGTACTGGAAGAAATCTGTGGAACATACGGAGGAATTAATATGGGATTGGTGGAATCGAGAACGAGTTCTAGATGTCGAAATAGCACCAATGATCATTGCGCTATTTGAGGATGACTCAGAAGATGCGGACCTTCTAAGTGATGATGATATTTCTATAATATTAAAAAGTTTCTGAAGGATTATATTAGTCTTTGATGTGTATAAATCATAAATTGCATTATATCCATTTTTGCATTGTAACTTAAATCTTTTGCCTTTGGATTTTTTCGTGCACAATTCTTAATCTTTTTCGGAAGTAAATTATGTTTTATTTTCATGCACAAGTTTCTGTACATTCCTTATACCGATTCTCAGAGCTTTTGCCACTGGCTTCTGGACATTAGCCAGTGAATTTTAATTTAAAATTTTTTTCATTAGATTTGACATCATTTTTTTGCTTACTTTTTTAGTACATTTGTAATTTTGTAGGCAATAAATAAATAATTGTAGAGTACTTGTTCCAATTTAAAAGCGTGTTTAAAATAAGTAAATTTTTTATTAATATAAATTAATAAAATTATAATATAATTATAAATTATATTTGATATATAAAATTCGGTAAAATCGCTTTACCAGAAACGGGCTAACGAAAAATATAGGCTATATATATATATATATATATAGCCTGTATTTTTCGCATGCATGTCCATTAAATTTAGACTGAAATTTGAAGAAATCGGATAAGTAGTTTTTTAGCTATGCTGCGAACAGACAGACTGATGGACAGACATACTACAGACAGACGGAATTGAGAAAACATGTTTTCCGGCATTTAGGGACCCTTAAACGTAATGATCTGAAAAAATCTCACGAGGGAAGTAATAACTAATTATCTTGTGTTTTTAACAAAAGTGTGTAATATTTTTGCAAAATAATTTTTTTTTGTTATCACAATACAAAGAAAAACAAGTTTTCTTTGCACAGGGGTGGCCCGCATTTAAATAAACGACACTGTATAAGTGGTTAGATTTTTAGGTCAAGCGGGGCGCATAATTTTTGGTGATTGATAAAAAAATCTCACTTTCATTAAGTGGCTGTATAAACAGAACCTATCCTGACTGTTCTACTGATTCGAACCGCCTTCTGACTTTATTAAGGCGTGTGCCATTTTGTGTATTTTAATTTTTGCCAACCAAAAAATTTTAACCAAATACATATTTAGCGAATTTTTTATTTAGTCCCTCGGCATTTAATATACAGGGTGACAATTTAAAAATTTGAAATGGCCATATCTTAAAAAGGAAAAACTTAATCAAAAAACGCTTAAAACACTTTCTATAAAATGAAGAGGGAACCAATAAAAGCGTATTATTCGACCCTTATCTGTAACCCCTTGGGCAGGGTGAGATACATCCCTAAAATCTTAAATAGAAAGGGGGGTCGAGTGATACATCATCTTAAAGCTCTTGACAAATGCTTTTCAATAATACCATAGAGAGCAACTTTTCGTGAAATTCATCTGTATTTATTAAAGGAAACAATAAATAAAAACACAGTTTTGAACATTTTTATTTTTATTTAAGTAAATGTTCAGAATGATTTGTACCGATATCCTGGCATGTCTTTTAAGAATTCTAAACATTTTAAGCCTGGTATTTTATTTGTTTATGAATATTCGCATTTTATTATCACAATATTTACTTTAAAAGTAACTTGTACTATTAATATTGATATTTTAACAGTTGACTTTTGGTTCAGTTTAAACGAAAAGCAGCACTTATCTTAAATAATGGTGTACAACACAGCTGAACGTGTAGAAATGATTTTTATTTATGGTTCTCAGGATCAATGTTTCTTAAGGACAGCCCAAAGATTTAATGAAAGGCATCCAGGTCAAAATGTAAGTCTGGAGTATGTTCGCCAACTAGTAGCCAAATTTGAAGAAACTGGCTCTGTCGCGAATAAAAATAAAAATCAATCGATACTAGTTGACGAAGCAGCGCAAATTGAAGTTTTGGGGCAGTTTGCAATTAATTCAACTTTATCAACTCGTCAAGCAGCTATAGCAACTGGCTTATCTCGTGAAACAATAAGAAAGGTAGTTAAATTTCATAAGTTTCATCCCTATAAACTGCGCATACTGCAAGAACTTGATGACGACGACCCGGATAAAAGAATCCAGTTTTGTGAAATAATGACAGATAGAATTACGGCAGAACCTCGACTAGTTAAAAATATTTGTTTCAGTAATGAATGTACCTTTTATTTGAATAGACATGCTAATAAGCAAAACTGCCGTTACTGGAATCACGAGAACCCACACGTATTTAAAGA